>OZ025292.1:109487668-109847668 GCA_964019185.1 Maratus speculifer | reverse complement strand
GAAAATATCGCTTCGTCATGGATATATGATCTACAATACTTCTTATGTTTCTGAAACAATTTATCCATTGACTTTTGAAAAGTTCTACCAGCATTTTTTAACCCAAAGGACATAACTCTTCATTGGTAATGTCCTGAATGTGTAACAAATGCTGTAAAAGATTTTGACTCTTCCTCCATAGGATTCTGCCAATAGCCCTTAGTTAAGTCTAATATTGTATATAATTTGCTTGTCCAGTTAATGTGCCATTTAAGTGCTTAAAGTCTACACATAACCTAACAGTTCCATCCTTCTTCGCCACTCAAACAATTGGATGCGCCCGCTCACTATTGCTAGACTCGATCAGTCCTTGCTCAAGTAATTCGCAAATTTGACGATCAACTTCTTCCTGCAAAGTTATGGGAATTCTGTATGGTGACTATCTCTTTGGTGAACACTCAGTATTAACTCTAATAGCATGACCATCCACCTTTGCCATTCCCGGTTTCTTAATGAACAATTCATAAAAGTTTTCCAAAATAAAAATAAGTTCTTGTTCCTGAACATCACTTAAGGATTCATTTTCTTTCATAATAATCTCTTTTACATAATCCCTTTTCGCTTTCTTCGTAATCACTGGAGCAAAAGTATCTTTTCTACCGGAATCTTTTCCATGTGGAAGGGAATATAAATCTCCAAAGTCAAAGTCCTCTTCAAATACCAAACCTATATGGTCAACGTTTGCGATAAAGGGACGCCCTTTATTTACGTGCAAATTTCTTGTACTACCATCATCTAACTTAACTGTAACAGAATGCGGTCGTGTAATTTCACTCAATTTATGAGACGACGATGGATGTAAAATCAACACCTGATCGCCAATAGAAAAAGTTTTTTCTCGAGACTGAAAATTATAACAGGAAGCATAATCAGCTTGATTTTTATCAGCATTTTCTGATGCAATCTTATGCGCATCCTTTTATCTCTCGAGTAATTCCTTCATGTACTGTTCTATAAAAGGGGAGGATGTCAGGGGAATTTCCCTCTTCCCTTGTAACGGTTGGGTGCTCGTACTGGGAGTTAAATGCAGACATAACTCAGGAATTAAGATAAAAACCGTTTATTTAAAAACGATAAGGGCTCAAGGACAGTGGAGCAGTTCTTAATTTTAATAACTGAGAATACTACTAAAAGATTAAACTCATACTCACAGCTCCGGACTAGCTCAACCAAGGCATCTCTGATTACTTCTCAGCTATCTTTCGGCTAAGCTGCTTGATAAAATCTTATTAGACAGCCCGTGGCTGTATATATTTCTTTATTTAACCTTGAGATGATCAACGTAATTACTATTAAATTCTTACCACTGGCCAACTTCTCGAGTCAAATTCCAAAAATCCTTAGCAACTCACTGGAGGCTTGCTAACACTCGATATCGCTTGCTCTGGATCAATCAACGCAGCTAGACACACTCTGCTAGACACCAGCGGGAAATCGCTGCTAGAGACACACTTCGCTGGCTAATATCGCTAAACACGCTCTGCCTGCTAATGTCGCCAGAGACACTCCCACACACTCAAACTCCAAGCTTTTATATGTTGCAAACTGATATACTTCAAATTTACATATTACTACTAACCGCGACCTAACTGCAGAATCCGAAAGAGACACACACGCTCTAGAAAATTAAAGTAAAAGAGAGGATAGATGTCGCTTTCACGCTTACACATATTAAATTATTGACGTCACGATCTCAGAAATACTAGAGTGCCTTTATTACAAAGGTCACTCCCTTACACCCTGACCAAAATTCCTTCAATAATTTCATCGGTCCAGGAGGAATACGACCATAAACCAACCGAAAAGGAGACTTTCCGGTAGTACTATGTGGTACTTCTCTATAAGCAAACAATTAGGTATATAGGTAGGTTAGAATAAGGTAAGTCCTAATCACGACCCTTATCTTGAATGTTCTTGTTCAACATATCTTTTAAAGTTCTATTTCAACGCTCTACTGCACCCATGCTTTCAGGATGTCTCGGAGTTGAAAATCTAGGTGCAACTCCTAAAATAGCCAGAAATGCTTCTATCAATTGCGAAGTAAAATTTGGTCCTTGATCAGTACATATGGTATTCGGAAATCCAGTTTGGGTAAATAACGTTACAAGTAGTTTTTGCAGTAATATTTTTAACTGGCACGGCTTCATCCCACCGAGTACACAAGTCTACGGCACTTATTACAAATGTATGTCCTCTACGAGAAGGCGGTTCCAAAGGACCAATGCAGCCCACACTCCACACCTCGAAAGTGTTTTCAGGTCGAACCAAAGGAAGTATTCGTATCCCATCTCTATATGTGACAGTTCTTCTTAATTGACACTGTTTGCAACTTGTACAGAACCTTTTAACACCTTGTATCAATCAAGGCCAATAAAAGAAATACTTTATTCTCTGTTTTGTTTTCTGTTCTCCCAAATGTCCTGCCAAGGGAATTTCGTGAGCAACAGATAAAATATACTGTAACACTGAGGTAACACCAGCTGCTTCACATTTTCACCACAAACATCTTCAGAATGCATAAGAATACATTCCTCTATAAAAAATGCACTTTTATTATTTTCAGCCATTTCCCAAATATTTCTTAAAGTATCATCAGCTCTTTGTAATTTTATAAAAGATTCCTCTGTTTCCTTCTCACTCAAATCAAGTTCATCAGTTTCAGGATCAAAATTCAACTTCTGAAGATTTCCATACTCATCGTTCATTTCTAACTCATCTCCACCCTTCAAATAAACATCACCAGTGAGATCAGAGACGTTCTCAACCTTCGTATATGATATAACCTTATGGTTTAATGCTTCATAAGCAGTTGGACATATAAGCATATCATTCAGCAATTTCTTGGAAACGGCACAAGTTACTTCTCCATGAATTTTATCGTCTATTTTCATCAGTATTTTTTTTAATGGAACGACTTCACTCTCTCCGAATGCTGAAGTTATCTCAAACTTTCCTTCACCTTCAACTGATACATCCTTGACTAAGTCTGCCCGTATCACCGAGATCTGTGTACCAGAATCATAGATACCGTCTAACACATTAGTTCCACATCTAATCCTGACCACTTCCAATTAATCAAATTTTCCATATCTTTTCACGTAGGAAGAAACAGGTATTGTTATTTTTGCAGTTAATATCGATGACTGATCTTCTCCAACTTTCTCATTCGATTGCACAGAGTTCGTTTTTGCTCTTTGTACACCCTGAGTACCACGTTTATATGGGCCAAATGGAGCCTTCTGACCCTCTTTTCCACACGAATAAGGAGTAATTTTATTAGGTATCAGTGTCCTTGCTTTATAAGTACTATCTCTTGACTCATATTTGCGTTCCGATGCAAAACCAGCATTTTTATTATCAATATGCTTAGAATTAAATGAAAAATTACTCTTCTTCTCTGAAAACCTTAACCCTAAACTTTTTCTTAACTAACTTCCTAGAATCTTGTCTCACACTTTCACATAAGTCAAGTTTCTCAGCCAATTCAGTAGGAGATACTATTTTATGCCATTCATCCACAAAATGATCTCGAATCTCATAAGGCACTCTTCTTTTTAATTGATCAGTTACAATCAAATCTCTTAAAGAATTAAAATTAACAACTTTAAGTCCATCAATCCATTCTTGAAAATGACCATTTAATTCAAATACAAATTCTCGCCATATGCGTTCAGGGTTTCTTTGATATTCCATAAACTTTCTGCGGAATCTCTCAGGACATAACTTAAACCGTCTCAGCAGAATCCCTTTGATATATTCATAGTCTTCAAACTTTTCCTCTGCCTCACGTGCGAGAACCTGTATAATATCGGAAAGGCAGTAAAGCCAACAAGTTCGATACCCAATGTTTTGGATCTACACACACCCTCTTTGCCTGGCATTCAAAAATAGATAAATGTAAAACAATGTCATCCTTCATGACATTAAATTTCGGCATAAGTTTCGCAAATTCAATTCCATAATTATAGGCTTTCATTTCCAATCCATTCTTAATTTCTGCTTTTTCACTATATTTCCCTATCCTCAACTTCTCCAATTAAAACTCTCTCTCTTCTCTTTCCAAAGCATTTTTTTTCCATTTCCACTCGCTTCGCCTAGTTTTCCTTTCTCGTCTCTATAATCGTCTCCCTCAATCAGTTTTTGCTCGCCATAATCAGTTGATTTAAGTCAGCTATTATTGCATCCGATTCAGGGTGCTCTCCTATTTCTTCAGCCAAATACCGTAAATTTTCTTTACGAGCCTTACCCAAAATTGACATTGTTACTTTTTAAATAGTTTCACAAGAGGGTAGTAAACTGTCCAACGAATTGGCGAAAACTCTTTTAAACGTAATTTGGAATCACTAATCCACCACTCTAATAAGCACCAGAAATAAGTCACACTTTGTACCATATCACACATATAAATTCAATACCATTCTGAGCCCTAAAGTAACTTCAAAAATCAACACTTTTTCATGTATCATATTGCAATGAAACACTTCAATATATACTATTTCACTAATCAATCTAAATTCATATTAAAAAAAATTTTCCACACTCAAGGTTACTTCATTGGTTTAACCGATCCCCTATATCATAACTGAAAACATATACATTCATGTATTGCATTTCTAAACACCTATACTATAATATCTTTTCAATAAATAACAATATACACAAAATGAATTTATTCCAAAATATACAGGGTGTTTCTAAATTCATGGTACAAACTTTAAGGGGTGATAGTACACATCAAGACAAACAATATTAAATAGGAAACTAAGGGTCCCAAACGTCTTCCGAAGGAGAAAGGCGCCATTAAAGTTTAGGGTCCAAACATTCAAATGATTATAAAAAATAGAAAAATTGGTCGATTCATTTGCGGTTTTCACTAAAACTATTCTTTATGTCAGTATTATCTTGAAAATAAATTATAAAGATATATTTCAAAAAATGTCGATAGAGGGCGCTTTAGACTTCGAAGTAACGAACAACTATTTTTTACCGTTATTTTTTGCATCTCATTAATTTTTATAGAAGCTTACACATAAACTTAAATTTTGAGCTCAGAATCTTAATCGTTGGGAGTGGCTAAGTAGCGCAAACTGAACTGTGGGGAAAGGTTCAAATTTCAAATGAATATAAAAAACGGAAAAATTGGTAAATTGATTTGTTATTTTCACTAAAATTATTCTTTACGTCAGTATTATCGTGAAAATAAATTATAAAGATAAAATTTAAAAAATGCCGATAGAGGGCGCTTTAGACTTTGGAGTAACGTACAAATATTTTTAACCGTTAATTTTTGCATCTCATTAATTTTTTTTAGAAGCTTAGACATAAACTTAAATTTTGAGATGAAAACCTGAATCGTTGGGAGTGGTTAAGTAGCGCAAACTGAACTGTGTTCAATGGGGGTGGGGAGGTTCAAATTTCAAATGATTAAAAAAAACGGAAAAATTGGTCGATTCGTTTGCCGTTTTCGCTAAAAAATTTTTTTATGTTAGTATTGTCTTGAAAATAAATTTTAAAGATTAATTAAAAAAATACCGTTAGAGGGCGCCTTAAAATTTAGAGTAACCAACAACTATTTTTAACCGTTATTTTTGTATCTAATTAAATGCTTTCAAATGCTTAAATTTAAATTTTGAGGTCAAATTCTAAATCGATGGGAGGGGTTAAGAATCGCAAACTCAAATGTGTTCAGTAGTTGAAATGTTACCCTCCCCACCCCTCGAACTCATTTCAATTTTCCTCTCCTTAATTACTCACAACGATGCAGATTTTGAGCTCAAATTTTAACTTTGAACATTTTCAAGCATTTAATTAGATACAAAAAATAACGGTTAAAAATAGTTGTTGATTACTCTAAAGTTTAAGGTGCCCTTTAACGGTATTTTTTGAAATTAATCTTTAAAATTTATTTTCAAGGAAATATTGACATAAAGAATAGTTTTAGAGAAAACGGCAAACGAATCGACCAATTTTTCCGTTTTTTATAATCATTTGAAATTTGAACCTCCCTATCCCCATTGAACACAGTTCAGTTTGCGCTACTTAACCACTCTCAACGATTCAGATTTTCATCTCAAAATTTAAGTTTATGTCTAAGCTTCTAAAAAAATTTATGAGATGCAAAAAATAACGGTAAAAAATAGTTGTACGTTACTCCAAAGTCTAAAGCGCCCTCTATTGGTATTTTTTGATTTTTATCTTTATAATTTATTTTCAAGTTAATACTGACATAAAGAATAATTTTAGTGAAAATCGCAAATCAATTGACCAATTTTTCCGTTTTTTATAACCATTTTGAATTTGAACCTCCCCTCACAGTTCAGTTTGCGTTGCTTAACCACTCCCAACGATTTAGATTTTGAGCTCAAAATTTACGTTTATGTCTAAGCTCCTTAAAAAATTTAATGAAATGCAAAAATAACGGAAAAAAATAGTTGTTCGTTACTCCAAAGTCTAAAGCGCCCTCTATCGGCACTTTTTGAAATTTATCTTTATAATTTATTTTCAAGGCAATACTGACATAAAAAATTGTTTTAGTGAAAACCACAAACGAATCGACCAATTTTTCTGTTTTTTATAATCATTTGAATTTTTGGACCCTAAACTTTAATGGCGCCTATCTCCTTCGGAAGACGTTTGGGACCCTTAGTTTCCCATTTAATATTGTTTGTCTTGATGTGTACTATCACCCCTTAAAGTTTGTACCATGAATTTAGAAACACCCTGTATATATACACCCCATCAATGAACACTTATCGTAATTTATAAATCCTTCAATTAACATATATACACAAATAATACTCAAATATTTTCAAAATTATACACAGCTTTCCTTTCATAGCAAAATATTTCATATATAAAATCAATAATAAGAAAAATTATAAGCAGTTAAAATCCATTTAAAATATCTTCCACCAACTGGCACTGTAAAACATTAACCTCATACTATCATAATATTACTACACCCTAACACTGTCGTACCAATAGTATTCATAAGCACTGACGTACTCTTTAGTTATACTCAAAAATAAATTCTTTTCTTTACTGTCAAAATATGAAACATAATCGTAAAAATCTTAATAAATTTATTACAGATACAATTTAAATACTTATATACCTATAATGGGAAGACACATTAATAAAAAGCTCTCACCTTGCACCTCCTTCCCGAAAGCATCTTACCGATTACGCCAATAAACTTCCCTCTGCATAAGTTCATAAATTAGTTCATTTTAAAATATACTAATCTTTAAAATATTAAACACAGATAAAGTCTTGAACTGAACAACACACTCTACATTTTCCACATTTATTTTATCACGACACAAATCATAAAATAAATCGCGTACTTTCACTAAAAAAGAAACACCATTTTTGGATATCTACATTCCACACATTCCAGCTTACTGTCCACCCTTCAAGTCGTCGAAAGCTCAAGAATCCCACTCTTCTGATCTGCCGTTGCCACACTTACGAACTCCAAAGAAACTTACATTTAGTAAGAAATTCTGTCCGTGAACGTTCATGAAAAGTAATCCGATCTGTCCTAGGCAATAGAGTTTGTCCACAGCCAGGCATGTTTATGACTGAGTCAGTTCAGAGCAGTAAAGTTGTCTGCAAAGTTCCTCGACTCTTACAAGATTAATCATAGAAAGTAATATTATCTAACTTTATTATTTTAATGTCAAATGTTATAATATAAATATAGAAAAGCGCAAAAATAGTAATAAAAACAGTTTAGGAAAAGTAAAGAGTCCCTATTACTGTGCTTAGATCTATGATAATTCGTAAAAATCTTCGGAAACATTATAAACAAAATGGTGTTTAAAAAGACTCAGTACACTGTAAAAAAATCTGTAAAGGTACTAATTTTTTTTTTTTTAGGAAATTGGGATTTCTGCAATTTTTCATGTAACGATTACGAGAAAAAAAAAACATGTAACCGATTTTTTAACATGAGATTTTGTTGTTACCGTTGCATAAAATGTTCTAAGAATCCCAGTTTCCTAGAAAAAAGATTAGTGCCTTTACAGATTTTTTTTTACAGTGCATTGCATATATTTAAACATAACATCGATTATTAGTAATCAGAGCTAAATTTACACAATTCAGACGATTTATTTCATACCAGTTATCTTATATTTTTAATCATAGCGTTAAAACTTATAAGATATTGATATAAATGTAATTAGATTTTTTTAATTGGAAGTAGAAACTCGCAGCAATTAAAATTTTAGACATAAAAAAAACTCAATTGAATAAAAATGATCTGTCAGAGTCCTCTGATTACCCAGAATGACTAAAATAAAATGGTTATTATGTAGGCATAAAAAGCTTTGAATTTCTTTTGCTGTAAATGAGACAGGTTATCATATTTATGACGGTCGACAAGGAATATAACTACATTATTCTTTATGAAGGATTTTCTTTATGAAGATGAAGATGAAATGAATGTATGAAATCAAAATCTCTAAAATTGTAGTGAATAATTCTATGCTAATTGACATTTTTCAAGAAAAAAAATTAAATTAAGATTAAAGTAAAAAACGATAATAAAAGATCTCTTGCATTACTATACGCCATTCAGGTCTTTTGAAATTAAAAATTCCGGGACGCATATTTCAGATGTGTATATTGCTGGGACGATTACTGTTTCTAAACCAATAGGAGACCGTCATTATCACGGTCAAGTACACGCCCACACAGTTTGATTGACAGGAACTCGTAGACAATTGATCGTGTGTCTTTATTATTTATTTGTACTCGGATTGTTTGAATTTGTACTCGGTAATTAAAAATTAAAGGTACGAAAGATTTTTTTTTTTTTTCAAAATGACTGAATTTTATTTACTTCAATTAGAAATTATACTTCCTCTGATCCTGAAATAAATAAATAAATAAAAAATAAAAATTAAAGTAAGAATTTTGCTTATACGGATATTTTCGCAGAATACTTTTTTTCCATTTGTTTAATATATATATAAATCATTTTGGAACGATATTTAGAATATTAAAAGGGTTTGAAATATATTTTTTAAATGTCTTATTTATTAATAAAAGAAAAAAATCACCAACGGACTCTCGGCCCGCGATGGACTCGAACCCATATCCTCCGGTTTCAAGCTCGACGCTCTAACCATTCAGCCAGTCAGCTCACTTTCATCCGCAACAGATTATCGTTATAATTAGCACCGTCAATTGTCCGCGAGTTCCTGTCAATCAAACTGTGTGGGCGTGTACTTGACCGTGATAATGACGCTCTCCTATTGGTTTAGAAACAGTAATCGTCCCAGCAATATACACATCTGAAATATGCTTCCGGGACGGCAAATTTTTCGAATTTTCTAAACAAATTTTACTGCATTAAAAATTTCTCTATTTTTTATGCTTCAAATGACATTTAAATCATGTTTGTACGTAGGAAATATTAATTGTTTCGTTTTACTTTGCTTTCAAAATCTTGCTTTCAAGCAATGGTTGAAATGGAACTGATTTCTTGTGCAAATCAGATTTTCTTCATGGTAGATTTTTACACTCAATTTTTTCCAAAAAAAAAAAGTGCGCTTTATACACGAGGTAAATACGGTAATTTATTTAATCACTAGATTTTCATTATTTTCATAAATATTACGACAACTTTTACATTTCCCATAATTAACCGAGCTCGTCGTTCTATTAATTCCTTCACTAAACGGAAATAACTCTATTTCAAATATTTTAAAAAAAATATATGGAAGTCTAGAAATAAACAAACTGAGAAGTAATGTATGAAAATCCTATTTTTTTATATCTCAAAATAAATAAAAAAGGGAACATAGGCTAAGAAAATATTTTAAAGTTTTATAAAAGAAATGGAAAATTTCCCAAGGAAGTTACAGTTAATCTTCTTTTGTCAATCAAGAAAAGAAATAGGTCGCAACTTTTTTTTTCAGCAATGTTGTTTTATTAAAAATTGTTGGGAAAATGCCAAAATACTTCCTATTATTTTGGAATAAAAGGAAATAAAACTTTTCAGATTTTTTTAGAGACTCGTAGGAGAAAGTAACCAATTTTTTTTCTCTTTATTATGTCCTCTCATAAAGAATCGCAATGGAATGAATTTACGAAATATTAAATATATTAGGTCTGAATTTAATGTAAAAATGTTTTAATCAGATTATTGCATAACATAATTCATGACTATGGAAAATTTAAATAGAATTATGTGTATATAGATTTTTATATTTTAGTTAACTGTTTCAAAGCATTTTAATGCATGAATTGTTGTTTTTTAAAATGTTGATTAAATTAAAAGATGTAGGGGGAAGTGGGGTACATTGATACAGGTTTTTAATAAAAAAATTTTTGGTGTCTAGAAAGCAGAAATGACAAGTTATTTTTCTATGTGAGGTCAGCAAAACCTATGTAGTGTGTTATAAAAATGCACAATCGTTGTTTTATACATTATTTTTGCATGTAGTTTTAAAAAGATCAAAAAAAGTAATTTGTATCAATGTGCCCCATCCCCGGGGCAGATTGATTCACTTTGATACGTCTGGGAAAAATGGAGACAAAATAACACCAATGCATATTTTTCATAAAAAATATAGTTAGCAAACCATTTTATATTATTTTTAAAAATTCAAATCACCCACACTTTATTTGTAAGCAATATTAAAGCAATCAAAATGAAATGTTTAATGACCTGATCTTCTGGCTGTTCCTTGTCTGATTGTTAGCAGTAGTAACTTGGTCATATCTAATACTTCAACCCCATCATTATCTTCTTTCTTAGGAAAGATGTAAAATTACCAAGTTTTCTCTTTATAAATCGGTTTATATACATAAAATAAAGGATAATTATATTAAAAATTCTGTTTTTAATGTAATTACACTGTGCTGTTTTTCAGCTTGTTTCTCTTACGTAACACTTTTCATGTAGAAAATACTTTTTTCTCTAGAGAATTGATATAAATTTGAGATTTTTCAGGCTGCCGTCCTTTTCTTTGATTAGTTCTACTAGCACTATATGTTGGGTAAGTTCGTACGTGTTCTCTTTGCAAAAATACTATAAAATGTTCTAATATAAAGAAATTAAAGTTATTTCACTTCAATAAAAACTAATATTAAAATTTTTATCGAAAAATGGTTGGATTAAGGAGTGCATTGTAAAAAAAAAATAATAAAAGGTAATGAAAAAATGAACTAGAAAAAGATTTAGGTTGTATCAATGTGCCCCGACAAAGACTGTATCATTGTGCCCCATAAAGTCATTTTGAATAAAATGTGTCTCAAATCCAATACTTCATAAATTAGATAACAAAAAAGAATCAAAAACTGATAAAGAGTAGTTTTACTTGCCAGAGAGAGTATTTTTTTCGGTTGAAAATACTGTAACTGTTGTATAATACTATTTCAATTGTACAACTCAAATTTACTTTTGACCTACAAAAACAATTAATCACTCGTTCCATTTCAACAAACAACTGAATCATTCCAAAACTTTCTGTATATAGTTGAGTGCATTAGTATCACCTTTTGCACCTGTTGTGAAACTTCCTGTGATGACCCTGTGTGCAATACAGTGGGTGTATCAATGTGCTTCATGTATCAATGTCCCCCACTTCCCCCTACATATTTTTTGAAACGTCATTTGCATGGAATTTCACTAATGAGAAAAATCAACTAATAACATTCCCAAAAATATGAAATCCAAGTGATAAATTTGAAAATATACCCCATTACTATTAAAAATAGCATTCTCTTTTCAACACGTGACTTTAGTAGGTCCATAACTTTACAGAATTAAAGTAATATTAGCATTTTGATAGTTAAAGTAAGTAACAATAAAATTAGGTTATTATGCATATTATTAAGATTTTTATTATTTCCATGGTTTTTACGGTTACTTTTATTACCATAATTATCCAATTAAACAAGCTCAACTTTCTATCAATTCAAACACTATACGGAAATAACTCTATTTCAAATATTTTTAAAAATATATCGAAATCTAGAAATAAACAAACTGAGGAGTAATGAATGAAAATCCTATTTTTTATATCTCAAAATTAAGAAGTAAAAAAGGAACATAAGCTAAGAAAATATTTTATTATGAAAGTTTTAAAGTTTTGTAAAATAAATGGAAAATTTCCCAAGGAAGTTACCGTTAATCTTATTTTGTCAATCAAGAAAAGAAATAGGTTGCAACTTTTTTTTCAGCTATGTTGTTTTATTAAAAATTGTTGGGAAAATGCCAAAATACATCCTATTATTTTGAAATAAAAGAAAATAAGACTTTTTAGAATTTTTTTTTCAGAAAGGCTCGTAGAAGAAAGTAACAAAAAATGTCCTTTTATTCTGTTAAATATTATATAATAAATCGCAATAGAATTAATTTATAAAATATTAAATATATTAGGTCTTAATTTAATGTAAAAGTGTTTTAATGAGATTATTGCATATAATAATTCACAACTTTGGTAAATTAAAATAGAATTATCTGTATGTATATATTTATGTTTTAGATAACTTTTTCAAAGCAATTTGATGCATGAATTATTGTTTTTAAAAATATTCATTAAATTAAAATATATATGTTTTTTAAACGCCAATAGAATGAAGTGTCAGTAATAAGGAAAATAAACTAATATTATTTCCAAAATTATGAAATTCAAGTGATAAATTTGAAATTACACCTTAATGCTATTAACAATAACATTCCCGTTTTACCACGTGACTTTAGTAAGCTCACAACTTTACAAGTTAATATTGCCATTTATATATTTGAAGTAAGTAATAATATAATAATATAGGGTAATAATATAATAATAGGTTAATTATGCAAGTTTTTAAAAGTTTTATCATTTCCGTGAGTATTGCGGTGTTTTTTATGACTTTTATTGACAAAATATGTGAAATCGATTTTCAGTCAAATCATACACTAACTGAAAAAACTCTATTTCAAATATTTCTAATATTTTTAGAAATAAGTCAAAATCTAGAAATAAACAAACTGAAAAGTAATAAATAAAAATCCTATTTTTTACGTCTCAAAAAATGAAAAAAAGGAAAAAGGAACACAAGCTAAGAAAATATTTTATTATGAAAGTTTTAAAGTTTTATAAAATAAATGGAAAATTTCCCAAGGAAGTTACAATTAATCTTCTTTTGTCAATCAAGAAAAGAAATAGGTCGCAACATTTTTTTAAAAGTTGCGTTGTTTTATTAAAAATTGCTGGGCAAATGCCAAAATACTTCCTATTATTTTGGAATAAAATAAAATAAAACTTTTTTCAGAAAAAATTTACCGAAAAACTCGTAGAATAAAAGAGAAATAAAAATAGTCCTCTCATTATGTTAAAAATTGCATAAATAATTGCAAATGAATGAGTTTATAAAGAAGTAAATATATTAGGTCTGAATTTATTGAGAAAATGTTTTAATAAGATTATTTCATGTTATAATGCGTACATATATTTTTAAATTTTATATAATTGTTTCAAAGCATAGAAAATGAATGAGTGATTATTTCTTTAAATGTTAATTAAATTTAAGTATATATGTATATTAAGACGCCAATAGCGTGGAACTTCATTGATAAAAAATACCGACTAATAACCAAATGCTTACGTTTTGTTTAAATATGTTGTTTTTCATAAAAATAAATAAATAAAAAAATAAAAAAAATTTCAATTTTTTTAAACTTGAGTATCAGACAGTATATCATATAATGTACTATTTTATTTTTTCTAATATATCATGAAAACCTGCAATCATCTATACCTTATTTGAAAGAATAAATTATTTTTATTAAAAAATCCTCCTATGTTAAAAATATACAGGCAATTTTTATCAGTAAAAATCCATTTTAATGTATTTTTAGGATTTCGATAACCAATATTAAATGTGTTTAACTGTATTTGATTAATAAATATAAGTCAGGTAGAGAAAAGGGAGTAACCATAGTGAATTTAGATTTTCAACACCTAATGCGGAGAATGGAGTGCAATGTAGTAACAACTTCTTGCTATCAAAGCAATTCGACGATAACTGCTCCAAGAAATTCTTACATTTGACATAGGCATACGGTTTTTTAAGCTTTGACACGTTAAAAGTATCTTTACGTAGTTTTTACATTACGTAACACGAAAATATTTAATGTTTTACAAACATTGAATCTCACTATAAAAGCATAAGCACTAAGAAAATATATATTTAGAATCACGCCGTACTCATTTGAATACAGTAATTTTTTTTTACGCTTCCTACAAAAAAAAAGCGACCTTGTTACTATTTCGGTTTAATTTAAATGATAAATACAAAAAAAAATTTACGAATGTCCATATAAGGAACCACTAGTCCCTATGATGGACATGTGGCTCCTTATTGATCTACTACAAAAGCTGTATGGAAAGACCACTTTTCAATGGAATTTTGGAGGAAAGGGGATAAAAAAATGTATCTTAAGGTATTGCAGGTAAGGAGAAGGCACAGTAAATATCTTCAGAACATGCATTTTGGAACGGGCGATCATTTTCGTTTGTGGCTCTTCGAAGACCGATGCAAAGCACTTAAGTTACTACAAAATATTATGAAATGGTAGTTGGTTTTGCTTAGGTTTCCATTTTTGTGAATCTGAAAATTCACCTGCTGTGCTTCCAATTTAGACATAAGGTGTCCATATTGGGAATCGGGAGTAGTTTTATTAAATCTTAAAATAAATAAATAACGAAACATTTTTATGCAATATATATGCAATAGCAATTGAAAATATATTTTAAAAGCTTTTTAAAACACTCCACTTTTCAATATTTAAAGTAATTTTACAATGTCTAATAAGAATTTAAATTTACCTGTATTTACGATCAGCACACCACGAAACAATAAGATTCCTTCTAAATGGCGAACAGCGCGCTTTCTTGTACTTTTCTTTCTTAATTATCTTTTCAACTGTTTTTCCTCACAGTCATATAGCTCGATTTCTCTATCAAAATTATTACTTTTAAAAATATTAGGGGGGTCCATATTGAGAGTACTTTCCATATAGGGTACAAGTTCCTTATGCGCAAATTTTTCTATAAAAAATTGCACACGCATAATCTGACAGCCCTTCCATCATACAACAAAGAAGATAAAGCGAATTGTTGCTTGTGGACAAATTACGTGTCAGACAAAGGTGGGAATGATAAAAATTCAGCTCTATCGAACATTGTTGAGAAGATACTGGTAGATTTTTCTCACGTTGATAAAATAATTGCAGAAATTGAATCACACTAATATATTTACACTCCTAAGAATGAAGCCAGAACGGGTTTTAGATTTTCACTACGTTTAGCAACAACTATCACCACAATTTAATTCCGTGCATCAAGGTAATACAGATAAGGTTGACACAACTTTCTTTCGATCTTGAATTAAAAACAAGAGACTGTCATGACCAAAATTTCACACCGGTAAATTTACGATGTAGAACCTCCAGATAGCGAACACTACCAACATCCTAATCTCAAGGTAATTTGTCTAATCCAATGTTTTCCCTTAGAAAATGCAAATGCTTGACTAAAATAAAATAAAAGACCTCAAGGATATGCTAAAGTAGTTTCTGAGAAATGACAGGTTCATTTTCAAAATGTATTTCAAATAAATTAGCCTAACTGTAATAAAATAATGCATGTTTTAGGAAACTTTTGAAAAGTAGGACTCAAAAGTACTATGAAAAATATTTTGCTGTTTTAGAAATTTTTTTGCTAGAGACATTATGTCTTTCCTTTTAAGCCAGTATATTTTAGATTGCAAAATGAAAAATTTCATTTAATTTGAATATAACTGCTAATTTTGTGTCTTAATTTCCATCCTCTTATCAAAATAATTTGCTTAAAATGGAACATTGTGGGGATAATATTTAACATAATAAAATATTTAAGATAGCTTATGCTCAGTTGAATAATATATTCAACTTATGTAAATTCATTAATTTTGTGAAGATGCTATAAATTGGCATGAGCAAGTGAAATCAGCAATTTATTGTAATTGTGTTAAAGCATTGTTAATAATGAGTATTTTTCTTAGATATATGTTTCTTGGATTTAATTAAATGAAATACATTTTTTAAAACTGTAAACAGTTCCAAAAATAAAGAAATACGTGGTTATTTTATGATAGAACCATCTTACTCTGAATAAGAAAGGATACTATGAATAATAATGCACCATATAAGAATAATATTGTTCTATTTATTTTATAAATGTAAAAAAATCCATTAAACTATTATTTTTAAATCTTGATATTAAAAATTAGCTGTCTATACTTACATATAAACTTATAATTGCAAACAATTTTTTCAAACTTTAATGGCTGCACGTACAGAGCATGCAGAGTTTTAAAGTGATTTTTCTGAAAATGAATTTTGGAACCATCTTATTATCAAGTGATGATTTATTGGAATGAAAAATATCATATTTTGATAGCAATATTATTTGCCATCCTGTAATAGACAATACAGGATATGTAAGAATTAGCTCAAATTTACAAAAAAGACCTTTAGATATCACAGATGAGAAAGATATATGTAACACAAACAAATGTTTTATAAGGATGTTACCAAGCATAAAGACAAATATAAAAAAAGACTTAGGCACATTAATGAGATTTGGAATAGCGATCATTCAAAATTGCATTATGAAAAGTATTCTTAAAGTAAAATAAAACAATTTAGAAATAAAAAGACGTAGAGAGTACGTCACAATAGACAAGTTTACGACAATGTATGAAAATTAAAAACTCAAAAACTTTTCAAATACTTAATCATTTGCACTCGACAGATGACTGTCACTCATTACTAACGTTGTTGGATGTCCCTCATAAATGGGGACGCTAAACAGTTTGGACACAACTGATATCTTTCTGTTTATCTCGCTATCTTTTATCATAGATTATTAGGCCATTAAATAAGATGAGGGAAATTAGTTTAAAATACTGGTGTCTAGAGCATTTGGGGTCGTCATTTACGCGGGACACAAGTAGTCAGTGTGAATCATCTGACTAGGGCAAAGACGAAAATGAAAAAAAAGAAACACATGTCATATTTTTTAATATCTATAAGTTAATTTACTTTAATAAATCTTACAAAATACATTCATTAACACAAATTTAATGCATTATTACAAATGTAACGCACGAAAAAATATATAATAACAAATTTTGAAACACCTGGTCACTTCTCATGAATTAGCCTCGATCTTAAATCAAAATATATTATAACATGTTTTTTGTGATCGCATGTAAGCAAAGTTCTAGAGTGAGGTTAAAACACGATGTTTCAACACTATTAAAACCCACAATTTACTACTTTGATTAAAAACATTATGTACACGACATGACCATAAAATTATTTCCGGCGAAAAACACGAGCACATTTTCTGCGCAGTAAAATATTGCTTCTACAAAATCTTCAATCTCTTACTTACAGTAAATGCATTTACACTCTGTAATATTGACGTATACAAAGACAAATGATTCTGACGGAACATCCTGATTACTATCGATCCAAGAAAATCCATATTAGAACGTTATGTCATTCTCCTATTCCTGCTTTACTTAATATTAGAAAGTGGCTTATCTGAGTTTTCATTAATTCACTAAGAAGCATATCTTTAACAAACGAAATATTTTAGTACTTGTATCACTGAAGTTAACTTATTTTGTATTTAAAGAACATTTTAAACTAACTTAGATGTTGTTGTTTTCCTAGTGTTTGTGTTCTAGCATTAAAAATTATGGTTCATGTTATCTTCATTGTGTGCGTTCTAATGACATTTAAAAATTAAAAGAATTTTCTATTAAATCATTTAAGGTAGTTAATCATGCTGTAAGATAAATGATTAAAAAGTGTATATCGGATTTAAATACTTTTTTTCTATCTGCCATTATATTTCTAGTTTCTTTAATAGTTTCGGATTCGATTATATTTTAGATTTCATTTTTTCTTACTTTTTTGAGCAGAGAGTTAAATGCTGCGCATTTAAAAAAAATAGCTAACGCATATACTCTTGTATAAGTCGGTCCCCAAACTTCCGAAAGCAAATTCTAATAAATTTAACTTTTTCAACAAAATGTATAACCGACTCCAAAAAAAAAGCGCTAAAAAGAATTAAATAATTCTGTAAAATGCCCTAATGACAAACCAATAACCACACATTGACTATCATGTACCGGTATAAAACGGTTAAATTTAATATATAGAATTTAATATCCACCAAACATAAGTTTTCCAGAGAATATTTTTTACAAGAGATTAATTTACATATTTTTGATTTAATTTTTGAATATATACATATAAAAAGTAAGTAATTACTTTTTAAAGTTGGTGCCAAACAATCATAATCGATAATGATTTCCCTATTTTATTTATGGTACTAGACATAATATATCCACAATTCTTACTATACTTAAGATAATTTGGCACCAACTTCAAAAAGTAATTCCTTACTTTTTATATGTATATATTCAAAAATTAAATCAAAAATATGTAAATTAATCTCTTGTAAAAAATATTCTCTGGAAAATCTATGTTTGGTGGATATTAAGTTCTATATATTAAATTTAACCGTTTTATACCGGTACATGATAGTCAATGTGTGGTTATTGGTTTGTCATTAGAGAATTTTATAGAATTATTTAATTCTTTTTAGCGCTTTTTTTTGAAGTCGGTTATACAGTTTTTTGAAAAAGTTAAATTTATTTCCTACTTTTTAGTTATTTACACCGTAATACATAATTATGTGCACTGAAATATGATGGCTCTTTGCAACGCATTACTAATGAAGGCACTTTGCTGAGTTCTGATGTATTCGCTTTACTTGTCACTGTTTGATTGTCAACTTTTCAAAAGACACTTACAATATCGGTTAGTATCGTTGTGAATCTTTAGGTTTTCTGGATGTGGTACCTTCTTCAGATCTGGCACGACGAAAAGCTACCGCATTCATGAAATCTTAAAGTCAACATCTAATCGTACGGACATCGGAAGTGGTTATCGAAAGGTGACAATGCCTCAAGTAAAGTGTCCTTACTTATACACGCCCTGAGATAGCCGATTTCCACACTATATCCCCTAGATGCTATATTTCCGGTTTCTTGCATAAGAGAACTTGTCTGGAATCCATGTAGAATTTGCCATGTTAGCGAAACCAGATTAACGAATCAGAAGCCTGAATTTTAGCAAATTTTTAAATGTTTTAAATAAATTTTCTTGTTAATAAATCTTGTTTCGCAAACAGCGCAAAATTTATGTGAATCCTGGTCCTCGTCCAGTTAGGATTTTGCACTTTGAACACTTTTAAAAATTTGAAACTTTTACTTTATCGTCTATCCATCTCTTTTATAGAAAATTATTACTTCATTGTACTATAGTGAATTCTCATTGGTCAAAATAGAGATATTGCATAAAAGCGGTGGAGTGACGATGCAGCAAAAACTTCAAACTTTTAACCATGAAAAGATCGTGTGTCTATGTAAGTGTAACATAAAAGCATGCAAAAGGAACACTTCTAATTGTTCGATTGCTTCAAAATGAATTTGAAATTTTAAGTGTTTATTTTTAAAAAAAAGTTCAAATTATCAGATTTTTATCAAATTCGAATGCAACCACATGGGCTTCATACGCTTTCAAACAGAAAAAGAACTATCAAAATCGGTTCGTATTTGCAAAAGTTATGCGTGAACAACAAATACATACAGGTCGAAATCATAACCTCCTCTTTGAAGTTGGTTAAAATGTAGCTACTGTAAATTAAAAACTTGTGTATAAATTGACCCCCTGACATTTTAGTTCATTTTTGCACAAAATCAAGCCAAAGATGTCACTTGTTAATGAGAAAACTAATATTTAAACAAAAACAAATCATTGGTTTTTTTTTAAATGATACGTTATTATTATTTTTTTTATTTTATATATCATTTCGTTGTACATACACACAAAAAGCCAGAATAATGCAATTTTTGAAGTTTTTTTCGTTTTTTTAATTGATTCTTTTATAAGTTGACCCTTTATCCAATTTGCTTTTCGAAAATTATACTCGAGAATATACGGTATTTAAAGGGCAATTATGAAGCACCAAAATCTAACTAATAAAACAACTGTTATTTCGTGTAGTAGTAATATGAAAACTGGCTAAATATATATATTGAGGGCGCCTCGAAAATATTAACAATAAGATAAAAAACGGACGAGTTAAATGGATCCCTACTATTCATTTTATTTCAAACATTATTATTAAATTTCTATAATTTTTATCACAGATTTTCAGTTTGTATTAGATATAAATAAATTCAACACATATTTGAAATAGAAATATATAGACCATAAGAGATTACACAATAAATTGTTATAGTCTCTATCTCAAAAACAATATAAGATAAGAAAAAATCTAAGTACGAAGTTGTATTGACGTTCTCGGTTGACTATGGAATATATTTTTTTTTACATCTAAAAATAACTTTTTCTGAAGGCCTAAAGTATTTATAATCCAAACATAAGCTGAATTACTCAACAGATAAAGCAGACTATTAAATTTTACATGCATAAGGAAGATATGGTTTATTTTTATCAAAAAGAAAAAAAAAAGAGAATGAATTCTGGATTTTTTTTTACATGTTTAAGATTGACATTTAGTATATGACATCATTCCGCCACAAAATTAGAGAAGCGCGGTTTTTCTGCTTATTCCAACCCAAGTTTTAAGTGCCGGGACACAATTGGAAGCTTGGAAGAAAAAAAATGAAACTAAAATATTTTTTAAAGAAATTTCAATGAGAAAACATATAAAGCAGGAAATAGACCAATCCGACGATCGCAGCGGCTTCGAGCCTAATGTTTGTTTAATAATAAAAATACATTGGATGTTCTTAAATTGTTTGGTATGAGGTACTTTTTGAATTAATATATGCCTGACATACAATGCCTTACACCTGATTGTAATTGCAGATATATTCAATGTGTTGTTCTTGAAACCGTGGTGTTTTTTATAATGGTGTAAAATTTTTAAAAGGTTCATTTTAGTGTTTGTAATAAAGTTTGTAATTTTAGCATAAAATGATCATTTTATTTTAAAATGAGGATAATCTCAATCTTTGAATGAGTTGATTATCGCAACTTATTTACTTTTCAAAAGGGGAAAACTAACAAAGTACTCTAGGTTTCACGCTAGGTATTCTTTTTTCTTTTTCTTTTTGTTCTTTTCATTTTCTTTACTATTGGCTTTATTTTTTCTATAGGCATTCTAATTCCTGTAAATCATCGGACAGAGCTTCGCAACTTTAAATATATCTGAACATAATATTCACCAGTATACCTTTCTTTGATTTTGGGGCAAACCACATAACCCATGGCGCTACTATGCTGCATTTTCTGGAAGTATTAATGTTAATGAGGTTAAAGTTAGCTTTTACATTGACCTATTGATTAATTTTGTTACCTAGGTTAAAAAAATTGGGTTTCATTAATTAATTTATTTGTTTTTTTACAAAATACTTTATCTATCACTATATACAGGTTTACCTCAAATGTTGTGTACATACTTGGCGGGGAGGTATTGAACATCGTTGGGAATCATAATTGCATAACCCCTTCGAAACTAGCGACCGGTATTCGTGCCGGCACCGTTGGCACTCACATCCCGCGCGACTGGTATACGCGACAGCGCTGTTGTTACTCAGATTCCCAGCGACTAGTATTCGTGCCGTCAGTCTGGAAGGTTTTATTTGAAAGAATATAACGCATAAAATATTTATCATAATCGTATTTCACTTTATATTTGGGAAGAATACATTTCCTTCTAACGTAGAAAACAAATAGAATCAGTGAATTTTTTTTTAAACTAAGTTATTTTATTTTTGAAAATATTATTGCAGTAAAAAGGAAATATGATTAGTTCATCTATTTCTTTATAACTCAGCTTTCTGAAACGCAAGCTCTTTTTCGATCATAAATCTTTCACATGTGTGGTAAAGCTTTATTTTTTTTTAAATTTATTCATTGTAAAGTTTTGTGCATGGCTTGAAAAGGAAGGAAAAAGTGAATGAGCTGATAAAATATAAAAATGATGACTTGTGATATATGCTTAAGCCTCTGATGCTAAAGATTTCTAATTAATGCGGTTTCTATTTCTTTTTCTTTTTTATTCCTACTGTTATCTGGATGATTTAAAATGATTGAGTTTTAAGTCAACGGCTGAATATTTCCTTAATTTTTGTTGTTGTTTGTTTATTTGTGTGTAAATCGTTGTGATTACAGCGATTCCAGGCCTGACGTTTGATAATGAAAGGATTAATCCAACTAATACTTTTATTTTGTTGTGGCAAATTTATTTGCTCTGGAAGAAAGAAAGAAAATAACAAAAAAAGACAGAAAGAAAAAAAAATTACCGATTGTGGAATTATGTTTTCGTAAGTACTTAGAATAATTTAAGCAAAGTTGAAAAAACATTATTGTGTTTTACTTTAGTTTTGATTTTTGATTTTTATCTTCAGTTATTTTCTTTATTGTTTAAAAATTAATTTATTTTCAATTAAGTTATATATATTAATAACATATTATCCAAACTCATTAAAATGTCTGAAAACGTAAATGTTTTACAAAAAATGAAATAACAGAGATTTTGAAAAAATATTTAGTCTTCTTAAAGTAGCATTTTTGAGAGTTATTGATTATAACATAATAATTTAACTCTTGCAATTTTGATAAGTAATTGTATATTACAAATTAATACTCAGTTTTTTCCCAAAATAACTGAATACATTTATTCGATATATTTAATTATATCTATATTTATCTGCTTATTTCTATTTTTTTAAATACTTGTAAAATCAGTGGCATTTGTGAACAGCTTATTGGAATTGATTATTCAGTTTCATTAATTATTATTCAATACATTTAATTCTATAAATTAATCTTGTTTTAAATATTTTTATATGTAAGATATAAATAAAGAAATTTTATCATCAGCATTTCTTTGATGAATGTATTTAAAATTATTGCAGTTTACTCATCACTTTTTAAGTCCCTTTATTTGATATTTCTTTTATTATCCATTACTATATTTTTTTCTTTTATTTTCAAAAATATTTTTAACATTTAATAACATTTTAGAAATGTATATTTTAAAGCACAGTTCTATTTTACTTTGCATTATTAGATACTTTTCTATTTAAAATGTATTTTATGATTGATTATATATTTAAATGAAATTTTTAAATTTTCAAAATTAAATTGAACATTTTCAAAAGATTTTTTACAGCTTTATAAAAACACTTATTTTGTACAAGGAGTGTGTTAAAAATTACATAGAAACAAAGTTGTTTCTTTCAACAAAAGCATTATTTATTTGAGTAAAATGCTTCATATGTTGCTATAGTAGAAGCAAGTAAGTCTTCTGTAATCATATTATATTGTTTTTTAACAGGAAACGTGGTTAACATATGCATTATATATATTTAAAAGATCATTTTTATACTTAAATATTGGAGAAAATACCCCAATTTTTTCTGCGAATACATATAATAATAACTTCTTTCATGTATATGCATTTCAAAAGGTTCCATCGAAAAACGAATTTTTCATTTTTTTTTAAAGAACACTTTACAAGAGTTAGGCTTAGCTGCGCAAAATCCTTCGGCCCTGTAGAGGAAACCAAATTTTCCCGCTCCGTCCTCAGATGCGCACTTCTGAAAGCGCGCTCCGTCGCGAAGGGGATAAGAAAGCATGGCCGTAAATAGATAGGTAGTGTTGTATGCGAGCTCTCATGGTCAGCATAATGTTACCAGTGGACTACTTTTTCTTAAATCGCATTTTTTGATTTGCTTACGATGTTCATGCAACTGAACGGTGCCACGTGTGGTTTCAAAAGGATGGGGAAACATCTTATTATGGAAGGTTAGCACGTGACTATTTACATCTGACATTAAGAAACAAGTGGATTGGGAGTGGTGGTCTGGTCGCTTGGCCTACCAGAACATCTGATTTTGTAGGGGATGCCATAAAGAGTCTTGTTCATGACACTCCATTCAATTCTCAAATAGACATGATGGCAAAAATATTAATCTTCTGTTGCGATCCGTAGAACGCATGTCCGACAATCTATGTCGCGTCGGTATCTTACGTGCATACATGCCAGTGGCCGCAATTTTGGACACCTCTTGTGATACTTTTATGCCAAACTATTTCTTTCTTATTATTTTTGTGTAATAAATCATTTTACACAATAAATTAACTTGTGGTCTTACAGTTCTGTGTCTCTTTATCCCGTTAGTGAAACATTTTCTCCCATACTTTCCAATGTATTTATGTTTTCTAACAATGTTCTCTACTCCCCCTCAAAGTATGTACACGACATTGGAGGACATCCTGTAGATATATATATATACCGGGTGATCCAAAATTCAAGACGAACTTCAAATACGAATCAAGATACAAAGATAGGGTTTGTACCAAACGGATGGAAAATAATCAGGGTTTTCTGTGGCTACGAAAAAAAAAATAGTTTTTTGGCGACCAACATATGGCGCTGTGAAATTTCTGAACTTCAAGAGCGACATGCACTCTAAACAGTCACCTTTATGCAAGATGGAGCACCACCTCACATTACTCTGCTTGTATAATGCCTGCTACGGTCAATATTTTTGGGAGGATCACATTATCAATCACTACTTTAATCACGCATGGCCTCCAAGATCTCCCGATCTGACATCCTGGGATTTTTGGCTGTGAGGATTATTGAAGTCAAAAGTGTACCGCGACAAACCGGCATCACTAGCAGCACTTAAAGATGTTATCTGTCAAACGTGTCTGACATAACGCACGAAATGTTACTCTATGCTGTGAACGGTGAGATAGATGCCTCGTCTCACAACTGTACTTCTTAATGATGAAAAGCACATTAAACATATACTGTAGTACTAATTATCTGTAATTAATCTGTCTTGTAAGTTGTCAAATTTTTTTTATTTGTAAATCATCTATTGGTGCAATAAATCATTGTAGCGCCATCTGTTGGTCGCTAACAGAAATATTTTTTTCGTTGCCGTACAAAACCCGGTTTCTTTTACATTCGTTTGTTATAAACTGAATTTTTGTATCTTGATTCGTTTTAACATTATTCATTTTTAAAATTCGTCTTGACTTTTGGATCACCACACAGTAAAAAATGAAGACCCAAATTGGGTTGAAAGATTTCTCGGTATAGAAAATTTTCCTGAAATGGTACAGTAAGTATTCTAAAATGGTAGAGTATTGTTCCCAAAATAGATAACCCAAAATGGTTCAAAACAGAGCAGATCTTTATTAACATTAAATTAATCAAAATTTCTGAGGTATAATGTATATACTATCTAAGATATTTTAATTGTTTTAATGTCATTAAAAATCAGACTTATTTAAAACGATTTTGTGCTACAAACTGAACTTTCCAAATTGGAACAATTCTGTACCCAGAAATCTTTCAACCCAATTTGGGTCTTCATTTTTTACTGTGCAGGTATATATATATATATATACATACATATATATATATATATATATATATGTGTGTGTGTGTGTGTGTGTGTATATATGTGTGTATTTATATATTTTCACAAATTCGTCTTCTATATAAAAGTATAAGATTACTATTAGACTATTTAATTTTTATAACTACACTACATATGTAAAATATTGCTATAAAAGACAAGTTGGAAATTTCGCGCAAATGAGGTGTGTTCATACTATAACAAAGTTTTTAGAATTATTAGATCTTGGTGTAATATTATACAGTACATCGAATACAGTATAGTAGCCGAAATCTTTTGTGTTTCCCTGTAAATACTATCTACTTTCTATTGTATAGGAAGGAACTTGTAGTAAGTCTCAGCAACGCATATAAATTTTACAAAATGTGAAATAGTTTAATAATATTAAAACGCTCTCCATATAGAGTTTCCCCTATAGCATTGTGTGATAGAATAGTTTTGTGTGGCCCTGTAAATAAGTAACAGATTTTGTTTGCACCACAGATTGCTCAGAATGTATTTTTTATATACTTCATAGATGCATATCACTTCTATTATGTTCGAATGAGTATAACATCATTAAAATTTACTTTAAACTATTTTTCCCATTGATCGTAATATATCGCTATTGAATGTTCCTGTAATTAAACTGTACATCTGATATTCATAAAATTTAAATTGTGTCGACAAAAAAGATGCAACAATTATAAATTTTAAATTTCACACGATTCGGATGTGTAGATTTTGCTCTGTTATGTGTGGACAAACGGACGAATTAAATGTCGACTGTAGGTGCTACGTATTTTTTGTTAATTACGAATCCACCTAAAAATTATTATTAAACAAAATACGTTCAATATATTTTGTTTTGATTGATACTCTTTTCCCACAATTCAGTTAAAGAAATTCAGAATGTGTCTACATAAAATATTATTATTATTATTATTATTTTCACTTTGCAGTTTAGATTTTATTTATAAATATATTTCTACATTTGTTTAAAATGGATCGAAATGCTACAGGACTATTTTCTATGTGAAACTCCTGTTTCGATATAAAAAAATTGGTAAAGCATAGCAAACATCTGTCACAGTTTCAAAACTTTTCTATTTTAGAGAAAAAATAAATAAAAAAGAACTTAGGATTGGAATTGAAAGAAACAGTGTACTATATATTTTGTTTATATACTCATAAATATACTTTACAAGTATTAAAAAATGCTCTGATGAGCAACAAAAAAGGTTAATATGTTTTAAATATGAAAAAAGGTTTGACAAGCGCTTCTAACTGAGCATGAGATAGGACAAGGGATCCCTTCTTGACTGCAGCTCACTGTCAATACCAAATAAAAAAAACATATTTGCGCTTTTTCCGTGTAAAAGAAATGAATCACAATTACGATAAAAATGTGTAGTGCAAAGACATAGCTCGAAAAAAAAACGTAGTGCAATTAAACATGAATGTAAGGCTAAATAGTACCAGAAACCTTAATTCCTGTAGCATATCATACTCATGCAGTGCACCAAGCATGCCCGCAGCATAGAATTGCGCAGAAAACTGATTTGTAATACAGTTGAAAATCAGAGTCAACAGTGCAGTTTGCAGTGCAGAGTCAACAGCGCAGTTCACTTGTAAAGCAGGATTGAAAATTTTACAAAAAAGAAAGACGGAAAGCTTTATGCAAGTTTCTTTTATATGGAAAAAGCACAAATATGACTTTTTCAAATATGGCATTGACAGTGAGCTGCAGCCAAGAAGGGACACCTTGTCCTCTCTCATGCTCAATAAAAAGCGCATGTCAAATACATTTTCATACTTAAAAACATATTAACCTTTTTTGTTGCTCACCAGAGCATTTTTTAATACTTGTCTCTTAATTTATTGATAAAAACTGAAGAATTTTTTATATCTAGAAAAGAAAAATATTTGCTGCCAAAATTTTATTGTTGTATTAGAATAATTAAGAAAGTTGTCATTGTCATATAAAATGCATAATGACTGAAAAAAAACCATGGAGTTGAACGAAAATAATTACAGTGCGCTCACTCTTTATTCAAAGAACCGAAACTAAATGCTTCGCAATAAAAACAAATAATTATGTGTTTCACATGATTTATTTAATTTAAATGAATTATGTTACATACATAAAAAAATTATTCTTATTTAAACTTGGTGGCAACGAATAAAAAAAAAACTACAACAGTAACAACAAGAAACAATGTTTAACTGACAAGCGTCTAGAGATCACACTTTCTCAATTTGATCCCGCGGGGGATCGGCCACTGCGCATATCGTTCCCCGCATGACGTAGCGATTTTCGCGGATTTTTTTTCTCGCGCGCTTGTTTCTTTCTAATCATCGCTCCATTGATGAAGTTGTAGTATTTCTCTAATGAAGAAATACATTTATATTATTACACAGAAATTAGCATAAATGTATATTTATTATGCATTTATGCACGTAATCCCTTCATTGATTGCGCGATTATGCAAACCAAGGCCCCCTTATCATAATGATATTATGATAATCATGATATTATGATATTATCATAATGATATTATGATAAGTTAGCCTTGATGCAAACATGATGATGAAACACGCGCGTGAGAATAAATGTACTTCTTCATTAGAAAAATATTACAAGATTTAAAGTTTTTTGTTTACTGCATGGCGAATAATTTAAAACATAATTTTGAAAAACAACGGCCCTTTTCAGGGCCAATATTTAATCAGATTGACAAGTCTGGGTCTTCAAAAATTCTTTTCTGTTGTGAATGTCAAAGAACATTCTCAAATAAGAGTAATTTAAACAAGCACGTCAAAAAATTTCACCCTGCGGAAGTTTTTGAAATGGCGCCGGCAAAAAATTTGGAAATTAAGTGCATAGATTGCAACAAATATTTCAGCGACAAGATCAATCTCAAATACCACTGGTGCGAATCTCAAAAAACATTCTCAAATAAGAGTATGTTTTCAGAAAATATTTTGTGTTGTGAATGTCAAAAAAACATTCTCAAATAAAAGTAATTTAAACAAACATGTAAAACAAATCCACCTCAAAGAAGATCCTGAAATGGTACCGCTAAAGAAATCGGAATCTCAGTCTATAGATTGCAACGAACAACTCAGTAGCCAGAATAATTCTTGTTCTAATTGTCAACAAGTAATCAGAAATAAAAGTAATCTGAAGAGACATATAAAGAAATTCTACCATGAAGAAATCACACAGGTGAAAAATTCAGAAATAGATTGCAACAAAGAATTCAGTGATGAGAGTAATCTGAAATACAACTGCTGTGAATGCCAAAAATCATTCTCTAATAAAAGCAACCTTAAGAAACATGCCAAAAAGTTCCACGCTAAAGAGACTGTAAAATTTCATGTGAAAATCATGTAGTTCAGCGCCCCCTGTACTGCAGTCAAAGGAAACTTGGCGAATGACAAGCCTTGATATTATGATAAGTTAGCCTTGGCACAGATTGTAAAAAAATATTCTCTAACAAAAATAAATTTGAAAACCACAGGAATAATAATCATGTAATAAAGCCTCACGTGTGTCCAGAGTGTAAACAAAACTTTAACAAAAAGAACATTTTGTTTCATTATGCTAATGAGCATGATCTAAAGGTGAAAATTGACAAAATGTCTTTTTCTACAAAACAAGAATTCATGGACTGGAAGTCTGGAATGGAGAAAAATTCCATTTCAAAATATGTAAAAATAAATTCAAAAAAATTAAAAGATGGCTGCACTCATTACTATGTCTGTCACCGATCTGGTCAATACAATGCTAAAGGGCAAGGAAAAAGATATTTAAAAGTTACAGGAAGCAACAAAATTGATGGATACTGCCCCGCAAAAATAATTGCAGTAGAGAAAGCAAATGACAAAATTATTGTAAGTCACGCAAGTACGCATTTTGGCCATAAAAGCGATTTAGGTCGGCTTACTTTAACTCCTGAAGGAAGGCAATCTTAGCTGCAAAAATTGCTGCAAATATACCTTTTGATGACATTCTTGATGAAATAAGAGATACCCTCACTTCGTATAATGTTGAAAGAAAACACTTATTAACAAAAAAAGATATAATTAACATCGAACAATCTTTCAATATTCGCTGTAATGAAAAAAAAACATGAAAATGGCATGGAAAGTGTCAAAATTTAGGTAGAAGAATTAAATAAAGATGAAAATAAGCCTGTAGTGTTTTTTAAAACATTAGGTCAGGAAGATATTGAAAAAGGGTTGGGCAAAGATGATTTTGTGCTTATTATAATGACAGATGCCCAAAACGAAATGCTAAAAATGTTTAGCAGTGATTGTATTTGTATTGATGGTACCCATGGAACTAATCAGTATGGTTACCAACTGTTCACTATCATGAGACTTGATGAGCTGAGACAAGGATTCCCTTGTGCTTTCGTGTTTTCAAATCGCAGTGCTGAATCTATTCTCTCTTTATATTTCAGGATCATTAAGGAAAATATTGGAATAATGACTCATAATATATTTATGTCCGACATGGCTAATTAATTTTATAAGCTTGACTCAACGAAATGTTGCATGTGGATCAGTCATGGCGAAAAAATCTAAAAAAAATTGGCAATAAAGATAAAAAAATAGAAGTATATAAAATGTTGCGCGTTTTGTTAACAGAAACTGATAAACAAACATTTCTTACTTTAAAAGAAATAGTTCTGGAAACTTTATACTCTGATACAGAAACTGCAGATTTTGCTTTATATTTAGATTCTTACTGTCTTAAAAATCCCCATCTTTGGGCATACTGCTATAGAAACCATGCTGGTTTAAACACCAATATGCATTTAGAACGTATGCATAAAACATTGAAATATATATATTTGAAAGGAAAAAATGTTAAACGTCTGGATAAGTCGATAAATGCAATCATGAGACTAATTAAAGACAAATTGTTCGAAAGATTAATTACTCAACATAGAGGAAAACTAACAAATAAACTAAAGGAACTGAGACAAAGGCACAAAACCAGCTTAGGTTTATCTTTAGATATCCTAGAAACAGAAAATGAATGGATTATAAGTTCAGAAAACAGCACAGATACATACTCAGTGCAACGAATAAAAGATAAGTGTGATTGTGATTTAATATGCACCGATTGTAAAGCATGTATCCATAACTTAAAATGCAAGACTCTGCTATCCGATGGAATATGTGTAAGCACATACATTTCTTATGTGTTTCTTTGCTAAAAATGATCAAGAATTAGAAAATCAGTTGCAGATTGATCCTTACATTCCTGAAAATATAATTGTACAAGAACTCTCTCAAAAAAGTAAAATTGAAGCTGAAGATCTTGAAAGCCGAAAAAAAGTTGCAATAGAAAGGTACATACAATTAGTAAATTTAGTTGAAAACGATGACCAAATGATTAAAATTGAAAAACATTTAAAATATACAACAGCTGCTATAAATATTAAACCTTCTGGGGATAGTAAAATTTTTATTGATAATAGCTCAGCTAACAAGAATATCATTCCACAAAGAAAAAAACGATCTGCTATAGCTGTGCAGAAAAATTCTGTAAGTGGAAAATCCAAAAAAAGAAAAGTAAGTAACATGTGCTTTTCTTCAAATGAGTTACGAAAAACAGCTTTGAATTTGTTATTATCTAAAACGGGACAAAACATAAAAAACAGTAAATAATGTGAAGTACGAATATAAAATAAGAATTACAAAAGTCCAAAAAAATCATTACATTATCATCATGAACTGTCTTATGATACATCATTTGGCACAAATATCATATACGCACCACATTGGCGCGATTTATTTTTCTGACGCCAGTCTGGCAAAAACTTCGTTATCAAATATCAGTTGCATATATATTTTTTTAACCATTTTCTATTATTTTAAAAAGGAAATAATAATAAATTACAAGAGTTTAATTAATAACTATAGAACAAAACAATTTATATCGATTTGTAAAAGAAAATACAAAGTAAATAAGCAATTTATAAATAACTAAACAACAATGACCGGGTTACCATATGAAGCATAAAATCGCCCTTTTGTCGCACTCTATTGATTAAAAAATATATATGCAACTGATATTTGATAACGAAGTTTTTGCCAGACTGGCGTCAGAAAAAAAAAATCGCGCCAATTTGGTGCGTATATGACATCTGTGTCCTGATATATATATATATATATATATATATATATATATATATATATATATATATATGTATTTTAAATAATGTTATGAATAATAAATTCCAATATCTTGATGTTATGTAATAATTCTTTTACAATATTATTTCATATGTTTTTTTCATTTGTCTTTAAGTGAAATTTAATTATACATCTGCTGAAGGGTTAAGCTGCTTAAAATGTTTAGAATTAGAAATTATTACAAAATTACGACATAAGTCAGTCTATTTTAAAAACAGTCTATAGAAATGTATAAAAACATGTACATCTTATACTATAATGCGAGCAAAAATTGTGTGTGTGTGTGTGTGTGTGTGTGTGTAAATTTTATCTCAAAAACGGCTCTAACGATTTTCGCAAAAATTTGGATTTTACCATTTTCGGGCACGAGAAGACCATTGGGCTAGGTCACATGTTCGAGAAAATTCGATTATTGGGTCATTTTGGGTCATAATGGATCAAGATCAAGCTATTTATAATTAGAGAACGGCTGGATCGATTTTAAGGAAATTTTCTATCCAATCGTTTTTTGGCACAACAAAACTATTATGCTGGGTCACATGTTCGAAAAATTTCGATTAGTGGGTCATTTTTGGGTCATTATGGGTCAAGCCATTTTTATCTAAAAAACGGCTCTAACGATTTTGACCAAATTTTATATTGTATCGTTTTGGATTACAAGAAGACCATTGGGTTAGGTAACATGTTCGAGAAAATTCAAATAGTCGGTCATTTTTGGGGTCATTGTGGGTCATACTATTTTTATCTAGAGATTTTCTCAAGCAATTTTGACTAAAAATTGCATTCTATGGTTTTCGGGCACAAGAAAAACATTGGGCTAGGTTACATGCTCGAGAAAAAATTTTAATGGGTCATATTGGGTCATTAAGAGTCTGGGTCAAGCTATTTATATTTAAAGAACGGCGTGATGGATTATAACGAAATTTTGTATGTAACAGTTTTTTGACATGAGAAAACTAATGGGCTAAATCACATGTTTGAGAGATTTCGACTATGAGGGTCATTTGTGGGTCATGATGGATCATAATGGGTCATGGTCAAGCTATATCTAAAGAACAGGTGGATCGATTTTAATGAAATTTAGTATGCAACATTTTTTTGACACGATAAAATCCTTGGACTAGGTTACATGTTCGAAAAATTTCGATTAATGGGTCATTTTGGATCATAAAGGGTCTGGGTCAAGCTATATATAATTAAAGAACGGCAGGATCAATTTTAACGAAATTCTGTATGTAACAAATTTTAGAAACGAGAAAACTAATGGACTAAGTCACATATTCGAGAGCTTTCGATTATAAGGGTCATTTGTGGGTCCTAATGGGTCAAGGTCAAGCTATATCTAAAGAATGGGTGGGTCGATTTTAACGAAATTTTGTATACAACATATTTTTGGCATGAGAAAATCATTGGGGTTGGTCACATGTTCGAGAAATTTCGATTAGTGGGCCACTTCTGAGTCATTCTAATTTTATCTAGACAACGTTTCGCGCAATTTTGACTAAATTTTGTATTTTATCGTTTTCGGGCACAAGAAAATCATTGGGTTATGACAGATTTTTGAGAAAATTCGATCAATGGGTCATTTTGGATCATAAGGGGACAGGGTCAAACTAACTATATCTAAAAAACAGCTCAATCGATTTTATCTAAATTTTGTATCTAATGTTTTTCGGCATGCTAAAACTAATGAGCTCTTTCACACGTTCGAGAGATTTCGATTATAAGGATCATTTGTTGGTCATGATGGGTCATGCTAATTTTATATAGAAAATGGTACTCACCATTTTGACTATACTTTGTATTACTTATTGACTATGTATTGACTATACTTTGTTAGAGAAAACCATTTGGCTTGTACACATGCTCGTGAAAATTCGATTAATGGGTCATTTTGGGTCTTAATGCGCTAGGGTCATTCTAATTATATATAACAACGACTCAATCAATTTTACCTAAATTTTGAAACAAAACGTTTTTTGTCACGAGAAGACTATTGGGCTGAGTCGCATGTTAAACAAAATTATGTTAGTGGGTCATTTCGCTTCATTGCTGAATGCTGCCAAGCTAATTTTACCTAAAAAATGGCTTAAACGATTTTGATTCAATTTTATATTCTACTGTTTTTGATTACCTGAAGACGATTGAGCTATGTCACATGCTTGATCAAATTTGATTAGTGGCTCATTTTGGGTAATACGGGTCAGGGTCACGAGAATATGGCAAAAGCCAATAACTTGGTGATATTTGACAAAATATCGGCGACATATGGCCAAAAAATCGACTATAAAAATTACGAAAACCAAAACACGTATTTGGAACCAAATGAAAGAATGCCTCCAACTTTGGCTATATCTAGAAAAAAATATTGTCCTTCAGAATGTAAAGAATTTTTTTATACATTCTTAAGAGGATTCGAGATGCATGGTTAAACCAATCAGAGTCGAGCTAAAAAAGTGATTTCGATCGATGTCCTTTCGTTGTAAATTTTAAAATAAAGTAAAATTTATAAACATGCGCATAAAAACATAGTTTTCTTATTGATTGTTTTTCTAAATAATACTATTATAAACATGTTTTACAGTAATAATGCAGAGTTAATGATACAGTGAAAATACTATATCGAATTGAACACAAAGTTAATTTTGACCGAGCTAAGCTCGGTCTCCCCTGCTAGTAAACTATAAACCTGAAAAGGAAAGATTTTTTATAGCCTTTCTTCTTGAAGAAGTAATTATTATATAAAAGATACTATATATAAAAAAAAGTATTTGGCATATAGAATTAGTGAAACTTCAATTTCCATTAGCATAAATCGGTGATGCATATGATTTTTTTTTTATCATTACAGAGTATAAACAATTACTGTTATAATTAATTAAGTGTTTAAATGTTATTATCATTATTTTCTTGCTATTAATACTGCTTTGTCTAAAATGTCAAATAATGGTGAGTAATTTGTTTGGATGCGAACTTGGACATTTTTTCGCCAAATACTGGCAAAAATGTACCACTAAACTATATTGATGAGAATTGAAATTTCATTAACTTTTTTTTTGTAATAGGGATTGGAAGGAAAATCCTACAATTATCTATCAAAACAATTAACAGTTTTAAATAGAAAGAGACTATAATAAAAAAAATAAATAAATATGTATGCATTTAAAATGAATTAGAATCGCGCCATCGATGAAGGGATTACGTGCATAAATGTATAATAAATATATTTCTGTGTAATAATATAAATGTATTTATTTATTAAATACTACATCTTCATCAATGGAGCGATGATTAGAAATAAACATGCGCGCGAGAATAAATTTATTACTATTTCTTCATCAGAGAAATACTACAATCTAAACAAAAATATACGTCATGCACGGAAATATATGTGCAGTATGCAAAAATCCGCGAAAATCGCTACGTCATGCGGGGAACGATATGCGCAGTGGCCGATCCCCCGCGGGATCAAATTGAGAAAGTGTGATCTCTAGACGCTTGTTGTTTAACTGGAGCTTTGAGACACAAATTAGATTTTCTCAGCGTTCGTCAAACATACAAAGATGAATAAAAAAAACTATTTTAAGTTTTAGCAAAAGGATAAAAGTAACTCAAAAATGAAATTAATCCATCCATGGTATTGTTAGCTATCGCTGGTTGAACTTTAGGTCTTCATTTTTTTGTTAAAATTAAATAAAAAACTACAGTAAACAATGTCATTCTTTGGATGATATAATTCTATTTGTTTCGTCGAGTTCTATCTTTTGAAAAAAAATCACTCTCTTACTTCAAATGGTTCGCCAGGAATTTCAAAAAGACGTTTGCATTTCCCATTTGTTAAACATATCATTCTAAACGCTACCGCGTTTGCTATGATACAAGGTAAATTTATGTATATTATATTTATACATTTATGCGATAGATGTTTATACTATTATGTATATATATATATACTTTTATTATTTTTATAATATTTATATTTTTATTATTTTTATATACGTAGATTATACATTATATATCTATATATTTAAAACACCTGGCTGTTTTTTTGGTCATCAGCCCTGAGCTTTCTACTGGCCCGATTTTAATAATTATTTTTTTAAATGAAAGCTGTTTATGTGTAGATGTGCCCATTCTGGCTAATTTTTAATTTATTTGAATTTTTACATTTTATTTTTAATTTTAAAAGCTTTTTCATGACATTTCTTCAAAACAGTGGCAACAGGTTAAGCTTTTCTCAAAATTTATTTTGTTTCATTTTGTTTTCCACCAATCAGGAACTTGATATCATCGGCGAATGTATAATCGCATTTCAAACAGAAAAAATAATAATAATAAAATAAAATAAAGGTTTTCGTAAAATTTAATCATAATAAAATGATTGCATATAGTTATTCAATGCAATACAGAGATTATTTATTGAGTAATATTATTAAGTATTATGCAAGTAAAATAACAGAAGATAAATTTTAAATATAATATCTAAAGTGAAATTTTGTCGATGGAGATAATGTCGTCATACAGAAACCAGATAAATTTATTCCATGAATATAATATACATTGTTATAGCTGTGTTAGTGATGATGTTATATTCACTGACTTTAATTCCTGCATCTAAATAAAGTGAACTTCTATTAATTTAAAGGTCCGTGGTGTGCACAAATGAAAATATTTCTATAGACTGCGCCATTTCTATTTAATTATAATGAATATTTTATGAAACTGAAGAATTCTTAAAGTAGGACTTCCCTCAGAGGGATTAGTCTGAGCGATATTGCTGAGAATACACATTTAATAACTTGCGATGAGTAAAGAAAATGAGATGTTACCTTTAATTGGTCATTCATTGTGATAAAATATAATGATGAAAATAAGCATATCGAATCGTAGAACTACAAAATCTTGTTGCATGTACTATTTTTATAAAAGAAAAGCAAACCATGCATGGATATAAAATTGGAAATATGCAAAATGTTAAAAGTAATACAGAAAATAAAACACCAAATTTTCCTATATTGGAAATATAGCTCTTTGAAATGATGTCATGAGCATAAACAGAAGCTTCGCATCGATTTGAGAAACTATAAATAACATAAACTATTATGTTTGAAGAGAAATGGAGTGTATTTTATGTGGTGTGAAGTCCGTCGGAATAGTTTATAATGTTGAATATCTGTTTTCCACGGATGCAATGAGGTTGTCGATAAGAATTAAGGAATCCTTTTTAAAAAATTTGTCCTAAACGAGCACTTACATCTTATAAGTTACTGTGATGCCAAAGTTATAGTTTCTGACCCCAACAGTATCCTAGAAATTGCAATATTCTCAATAAATTGGGTTTTAAACTTTTTCTAGAAAAAATATGTTTAATATGTGAAATTAAATTGTCGAATGTTTTAGAAATCGTTCATAACGAGAATATTATATCTTAAAAGTTGCCACAAAAAAAAAAAAAAAAAAATAAATTTTTAGTCAAATCAACATCAAAGAATTCTCAATTTTAGAACTTTTTTTGCTCGTGCATTGATGGTGATTATTGTTCCTACGCAAATTATAGTATATTTTGCAGCAAAGATGGTTACCAACATTTTTTGACCACATTATTTTTTAAATCGGGTAGGTACTGCCAATGCTAACGAAAAACACACAAACGTTAATGCTTTATAGCATAGAAATACAGAATCAAAAGCTATTTATCTCCTATTATATACACATAAACAGGGGTGGGGAAATACATCATTTTGCTCGTCAGTGGCGAGTGGATTTTCTCATAAGGCGAGTGCATTTTTAGTTTTTGAAAAACTGTAGGCAATACACTGTAAAAAAAAAGGTCGATCTACTAAAAAAACTTTAGTGATCCTTGTAATTACTAAAAAATTTTTAGTAATCTCAGTCGGTTACAAGAAAATCTGTAAGAATTACTAGAAAAAAATTAGCAACGAATAGAGTTAATAGTTTTATATTTTTAATAGCTATTACTTAAACTCACTTGGTGTGGCCTTGATAGCATAGTGGTTAGGGTAACGGACTCCAGGCCAAAAGGTCCCGGGTTCGATACTGGCCTACGCCCCGAATGTATGTATTGTAAGTACGCGTTAATAAAGGGATTATGAAAATTCTGTCGGAGCCGGTAGCAATGTTTGGTGTTGCCATCTATTGCGTTTTTGCCGAAAATCTTCCGCTTCAAAAGTCTGGATGCAGCTCGAAGGAAGATCCTGCCCTTCGGGCGCACGAAATGGTTATTAAAAATAATTTTGGAGCTATTACTAAAATTTACTTGGTGGCTCATACTAAAAATTCTTAAATTAGTTATACAAAAAATTCTTTTGTTCCGTTTACAAAAGAAATGTTTGTGTCACCTGCAAAAAAAAGTTTGTAATGGTTACTAAAAAATTCTGTGGAATACAAATTTACTAAAAGATTTTTAGTAACCTCTTGAATTTTTTTTTACAGTGTAGGCACATTATCAGAAACACTTTTTAATCTAGATATTTTAACTTTCCAAATTATTACAGTGTAAGTATGGTACTAAGTTCTATCTAATATTAATCTTACCTTTGTTACATATATTTCTTAATATTATACAAAAAAAATTATGAAAATGCATTGTAGTAATAGTAATTTTGTCTGTAATCGCGTGCGATTTTGTCATAACTATTTTCAACTGCGTGTGTTGCATCTTGCGGGCTGGCGAAATAAATCCTTGGCTGGTAAGAATTTAGAAAATTTCCCCACCCCTGCACATAAATTATCTAATTAGTGCTAGCAGATGAATTTTTAAATATACATAGATCAATATAATGCTTCATTTTTCTTTTATTAGTATTTCTTAGTATTCATTTTTCATTTATTTGTATTATTCAGTAAAAAACTCACTTTCTTAAGCCCGAATTACGTCAAACTTTTTATAAAAGCGCCTAAGTCCATATAACAGCGAAGTATTGTGAAGAGTATTAAATACAAGGTAGTAAGACACGTAGCCAAACGCAAATAATAAATCGCCAAATATTGTCCTTTTCGCCCTCTCTCGAAATGCATTTTTTTCGTATATTTAAAAAACACGATTTTGAGTCATCTTATTTAAAATTCAAATAAATAAATGAGAGGAAGCAATAATAGCATAAGTCAAAACATTCATAAGTCAACATCAAGGAATTGTATCGTAGTTACACATGTGGAAAAAAGCTGCTTTCGGCCAAAAAACGTTGTCTTCATTAAATTTGAATCCGATTAAAAAAAGTACCGTGATTAATTAAAATGTTATAGGCAGAGCTGCCAAGTCTCCGGCATTTTGGGTACCGGTATTTTAATACAGAAAATGTTTTATTAAATTGGAACATTCTGCGGATTTAAAAAATAACTTTTCCTATAAGAAAATTATGCTATGCAATAAGCGAGGGTTTGGCATCTCTATATAGGAATATTTCGTAATCTACTTTTTAACCTTAAAAAAAGCAACGACCATTTTTCGGGTACAAAAAGTATTGCTAATTGTTCCATTTTGCATACAAGGTACTGATTGTAATATTGATACTTCTATGGTGATAAATTTCCAATAATTTTTCGAATCCCATTTATTTCATTAAAAATATAAATCTTTTATTCATTTAGTTTAAAATAAATGGTTTTTAACTAATTTCATAATACTTTTGAAATATCACTTTTCATTGAAATATTCATACTTAATCCATAACGTACATAATATATGACTCTGTTATTACATAAGTCACCTTTTTATTATCATAAAAATTATGATTTTACTGATTTTTATTAACTCAATAGGAAAAATTTTGTGTTTTGAGCAATAGATGTCCGCATTTCCAATTATTTATTTATTTTAACAAAATTCTTTGTATTTAGAAGAATTTTTATTTAAATAGGAAATCCAGATGTCGCTGTTAATAAAGAAGAAAGTTACAAAAAGGGGTACAAAACGAGTAGACACATACTATCAAATATGGAAAAACGACGAATCCCAAAAAGACGTCGTATGAAATATCATCTTTTAAAGCAAACAAAAGAGGTTTGATTATCGAGCCTACTGATTACAAAATGCGCATTACATAAAATAAAAAAAAAATGCTGCAAATATTGATTATTTTTTCTTTTGTGCAGTTTTGGCTTCGAAAGGTGCGCTATGTTGCAAAAAAGATATAAGCGCCTATAAAAACACACCTGGTAAACTTTCATGCCCTGTTTTACAAATAAATATGGCACATATATGCCCTGTATACACCGAGGTACCTAATTTGTGCCAAAATGGCGTTTAGTTGCCTAACATGCTGGTTATCATATAAATGTTATAATAAATTGTTTGTTCTAAAAATATTATCATTTATTGATTGTTATATCTTTTTTAATAACAGGAAATGTTTCATTTATTCCTTTTTTTTTTCATTTTGAAATAAATAAATAACGTGTTGTTATAGCATGCTATATGCATCTGATAATCAAAACGATGTTTTCGCCTAATTGGCATAAAAAATCTCGCCAAACCCGGTGCTTATATCTCTAGTATATTATCTCAAGTATTTTATTTATGTATGCTATAATTGTTTTTACATACCACTTACTTCTTCTGGTATATAGAAATAGGTAAGTGGCTCCTTTATGCACTATAACTTGTATAAAACTTTAAAAAATAGCCCCGTTGCCCCTTTTTGGATCGAATTTAAAAAAAAAATCAATGTCTAATTCCAGTATTGCTCCCAGGTATGCATACATACTCCATATTTCAAAGTTGTATGCCAACAGGAAACGGATGAAAAATGGGATAAGATGTCACATATGCACCAGGGTACATAATTGGCGTCAAAATGGCATTATTTTACCTGAGATGGTAACCCGGCTTTATTTATTTATTATTTGTTTATTTACTCATAAAATGTTTATTTATTTTCACTTCCTTCTTTTAATTATATAAAATATTTCTTTTTATAGTTATTAATTATTATTATTTTATTTACTGTAAGTTCTTTTTGAAAATAGAAAATAATTTAAAAATGTGTATGTAAGCGTTATTTGAAAAGGGAGTTTTCGCCAAATGGGCTTTGAAAAAATTGCGCCAAATCTGATGCGCTTGTGGTATCCGTGCCGAAAAATTAGTGACCAGAATTGACTTCCATACACAAACAAAATATAAGTTAAAAGAAAACATGCAATGAAAATAAATATAAAGGAAAAATGATGTCATAAAAGAAACTTTTTATTTAAAAATGCAATTGTTTCTAATTTTCACACGCAAAATATGTAAAACATTCTTTTAGCGATCAAAAAATGCTGTTAAGAGATTATCACAAAATCTCAAAATCAAAGTTTTTATGACATTTTTTAATATAAAAAAATAACAGTTTTATTTTCCTGCATGATGATTAAATTTTAAAATGTTTTATTGCATTCAATATTTCTGAGTGCGAAAATGATTACTATTTACTCCATGTACTGATTCGGTTATCTACGAAAATGTCCAGCCGGTGAAAATCACGCTCACCAAATTTCTGTGACGTATGCACATAAATTGTGCTTTTTTATCAGTTTTTTTAATATAACTTTTTAACTATTTGGAATTAATTTTTAAAAGTAGGTGCATTCACCAGATTACCTTCATAGGTACCTATTGGTATAAACAGAATCAAAATCCGACAAGTACTTTTTGAGATTTGCTTGACGAAAGAATTTTTTTGAATTTTAATATCGTTACGTATCTCTGAGTATAAAGACTTCGCTTCGCTCAGACAATAACTGCATAAATCACGCTTTTATTTAAGAAAAGATGAGTATTTCTGAAGGTGTAAATGATGTCATATTAGAAAAAAAGAATAAAACCTGTGATATGCCGGTATTACTGTATTTCTATCTTACATAGTATAAAAAAAAATTAAAATAATTTCATTGTATTAAGTTATTATTTAAAATAAAAAAAAATCTGCATTTCAGCAACAAATACAAAAGTTTTATTCTTTTTAATAACAGAAATACCTTTTTTTTTCGTTGCCATAACAATAAAATTAATTTTTACAAGTTCATGGAGGATACAAATCAATAAATAAACTAAATTTATTGCAAGTGCTGTAAATATGTTGTGGGTTGGTTAGGCAGTTTAGTAAGTCCCTGTTTCTATTATAATTAAAATGTTTCATTGATATTATAATTATTGTACAGTTATCAAGCGATATTTAAACAGAGAAAAAATAAACTATGCATATATTTTTGAATTCGTCTTCCGGGGTATAATATTAACTTCCTAAATAATTTGGCATTTAAATAATATTTAAGTATTAGAAACTGCATTAAAAAAATATTTGTAGCTGAAGTTAAGTCCAACATAATAATTTATGAGTTGTTTTCCTTATTTTTTGTTATTTTCTGAAGTTTGTGTATTTTCATCATGAAAAGCTATGTTATACCTATTTTAAGAGGTTCAATTGTTTATTTAGCTCAGTGTTTTACTGTCTATATAAGATTGATACATATCATACTTAATATATATTCTTTTCCGTCGAGTTTCGACGGGTGCAGCTAGTAACGGATATAAATTTAAGCTAGACTGAAACGTATTTATCTATATATAGCTAATAATAAATACTACTATTTACCAACAATGTGAAAAATTAAATAATGAAGACGGATCCCCATATCGATTTCAACATGGACTATAAACATAGTAAAAATAGGTATAATATTAGCTAAAGTAAAATAGAAAAAATATATTCTTATACAAAATATATTTTTTTTTGGTATCTTACTTATAAATATATCTTAATAAAATGTATACTTCTTTCTTGTTGAGTTATTGAATCTGTTTTACTTTTTGCTGTTAAAAATAACAACTAATGCTCGAAATTTAATAAAATTTTATATTTAGTAGTTAGACCTTGATATGAATTATTGCCTATTGGTTTTTGGTGAAAATTGGCCTGCAGGTGGCGCTGCTATACTACGTTTTTCATGATTATCAAGATTAGTATATCTCAAGAACTAATGCGCAGAATTTCACAAAAACTTCAGATTCTGTGACCTCTTGATATACATAGACTCTGATTAAATTTTGGTGTAAATTGGCCAGAAGGTTGCGCTGCTATGCCACGTTTTTCATGATTTTCATGATAGCTATATCTCAAGAACTAATAAACAGAATTTCACCAAACTTCAGATTCCGCGATACCTTGAGATACATAGCCGCTGTTAAAGTTTTGGTGTGAACTGCCCTATTGGTAGTGCTGCTATGCTACATTTTGCACGATTTTTGCGATAGCTATATCTCAAGAACTAATGCAAAGAATTTCATCAAATATTAGATTCGGTTACACTAGAATATATAACATAATTGGACGCTGATTACATTTTGGTATTAACCTTGCAACAGGTGGTGCAGCTATGCTGCATTTTGCACGATTTTTCCGATAGCTATATCTCAAAAACCAACACACAGAATTTCATCAAACTTCAGATTTCGTTGCAAAATAACATATAGCATAATTACACGATGATTATGTTTAGTTATAAATCCTTCAACTGATGGTGCTGCTGTGCTATATTTTACACGTTTTTTTAAACTAGCTATATCTCAAGAACTAATGCAGAGAATTTGATCAAACTTCATATTCTTTTACGCATAACATAATTAGACGCTTTTTTACGTTTTGGCATAAATTGTCCAAGATATGGTGTTGCTGTGCTACATTTTGCAAATTTTTTGTAATAACTATATCTCAAGAACTAATGAACGAAATTCTATCAAATTTCAGATTCTGTTAAGTCTTGACATAAATATATGCTTATTAGGTTTTAGTATAAATTACCCAACATAAGGCTCTACTAAGCTCACTTTCTCAAAATCTTAATTATATTTTGCGCTTTAGGGTTTTCGGATACCAGAATCTCATTAGGCTAGGTCAAATGTTCGAGGAAATTCGATAGTGGGTAACTTTGGGGTCACCACGTTTTTTTTTTTTTTTTTTTTTTTTTTTTTTTTTTTTTTTTTTTTTTTAAATATTAAAATGTACTTATGAGTCAGAAGAAAGTTTTGGGATTGACACATCCAACTAATTATAAAATTAGTGAAGTTTTAAGTTTTACAGGAACATTTCTGTTTCTACATATTGGGTCTAACTGGATACAACCCATCTGACAGTGAATAATTGGTTGTTACTATTGTTTAATTAAAAAATCGTCTGCTTTTTATCCCAGTGCTTTTCCCTCTGCGTAGGGATAATATGTGTTTTTCCCTCTGCGCAGGGATATTATTGTTCTATTATGTTTACTTTATAGTTGAGTCTGTGAATCTCGACGATGTGTGCATTGTGTTCCCTCAGCGGATTTTATTTGTGAAATGTGTTATTAAATAATGTGAAAAGTGATTATACAGTCTACTGCTTTCATTAAAATATATCGACACAACATTTTGGTCGCAATCGAGTTCGGAGTATTGCGAAATTCAAGTTAAAAAGTTAATAGAATAATGCGTGAGTAAAATTCATTCTAAAGTAAAATGTGCTAATTGGAATAGTGCCAAATAGAATAACACAAGAAAAAAAATGGATAAGAAAATATTGACTGATAAAAAAGTTTTAAAATCATCAATTACAAGAGTGAAAAATAAATTCTTCAAAACTGATTTGAGTGTGTGTGACTTAGAACAAATTCAGTTATTTAAAAAAGAAATTGAAAAATTAGATGAAGAGTTAAAGAATTTATTTAAATCGATTTTTTATGCATGTGAAGAAAAAGACATTGATTCATTTATAGAAGAGAAGGATGAACAACAAGACATCTTAGATGAATTAACTGTAAAAATTGAACAAGCAATTAATGCTAGAAAAATAAATACGGACAATCCAAGAAAGGAGGTGAGTGAAATGAAATTACATAAACTTTCTTTACCAACTTTCAGTGGAAATATTCATGAATGGTTAAGTTTCAAGGATTTGTTTACAGCAAGTATACATGAAAATGAAAATTTATCGCCTGCTCAGAAACTGCAATATTTAAAATTATCGTGTCATGGAGACGCGTTAAAAATAATAAAATCAATTCCTATTGAAGATTCGAAATATAATGTAGCATGGCAATTATTAACGGAACGGTTTTCAAATAAAAGAGAATTAATATATTCTCATATAAGAAGATTATTAAATTTTCCATTCGTGCAAGGCGATTCACCGGCAGCAATATTTAATTTAGTGGATGTGACGAATGAATGTGTTCGATCTTTCGAAATCTTGGATCAGAAGGTAAGTGGCTTTTCAGAAACTTTGTTGATTTATTTACTTTTGCAAAAACTTGACTCTAATATTAAATTGTGGTGGGAACGTCAGTTAAAAAATGACGAACTTCCAACGTTAGATCAATTAATAAATTTTCTGAAAGATTATGCTCGTTCATTACAATCTGCTAAAGGAAATAGTGTTTATAAGAAAAACAGTTATCCTAAATTAACTGCGATGACCACTTCTGGTTATAATAACGAGTGTAAATATTGTTCTTCACCTAGTCATAAAATACCTAAATGTAGTGAGTTTCTAAAATTATCTGTTCGTGAAAGAGTGCAATTTGTAAAAAATAAAAATCTTTGTTTTGCATGTTTATCTGCTGATCATAAATTAACTAATTGTCAGTCGAAAAGAGTTTGTTCAAAATGTAATTTGAAGAGTCATAATAGCTTATTACACTATGAAAGACGAGAAACTAACTATCCAGATATAAAAACCCAAGTAACGCCTCAGTCCTCGTATCATACTAGTGAGACTACTCCTGAATCATCTAATAATACAAATATGTCCATAAATTCATGTCTTGGGGAAATAAATTCAAAATCATTTGGCATACTTGCAACTGCGCTAATTAATGTGAAAGATAATTATGGAGGCAATAAATTACTGAGATGTATAATAGATGTCGGAAGTACTAACAATTTTATAAGTGAGCGTGCAATACAATTATTAGGTATAAAAAGAAATTCTGCTAATTTACAGATTAAATGCTTGGGAATGGGATACTCCGAAAAGACACGTGGTGTTGTAAGATTGGAATTTTCTCCACATTTTGATAAACAAAACACACGATTAGGTATTTTTTATATTTTGAAAAAGATAACGAGTAATCAACCAGTTGTATCATATGATATTAATGCATTCAGTCATTTAAAGAACATAACACTAGCTGACCCTAAGTGGAATGAACCGGGACCAATAGACTTATTATTTGGCGTGTCATTATCATTATCTATAATTAGAGGAGAAAAAATATTTGGAAAACCAGGACTGCCTTTTGCAGTAAATTCAGATTATGGGTGGTTAATAACAGGAGATAGTGATACTTTTTCAGAAAATAAACCAAATATTATAGTTAATTTTGCAAATGTTGAAACAGATTATGTAAAAAGGTTCTGGGAGTTAGAAAACATCCCCTCAAAAGAAATATACACAAATGAAGAAAAATATTGTGAGGAAATTTTTGATTCAACTCATTCACGCGATACTAATGGAAGATATATTGTGCGTTTGCCATTTAAAAAGCAGTGTAAAGAATTAGGGGAATCAAAATCGTTAGCTATGAAAAGATTTCTAAATTTAGAAAAACGATTTAATAGAGAGCCTGATTTGTATGAAAATTATTGTATATTTATGAATGAATATCTTGAAATGGGACACATGGAGAAAATACCAAAGAGTGAAATTCAAAAACCTGTTAATGAAATTTATTATCTGCCACATCATCCAGTAATCAAGGAATCTAGTACAACAACCCGTCTTAGAGTTGTGTTTGACGGTAGCGCAAAAACTACAAATAATGTTTCTCTTAATGAAAATTTAATTGTAGGTCCTAGAGTTCAACAAGAGTTATTTTTTATTTTGTTAAGATTCCGCACACACGCTATAGCTATTAATGCTGACATTGCAAAAATGTTTCGTCAAATTAAAATATTTCCTGAAGATCAAAATTTTCAAAGAATTCTCTGGAAGGATAAATTTTCCGATGATATAAGTGATTATCGTCTTACTACAGTTACATACGGACTAACATCTAGCCCATATTTAGCTACTAAAGTTCTACAGAAATTAGCGTTGGATGAAAAATTAAATTTTCCACTAGCGTCAAATGTTGTATTACGTGATTTTTACGTAGACGACTTACTTACAGGTGCATCATCTCCCGAAGAAGCTATAAAATTAATATCAGAGTTACAAAAATTAATGAAAAGAGGCGGATTTGAGTTACGCAAGTGGGCCTCGAATGACATTAGTGTACTAAAAAACATTCCTGAAAATTTAATTCAGTCTAAATCAGATTTATCAATTGAAAACGATAACTCAATAAAGGTGTTAGGATTAAAAAGGGACTCAAATCTCGATGTCTTTAAAATTAGTGTCACCATAGAACCAACATTAAAAGAAGTCACAAAGAGATCCATATTGTCAGATATAGCAAAATTTTTCGATCCACTTGGTTGGATCTCCCCCTTTATAATTTCTGCAAAAATTCTACTTCAGGAATTATGGAGAAGTAATCTGGCATGGGACGAACCTGTTCCACTTCTGATTAAAAATAGGTGGATAAAAATTCGGGAAGAGCTCGGATGTTTAACATCAATTACTGTGCCTCGTTTAGCAATTATTCCTTCAGCTAACACATTTGAAATTCATTCATTTAGTGACGCTTCCTTAGTGGCATATGGTGCAGTTGTTTACTTAAGATCCTTATCAAATGATTCGGCTGTATCAGTTAGAATATTAGCTGCAAAAACAAGAGTTGCACCTTTAAAAACAATAACTTTACCTAAATTAGAATTGAGTGCCGCCCTGCTGTCAGCCCGTTTGGTAAAAACTGTTCTAGATTCATTGTGTTTGGACATCTCTAAAATTAATTGTTGGACGGATTCAACAATAGTTCTTTCTTGGCTATCAACCGAATCAAGAAGATGGCAAACTTTTGTTGCAAATCGTGTTTCTGAAATACAGCAACTTGTTCCTTCTGAGTGCTGGCATCATATAAAGGGAAAGGAGAATCCAGCAGATTGTGCATCAAGAGGTCTATCACCCTCAGAATTATCATTGCATGATCTGTGGTGGAATGGCCCCAGTTGGCTCAGTGATCCATCTTTCACTTCTCCAAAATCACAATTAGGGAGTGTTTTCTGTGACGAAGCTTTATTAGAACAAAGGGAAAATTATTTTTGTGCTACAGCCCAATTAAGTGTGGAAATGCCTATTCTCTCAAATATATCATCATTTACTAAGCTAAAACGTGTTATTGCTTGGTGTTTGAGATTTCTTACGAATTCCCGTTTACCTGTTTCAAAAAGAAACTTCGGCTTTCTTACACATACAGAAATTCAGAGTGCCTTAAAGGTGATAATTAAACAAGTGCAAGAGTCATCATTTCCTGATGACATTAAATGTATGACTTCTGGTAAGTGTTTACCTCGCAATAGCAAACTGATTAATCTTTCTCCATTCCTTGATAAAGAAGGAATACTCAGAGTTGGAGGACGTCTTCGTCATTCAAATCTCACACAAGAACAAATCCATCCAATATTGTTACCAAAAAATCATCCAGTGACAGTGTTGATTATCAGATATTTTCACTTATCTCATTTTCATGCTGCCCCTCAGCTATTATTGTGTGTTATCAGACAGAAGTTTTGGATTTTAAGTGGACGAAGTGCTGTAAGAAAGTTCGTAAGGAATTGTGTAATCTGTGCTCGTGCTTCTGCTTCTACAGCTAAACAAATCATGGCTGATTTACCTTCAACTAGAGTGCAACCTACCCGTCCGTTCCTTATTACAGGAATTGACTATGCTGGACCTATATTGTGTAAATTTAAAAAAGGTAGAGGTTCAAAATCTTTTAAGTGTTATATTTCATTATTTATATGTTTTTCTACTCATGCAATTCACATTGAATTAGTGACTGATTTATCTACTCAGGCTTTTTTAGCTTGTCTGAAGCGATTTATATCCAGACGAGGAAAACCAAAAGAAATTGTAAGTGATTGTGCCAAAAATTTTGTCGGTGCGAGCAAGGAGTTAAAAGAATTGTATAAATTTGTGGCTTTTTCTCAGCATAATGAAGAAGTGACAAAATACTTAAGTTCAGAAGAAATAAATTGGCATTTCAATCCACCCTCAGCCCCTCACTTTGGAGGACTTTGGGAGTCTGGTATAAAGTCGATGAAATTTCATTTAAAAGGAACCGTTGGCAATTTAGTTTTGACATTTGAAGAACTTTCAACTCTTTTAGCTCAAATCGAAGCATGTTTAAATTCTAGACCCCTTTGTCCTTTAAGTTCAGATCCTAATGATTTACAGGCCTTAACCCCTGGTCATTTTTTAATTGGTGCTCCTCTTACTTCAGTACCAGAAGTAGATATTTCAGATCTACCTGCATCAAGATTGACCAGGTGGCAATTAGTGCAGAAAATACAACAACACTTTTGGAAAAGATGGAGCAATGAGTACCTTTCGACCCTTCAACAGAGAGTAAAATGGTTTAAAGAAGAGCCTAATATTAAAATAGGTGATTTAGTTATAATACAAAATGAAGGTCTCTCCCCTTTACAGTGGAAATTAGCTAGAGTGATCAAAACTCACCCTGGATCTGATAAAAAGGTTCGTGTAGTTACCCTGAAAACTGAAAATAGTGAATTAAAAAGGCCAATAACTAAGTTGTGTAAATTACCTTTAGAGTAAATTTTTGAAACCCTTTCGGCTTTCAAGGCCGGGAGTATGTTTAATTAAAAAATCGTCTGCTTTTTATCCCAGTGCTTTTCCCTCTGCGTAGGGATAATATGTGTTTTTCCCTCTGCGCAGGGATATTATTGTTCTATTATGTTTACTTTATAGTTGAGTCTGTGAATCTCGACGATGTGTGCATTGTGTTCCCTCAGCGGATTTTATTTGTGAAATGTGTTATTAAATAATGTGAAAAGTGATTATACAGTCTACTGCTTTCATTAAAATATATTGACACAACAACTATTAAGACGGCATTACACTAAAGGTGAGTATTTCCTTAATTTATTATAACATATACTTAAATTTTATGCCTGGTATACATTAAATTTTCATTTAATATTTAAAAATGAAATGAGTATTAAATTACAAAAAATATATATATTTGCATTTTAAAAACAAAAATCGAATATTTTTTATCAATTCTATGCAATTAGAAATTAAAACGTAATTTAATGTTCAATATGTAATTAAAAAAATTAAAGAGTTTTTATTTTTTTATTTGTTGTGGTCAAAACCAAAAAAGTATAAACGGAATTATTATAAGGCTATGATATTTAACAAGGACATATAAGTATCGCAATAGTTGTGAGTGAATTTTGGAACCCACGCTCTTAGATATTCGTAATCAAAATTTTCAACAGAAATACTTTAAAACCAACACATTTTGTTCAATATGCACGCAAGGTAAGGGATGTGTTTACATGAAAACGATGTACTTGCGAAAAAAAGAAGTATTTACGTGAAATAAATCATAGTATTAAGTTCGTTTAAATTGCATGCATACATTTTTGAGATATAGCTTTTAGGATAATATTAAACAATTCAGCATATCAGCACGACCAGCCCCATCAGTGCGATATACATCAAAACTTAATCTGTAACTGATTAATCAAGGTCTAACTGATTACATCAATGTCTTATTGAATATACAGTTTGATAAAAATCAGTGTTCAGCTCTTGCGATAGATATATTGCAGATATCGCAGGAGCACCGTTTGTTATTTAAAATACATCAAATCTAATAATCAACAACTAAAGTCAACTTATAACAGAATGTGAAGTTTGATGAAAGTTCATGCATTAGTTCTGGAAATAGTTATTTCAAAAATCGAGAAAAATGCAGCATAGAGGTCATGTTTTGGGCGATTTACGCAAAAAAACTAACAAGGACTAGGATTCATCCATTTCTAACAGATCATAAAGTTTTTTTTTTTTTAATTCAGTGCAATATTTATTGAGATAGTGAACATGTTACGTTCCCGGCCAGACCACCACTTGTAAAAGGGGGCATCGTAGATAAATCACGATCAAAAAATTTTTATTTTCAGTATAATGGTCTGGGAAAGTGGAGCTTGATTCAGGATTTAGGGAATTCACACTACTGACATCTAATTACTATGAAGAATAATAAATGATTCTATTCACAAATTTCCTTCCAACCTGACTATGGTACCTTCCCAGATTCTCACTACTTTCTTTTTCGCTCTTTCACTGAGACGTCAAAACTTTCTTACTACGCTCAGATGGATCCATGCATTAAAGGCTGAGGACACTTACAAGCTCTTACTTCTACTCCTCTCTCAGTCACACTCAATCACCGCTTTTATACCTTGCAGTCTGAAGACATTTCGTTAGAAATTTGCATAAAAATCGTAAACCACAGTTAACTTTAGACCCGGAACTCCTCACATACTTCGAAAAGTTAGAGTCGCATATAGTAAAGATGTCGCTCTTGCGCCATACATGTTAGATCAATGACGTCACTAACTCACTCAAAACACAAAAGTGCTTTTAGTATAAAGGGCCACACCCTCACAAGCATACAGAAATTTTGTCACATACAGACAAACAGACTTATTCTAAAAGCCACAAAATCGTGTTCATGACCTTCTAAAACGCATAAATCGATCAAAAACAGGAAGCTGGAATTTTTTACGTATGCAATACTAACTTCTTGTAAAAATAGAAAAAAAATCAAAACTATACTCACTTGTGAAAAAAAACTGTTTAAATTAATTTAATGTTGTTTAATTAAAGGAGTTTTTCTATAAGACTAATATAAAATACAGGGTGGTCACAAAAAAACTTTGCCGGTATATGGAGCTCTAGCGGCCAGTCCATTCAACCGATCGAGGTGAAATTTCAGATATAGCTATTCAGATGTATGATCTCGAAATTCTCTGAACGGCAACGAAATGGCGCTCACGGTTACGGTTATAGTTACAAAAACTCGAGATTTTCCACTGGCAACACCCATTTTTTTATCGCAAAATGCTCAGCGCATGCGAAAACCCTAAAGAGCGTTGGAACCGTACGTGTATAGCAAGAAAAGGACATGTTATGCACTCACAAAAAACTGTTCTACGAACCCCCCCTCCTACATAAAAAAACACGATAGGGGCACAAGAAGTAAATTTGCATATGCCACAGAGTCAGTATACTAATCTCTGATTACAACACATATCGGAGAAAACTTTTATTTTGATTACACATTTTTTACATGGGTGCCATCACAGGCAATTACACATTGCATGGTGGCGACTGTGAACAATACAGCCGAACGTTGCATCGCATGAGGGATGTTTGCAATCTCACGTTTGACAGAATCTTTCAAATCTGGCAAATTTTGCGGATTGCACATGTAAACTCTAGATTTTGGATATCTCCAGATCCTGAAATCCATAGGAGTGAGGTCTGGGGATCGTCGATGCCATTAACATTACCAGTTAAGGTGAATTGTGCCTAGTCTGTTCATAATATGCAAAGAGGTCGATCGTTATATCCATCATATTGGATAAGAAATTCTTTAACAAAGTCTATATGTTGTTGGTGGTCTCTCACTTCCAACATGTGGGCGCGCGGGTGCTGGTAGAGAAACATGCGGATTACAGACCGCAGTAACTTTAAGACCATTGATTTTGGTATATCAAATACACGAGATGCACCTTTTGTAATTTGTATGTGTCCTCTGCTCACTATGTGATGCACTTCCATTACAGTCTCCTCAGGAACAATTGCTTGGCTGGATCACAGACAATCACAGGTGCAGCCAATTTCCTGGAATTTCATTACTAAATCACGAAGAGCTTCTAAAATACATAGGTCACGTATTTGTCGATGGTTTCGATGGTAAACGCGCCAGGTTTTTGCAGCATTCATCTCATTTTGATAATAGTTTTAGCAACTCACCACGGTCGAAGTCATTTTGTTGCCATCTGCGAGCCCCGACTGAAAAATTAACAGTCCCACCCTACTTTTTATCAGACTTCTATGCTGACTATACGGCAAATGATGTTCGGGATTGGTATTTTGTCTCTGTCATATTCAAATTTTGTCCGTGGTCCTTGGTCGTGTATTTTGAGGCCGTTCGTAAAGCTGATTTTGTGCGAGCATAACGCGTCTGTTTATTGCAATAACCATACCGTTCCAACGCTTTTTAGGACTTTCGCATGCGCTGAGCATTTTGCGATGAAACGCAAAATGCTCAGTTGTCGTTCACAATCTTGTGCTCATACCACTGTATAGCTATATCTGAAATTTCACCTCGATCGGTTGAACGGACTAGCCGCTAGAGCTCCATGTATCGGCAAAGTTTTTTGTGACCACCCTGTATATTTATTAGTTTAAAGGAAATGTATTATTCGTATTTCATTAAATGAAAATTTAGAATTCTTTCTTTTATGTTTTAAAGCTTTGGAATATATAACAGATGTTCTAAAAATTTAAGTAATATTAGTATCTGAAGCGAAGTTTCAAAAGTAAAATAGGCGAGAAATATTTCTGTGCATTTAAATTGCGCATTTATAGAAAGTTTTTCCTTAAAAACCTTCTCCATCGTGTTTTTATATAAACATGAATTATTATCAAAGTTATTATTATTATCACAGAAGGAAGAAAAGTTTAAAGTAGGAAGAAACAATGAATGCAAATAATTTTGAATATATTTTCATTAGTTCATTAACAAAAATTTAGAAATAAGTTAAAAACAGTTTGGTTGTTTTACATACAACTGCTAATACTATGCTTTACGAATTTTGCACAGTCATTCACAAATCTAAGCTGCCCTGGTGTAATAAGTCCAGGGAGGGTAAGCGCAGTGCTGATGTTATATTTTTTAAACTTTAATGTAAAAAAACTAGAATATAAGAATATAGATTATAACTCGAAATAATTTTTTTAAATTAAATGCTTATTTTCTAGTTTCTATTGCTTCAGCACCACTTAAAAATTGTATCTTTTAATTAGTTAAATTTTTAGTTTATAAGAAAATTTTCGGTCATAAACTCCATAGTCTATTAGGAAAAAATACATCCGAACGTGGAATTATTTTGTAACGAATATGAAAAAATTTCATCAGTCTCAGTGTTTTGTTAGTTTGTTATAACGGTACCAAACGGTATAATCATCACCAAATACGTGGCCTTTGCATTTCACAAGCTCTTCGTGATTTAGCAATGAAATTCGAAGAAATTGACTGTACCTGTAATAGTCTGCGATCCGGACGACCGACTGTTTCTGAGGATACTGTTATGGAAATGCATCACATAGCGATCACCGGACGCATGCAAACTACAAAAAGTGCATCTCGTGTATTTGATATACCAAAATCAATGGTCTTAAAGTTACTGCTCTCTGTTATTCGCATGTTTCTTAACAGGTACCAGCGCACCCAGATGTTGGAAGTGAGAGACCATCAACAACATATAGACTTTCTTAATGAATTTCTTATCCAATATCATGGAGATGACGATCGACCTCTTCGCATATTATGAACCGACGAGGAATATTTCACCTTAACAGGTAACGTCAATGGCCTCCGCGATCGCCCGACCTCACGCCTATGGATTTCAGGTTCTGGGGATATCGAAAATCTAGAGTGTACATGTGCAATCAGCAAACTTTGCCAGATTTGAAAGATTCTATCAAACGTGAGATTGCAAACATCCCACAAGCGATGTAACGTTCGGCTGTATTGTCCACAGTCGCTACCACACAGTGTGTAATTGTCTGTGATGGCACCCATGTAGAAAATGTGTAATCACAATAAAAGTTTTCTCCGATCTGTATTGTAATCAGAGATTAGAGTACTGACTCTGTGTCATATGAAAATTTACTCCTTGCGCCTCAACTGTGTTTTTTATGGGGCGGGGGAGTTCGGAGAACAGTTTTTGTGCGCGCATAACGGGTCCGTTTCTTGCTATACACGTACGGTTTCAACGCTCTTTAGGGTTTTTACATGCGCTGAGCATTTTGCGATGGAAAAAAATGGGTGTTGCCATTGGATAATTTTCAGTTTCTGTAAATATGCCCGTAACCGTTAGCACCATTTTGTTGCTGTTCAGAGAATCTCGAGCTCATACCTCTGAATAGCTCTATCTTAAATTTCACCTCGATCGATGAAACGGACAGGCCGCTAGAGCTCCATATACCGGCAAAGTTTTTTTATGACCACCCTGTACTTCAAACATAAATTAAAAAATATATATTAAATTTTTCATTCAATTATTAAAATAAAGTAAATAAATAATTGATTCAATTGTTTTGCTGGAAAACAATAAAAAGGCATCAAATGTAAAAAGTGAATATATTACAATTTATTTAAAAAAACATAAATATATCAAATATTTATTGAGTTTATTTACAGTCGTTAGCATCTATACGCACTTACTTTTTCACGCAATCTTTAAAAAAATCGTGTATACGTTTTACAAGATTCTTCTACAATGGGATTTAAAAGATTCGTCCTATCACGAGCAGACAGAAATTAGATTTTTAACGTAGTGAAATTTTGAACTATTAACTTGCATAGTTTATTTAGTCTTAATAGAAATGATTACCTCGACTGCTTCCGTTTCTGTAATTACAATAGAAAACATGATACGATCTAATGAAGATTTCATTAATTCTCCCAATAATCATTTTTCATAATATATTTTCCTGATAGTGTCGCAGGTGTTTTGTCGAAACACATTTCAATTGAATCGGAAGAAAAAGAAAAAGGTATTTAACAAATTGGAGTCTGTGGCAAATGATGTTGAAAGGATGTTGTTCCCACTACGCTATTTTATTGAAAAATTTAAATACAAAAGAAAAGATGTTTATTTAAAGTATAATTAATTGTAGAATTATAAATGTTTTTAAAGAAAGTCAATTTAAGAATGCAATTTCACAATATTTCAAGCATAAATTTAAGAAAAGCATTAGATGTTTCGTTTAATTACTAAAATAAAGTAATTAAATAATAGATTAAAATATTTTTCTATAGTAAAAATCAACAGAGAAAATAGAAAACAATAAAAAAGGTTCAAAGGTAAAAAGTGAATTTGTAACAATTTATTAAAGTAAAATATAATTATGTCATACATTTACTGAATATATTTAAAGTAATTAGAATCTGTACGCACGTTTAAAATGAAATATAAAAAATCTACAATTTGAAAAATATAACAAATAATTTTGGAGCTATTACTAAAATTTATAAAAATATAACAAATAATTTTGGAGCTATTACTAAAATTTACTTGGTGGCTCATACTAAAAATTCTTAAATTAGTTATACAAAAAATTCTTTTGTTCCGTTTACAAAAGAAATGTTTGTGTCACCTGCAAAAAAAAAAGTTTGTAATGGTTACTAAAAAATTCTGTGGAATACAAATTTACTAAAAGATTTTTAGTAACCTCTTGAATTTTTTTTTACAGTGTAGGCACATTATCAGAAACACTTTTTAATCTAGATATTTTAACTTTCCAAATTATTACAGTGTAAGTATGGTACTAAGTTCTATCTAATATTAATCTTACCTTTGTTACATATATTTCTTAATATTATACAAAAAAAAATTATGAAAATGCATTGTAGTAATAGTAATTTTGTCTGTAATCGCGTGCGATTTTGTCATAACTATTTTCAACTGCGTGTGTTGCATCTTGCGGGCTGGCGAAATAAATCCTTGGCTGGTAAGAATTTAGAAAATTTCCCCACCCCTGCACATAAATTATGTAATTAGTGCTAGCAGATGAATTTTTAAATATACATAGATCAATATAATGCTTCATTTTTCTTTTATTAGTATTTCTTAGTATTCATTTTTCATTTATTTGTATTATTCAGTAAAAAACTCACTTTCTTAAGCCCGAATTACGTCAAACTTTTTATAAAAGCGCCTAAGTCCATATAACAGCGAAGTATTGTGAAGAGTATTAAATACAAGGTAGTAAGACACGTAGCCAAACGCAAATAATAAATCGCCAAATATTGTCCTTTTCGCCCTCTCTCGAAATGCATTTTTTTCGTATATTTAAAAAACACGATTTTGAGTCATCTTATTTAAAATTCAAATAAATAAATGAGAGGAAGCAATAATAGCATAAGTCAAAACATTCATAAGTCAACATCAAGGAATTGTATCGTAGTTACACATGTGGAAAAAAGCTGCTTTCGGCCAAAAAACGTTGTCTTCATTAAATTTGAATCCGATTAAAAAAAGTACCGTGATTAATTAAAATGTTATAGGCAGAGCTGCCAAGTCTCCGGCATTTTGGGTACCGGTATTTTAATACAGAAAATGTTTTATTAAATTGGAACATTCTGCGGATTTAAAAAATAACTTTTCCTATAAGAAAATTATGCTATGCAATAAGCGAGGGTTTGGCATCTCTATATAGGAATATTTCGTAATCTACTTTTTAACCTTAAAAAAAGCAACGACCATTTTTCGGGTACAAAAAGTATTGCTAATTGTTCCATTTTGCATACAAGGTACTGATTGTAATATTGATACTTCTATGGTGATAAATTTCCAATAATTTTTCGAATCCCATTTATTTCATTAAAAATATAAATCTTTTATTCATTTAGTTTAAAATAAATGGTTTTTAACTAATTTCATAATACTTTTGAAATATCACTTTTCATTGAAATATTCATACTTAATCCATAACGTACATAATATATGACTCTGTTATTACATAAGTCATCTTTTTATTATCATAAAAATTATGATTTTACTGATTTTTATTAACTCAATAGGAAAAATTTTGTGTTTTGAGCAATAGATGTCCGCATTTCCAATTATTTATTTATTTTAACAAAATTCTTTGTATTTAGAAGAATTTTTATTTAAATAGGAAATCCAGATGTCGCTGTTAATAAAGAAGAAAGTTACAAAAAAGGGCACAAAACGAGTAGACACATACTATCAAATATGGAAAAACGACGAATCCCAAAAAGACGTCGTATGAAATATCATCTTTTAAAGCAAACAAAAGAGGTTTGATTATCGAGCCTACTGATTACAAAATGCGCATTACATAAAATAAAAAAAAAAATGCTGCAAATATTGATTATTTTTTCTTTTGTGCAGTTTTGGCTTCGAAAGGTGCGCTATGTTGCAAAAAAGATATAAGCGCCTATAAAAACACACCTGGTAAACTTTCATGCCCTGTTTTACAAATAAATATGACACATATATGCCCTGTATACACCGAGGTACCTAATTTGTGCCAAAATGGCGTTTAGTTGCCTAACATGCTGGTTATCATATAAATGTTATAATAAATTGTTTGTTCTAAAAATATTATCATTTATTGATTGTTATATCTTTTTTAATAACAGGAAATGTTTCATTTATTCCTTTTTTTTTCATTTTGAAATAAATAAATAACGTGTTGTTATAGCATGCTATATGCATCTGATAATCAAAACGATGTTTTCGCCTAATTGGCATAAAAAATCTCGCCAAACCCGGTGCTTATATCTCTAGTATATTATCTCAAGTATTTTATTTATGTATGCTATAATTGTTTTTACATATCACTTACTTCTTCTGGTATATAGAAATAGGTAAGTGGCTCCTTTATGCACTATAACTTGTATAAAACTTTAAAAAATAGCCCCGTTGCCCCTTTTTGGATCGAATTTAAAAAAAAAATCAATGTCTAATTCCAGTATTGCTCCCAGGTATGCATACATACTCCATATTTCAAAGTTGTATGCCAACAGGAAACGGATGAAAAATGGGATAAGATGTCACATATGCACCAGGGTACATAATTGGCGTCAAAATGGCATTATTTTACCTGAGATGGTAACCCGGCTTTATTTATTTATTATTTGTTTATTTACTCATAAAATGTTTATTTATTTTCACTTCCTTCTTTTAATTATATAAAATATTTCTTTTTATAGTTATTAATTATTATTATTTTATTTACTGTAAGTTCTTTTTGAAAATAGAAAATAATTTAAAAATGTGTATGTAAGCGTTATTTGAAAAGGGAGTTTTCGCCAAATGGGCTTTGAAAAATTTGCGCCAAATCTGATGCGCTTGTGGTATCCGTGCCGAAAAATTAGTGACCAGAATTGACTTCCATACACAAACAAAATATAAGTTAAAAGAAAACATGCAATGAAAATAAATATAAAGGAAAAATGATGTCATAAAAGAAACTTTTTATTTAAAAATGCAATTGTTTCTAATTTTCACACGCGAAATATGTAAAACATTCTTTTAGCGATCAAAAAGTGCTGTTAAGAGATTATCACAAAATCTCAAAATCAAAGTTTTTATGACATTTTTTAATATAAAAAAATAACAGTTTTATTTTCCTGCATGATGATTAAATTTTAAAATGTTTTATTGCATTCAATATTTCTGAGTGCGAAAATGATTACTATTTACTCCATGTACTGATTCGGTTATCTACGAAAATGTCCAGCCGGTGAAAATCACGCTCACCAAATTTCTGTGACGTATGCACATAAATTGTGCTTTTTTATCAGTTTTTTTAATATAACTTTTTAACTATTTGGAATTAATTTTTAAAAGTAGGTGCATTCACCAGATTACCTTCATAGGTACCTATTGGTATAAACAGAATCAAAATCCGACAAGTACTTTTTGAGATTTGCTTGACGAAAGAATTTTTTTGAATTTTAATATCGTTACGTATCTCTGAGTATAAAGACTTCGCTTCGCTCAGACAATAACTGCATAAATCACGCTTTTATTTAAGAAAAGATGAGTATTTTTGAAGGTGTAAATGATGTCATATTAGAAAAAAAGAATAAAACCTGTGATATGCCGGTATTACTGTATTTCTATCTTACATAGTATAAAAAAAAATTAAAATAATTTCATTGTATTAAGTTATTATTTAAAATAAAAAAAAATCTGCATTTCAGCAACAAATACAAAAGTTTTATTCTTTTTAATAACAGAAATACCTTTTTTTTTCGTTGCCATAACAATAAAATTAATTTTTACAAGTTCATGGAGGATACAAATCAATAAATAAACTAAATTTATTGCAAGTGCTGTAAATATGTTGTGGGTTGGTTAGGCAGTTTAGTAAGTCCCTGTTTCTATTATAATTAAAATGTTTCATTGATATTATAATTATTGTACAGTTATCAAGCGATATTTAAACAGAGAAAAAATAAACTATGCATATATTTTTGAATTCGTCTTCCGGGGTATAATATTAACTTCCTAAATAATTTGGCATTTAAATAATATTTAAGTATTAGAAACTGCATTAAAAAAATATTTGTAGCTGAAGTTAAGTCCAACATAATAATTTATGAGTTGTTTTCCTTATTTTTTGTTATTTTCTGAAGTTTGTGTATTTTCATCATGAAAAGCTATGTTATACCTATTTTAAGAGGTTCAATTGTTTATTTAGCTCAGTGTTTTACTGTCTATATAAGATTGATACATATCATACTTAATATATATTCTTTTCCGTCGAGTTTCGACGGGTGCAGCTAGTAACGGATATAAATTTAAGCTAGACTGAAACGTATTTATCTATATATAGCTAATAATAAATACTACTATTTACCAACAATGTGAAAAATTAAATAATGAAGACGGATCCCCATATCGATTTCAACATGGACTATAAACATAGTAAAAATAGGTATAATATTAGCTAAAGTAAAATAGAAAAAATATATTCTTATACAAAATATATTTTTTTTTGGTATCTTACTTATAAATATATCTTAATAAAATGTATACTTCTTTCTTGTTGAGTTATTGAATCTGTTTTACTTTTTGCTGTTAAAAATAACAACTAATGCTCGAAATTTAATAAAATTTTATATTTAGTAGTTAGACCTTGATATGAATTATTGCCTATTGGTTTTTGGTGAAAATTGGCCTGCAGGTGGCGCTGCTATACTACGTTTTTCATGATTATCAAGATTAGTATATCTCAAGAACTAATGCGCAGAATTTCACAAAAACTTCAGATTCTGTGACCTCTTGATATACATAGACTCTGATTAAATTTTGGTGTAAATTGGCCAGAAGGTTGCGCTGCTATGCCACGTTTTTCATGATTTTCATGATAGCTATATCTCAAGAACTAATAAACAGAATTTCACCAAACTTCAGATTCCGCGATACCTTGAGATACATAGCCGCTGTTAAAGTTTTGGTGTGAACTGCCCTATTGGTAGTGCTGCTATGCTACATTTTGCACGATTTTTGCGATAGCTATATCTCAAGAACTAATGCAAAGAATTTCATCAAATATTAGATTCGGTTACACTAGAATATATAACATAATTAGACGCTGATTACATTTTGGTATTAACCTTGCAACAGGTGGTGCAGCTATGCTGCATTTTGCACGATTTTTCCGATAGCTATATCTCAAAAACCAACACACAGAATTTCATCAAACTTCAGATTTCGTTGCAAAATAACATATAGCATAATTACACGATGATTATGTTTAGTTATAAATCCTTCAACTGATGGTGCTGCTGTGCTATATTTTACACGTTTTTTTAAACTAGCTATATCTCAAGAACTAATGCAGAGAATTTGATCAAACTTCATATTCTTTTACGCATAACATAATTAGACGCTTTTTTACGTTTTGGCATAAATTGTCCAAGATATGGTGTTGCTGTGCTACATTTTGCAAATTTTTTGTAATAACTATATCTCAAGAACTAATGAACGAAATTCTATCAAATTTCAGATTCTGTTAAGTCTTGACATAAATATATGCTTATTAGGTTTTAGTATAAATTACCCAACATAAGGCTCTACTAAGCTCACTTTCAAAAAATCTTAATTATATTTTGCGCTTTAGGGTTTTCGGATACCAGAATCTCATTAGGCTAGGTCAAATGTTCGAGGAAATTCGATAGTGGGTAACTTTGGGGTCACCACGTTTTTTTTTTTTTTTTTTTTTTTTTTTTTTTTTTTTTTTTTTTTTTTTAAATATTAAAATGTACTTATGAGTCAGAAGAAAGTTTTGGGATTGACACATCCAACTAATTATAAAATTAGTGAAGTTTTAAGTTTTACAGGAACATTTCTGTTTCTACATATTGGGTCTAACTGGATACAACCCATCTGACAGTGAATAATTGGTTGTTACTATTAAGACGGCATTACACTAAAGGTGAGTATTTCCTTAATTTATTATAACATATACTTAAATTTTATGCCTGGTATACATTAAATTTTCATTTAATATTTAAAAATGAAATGAGTATTAAATTACAAAAAATATATATATTTGCATTTTAAAAACAAAAATCGAATATTTTTTATCAATTCTATGCAATTAGAAATTAAAACGTAATTTAATGTTCAATATGTAATTAAAAAAATTAAAGAGTTTTTATTTTTTTATTTGTTGTGGTCAAAACCAAAAAAGTATAAACGGAATTATTATAAGGCTATGATATTTAACAAGGACATATAAGTATCGCAATAGTTGTGAGTGAATTTTGGAACCCACGCTCTTAGATATTCGTAATCAAAATTTTCAACAGAAATACTTTAAAACCAACACATTTTGTTCAATATGCACGCAAGGTAAGGGATGTGTTTACATGAAAACGATGTACTTGCGAAAAAAAGAAGTATTTACGTGAAATAAATCATAGTATTAAGTTCGTTTAAATTGCATGCATACATTTTTGAGATATAGCTTTTAGGATAATATTAAACAATTCAGCATATCAGCACGACCAGCCCCATCAGTGCGATATACATCAAAACTTAATCTGTAACTGATTAATCAAGGTCTAACTGATTACATCAATGTCTTATTGGATATACAGTTTGATAAAAATCAGTGTTCAGCTCTTGCGATAGATATATTGCAGATATCGCAGGAGCACCGTTTGTTATTTAAAATACATCAAATCTAATAATCAACAACTAAAGTCAACTTATAACAGAATGTGAAGTTTGATGAAAGTTCATGCATTAGTTCTGGAAATAGTTATTTCAAAAATCGAGAAAAATGCAGCATAGAGGTCATGTTTTGGGCGATTTACGCAAAAAAACTAACAAGGACTAGGATTCATCCATTTCTAACAGATCATAAAGTTTTTTTTTTTTAATTCAGTGCAATATTTATTGAGATAGTGAACATGTTACGTTCCCGGCCAGACCACCACTTGTAAAAGGGGGCATCGTAGATAAATCACGATCAAAAAAATTTTATTTTCAGTATAATGGTCTGGGAAAGTGGAGCTTGATTCAGGATTTAGGGAATTCACACTACTGACATCTAATTACTATGAAGAATAATAAATGATTCTATTCACAAATTTCCTTCCAACCTGACTATGGTACTTCCCAGATTCTCACTACTTTCTTTTTCGCTCTTTCACTGAGACGTCAAAACTTTCTTACTACGCTCAGATGGATCCATGCATTAAAGGCTGAGGACACTTACAAGCTCTTACTTCTACTCCTCTCTCAGTCACACTCAATCACCGCTTTTATACCTTGCAGTCTGAAGACATTTCGTTAGAAATTTGCATAAAAATCGTAAACCACAGTTAACTTTAGACCCGGAACTCCTCACATACTTCGAAAAGTTAGAGTCGCATATAGTAAAGATGTCGCTCTTGCGCCATACATGTTAGATCAATGACGTCACTAACTCACTCAAAACACAAAAGTGCTTTTAGTATAAAGGGCCACACCCTCACAAGCATACAGAAATTTTGTCACATACAGACAAACAGACTTATTCTAAAAGCCACAAAATCGTGTTCATGACCTTCTAAAACGCATAAATCGATCAAAAACAGGAAGCTGGAATTTTTTACGTATGCAATACTAACTTCTTGTAAAAATAGAAAAAAAATCAAAACTATACTCACTTGTGAAAAAAAACTGTTTAAATTAATTTAATGTTGTTTAATTAAAGGAGTTTTTCTATAAGACTAATATAAAATACAGGGTGGTCACAAAAAAACTTTGCCGGTATATGGAGCTCTAGCGGCCAGTCCATTCAACCGATCGAGGTGAAATTTCAGATATAGCTATTCAGATGTATGATCTCGAAATTCTCTGAACGGCAACGAAATGGCGCTCACGGTTACGGTTATAGTTACAAAAACTCGAGATTTTCCACTGGCAACACCCATTTTTTTATCGCAAAATGCTCAGCGCATGCGAAAACCCTAAAGAGCGTTGGAACCGTACGTGTATAGCAAGAAAAGGACATGTTATGCACTCACAAAAAACTGTTCTACGAACCCCCCCTCCTACATAAAAAAACACGATAGGGGCACAAGAAGTAAATTTGCATATGCCACAGAGTCAGTATACTAATCTCTGATTACAACACATATCGGAGAAAACTTTTATTTTGATTACACATTTTTTACATGGGTGCCATCACAGGCAATTACACATTGCATGGTGGCGACTGTGAACAATACAGCCGAACGTTGCATCGCATGAGGGATGTTTGCAATCTCACGTTTGACAGAATCTTTCAAATCTGGCAAATTTTGCGGATTGCACATGTAAACTCTAGATTTTGGATATCTCCAGATCCTGAAATCCATAGGAGTGAGGTCTGGGGATCGTCGATGCCATTAACGTTACCAGATAAGGTGAATTGTGCCTAGTCTGTTCATAATATGCAAAGAGGTCGATCGTTATATCCATCATATTGGATAAGAAATTCTTTAACAAAGTCTATATGTTGTTGGTGGTCTCTCACTTCCAACATGTGGGCGCGCGGGTGCTGGTAGAGAAACATGCGGATTACAGACCGCAGTAACTTTAAGACCATTGATTTTGGTATATCAAATACACGAGATGCACCTTTTGTAATTTGTATGTGTCCTCTGCTCACTATGTGATGCACTTCCATTACAGTCTCCTCAGGAACAATTGCTTGGCTGGATCACAGACAATCACAGGTGCAGCCAATTTCCTGGAATTTCATTACTAAATCACGAAGAGCTTCTAAAATACATAGGTCACGTATTTGTCGATGGTTTCGATGGTAAACGCGCCAGGTTTTTGCAGCATTCATCTCATTTTGATAATAGTTTTAGCAACTCACCACGGTCGAAGTCATTTTGTTGCCATCTGCGAGCCCCGACTGAAAAATTAACAGTCCCACCCTACTTTTTATCAGACTTCTATGCTGACTATACGGCAAATGATGTTCGGGATTGGTATTTTGTCTCTGTCATATTCAAATTTTGTCCGTGGTCCTTGGTCGTGTATTTTGAGGCCGTTCGTAAAGCTGATTTTGTGCGAGCATAACGCGTCTGTTTATTGCAATAACCATACCGTTCCAACGCTTTTTAGGACTTTCGCATGCGCTGAGCATTTTGCGATGAAACGCAAAATGCTCAGTTGTCGTTCACAATCTTGTGCTCATACCACTGTATAGCTATATCTGAAATTTCACCTCGATCGGTTGAACGGACTAGCCGCTAGAGCTCCATGTATCGGCAAAGTTTTTTGTGACCACCCTGTATATTTATTAGTTTAAAGGAAATGTATTATTCGTATTTCATTAAATGAAAATTTAGAATTCTTTCTTTTATGTTTTAAAGCTTTGGAATATATAACAGATGTTCTAAAAATTTAAGTAATATTAGTATCTGAAGCGAAGTTTCAAAAGTAAAATAGGCGAGAAATATTTCTGTGCATTTAAATTGCGCATTTATAGAAAGTTTTTCCTTAAAAACCTTCTCCATCGTGTTTTTATATAAACATGAATTATTATCAAAGTTATTATTATTATCACAGAAGGAAGAAAAGTTTAAAGTAGGAAGAAACAATGAATGCAAATAATTTTGAATATATTTTCATTAGTTCATTAACAAAAATTTAGAAATAAGTTAAAAACAGTTTGGTTGTTTTACATACAACTGCTAATACTATGCTTTACGAATTTTGCACAGTCATTCACAAATCTAAGCTGCCCTGGTGTATTAAGTCCAGGGAGGGTAAGCGCAGTGCTGATGTTATATTTTTTAAACTTTAATGTAAAAAAACTAGAATATAAGAATATAGATTATAACTCGAAATAATTTTTTTAAATTAAATGCTTATTTTCTAGTTTCTATTGCTTCAGCACCACTTAAAAATTGTATCTTTTAATTAGTTAAATTTTTAGTTTATAAGAAAATTTTCGGTCATAAACTCCATAGTCTATTAGGAAAAAATACATCCGAACGTGGAATTATTTTGTAACGAATATGAAAAAATTTCATAAGTCTCAGTGTTTTGTTAGTTTGTTATAACGGTACCAAACGGTATAATCATCACCAAATACGTGGCCTTTGCATTTCACAAGCTCTTCGTGATTTAGCAATGAAATTCGAAGAAATTGACTGTACCTGTAATAGTCTGCGATCCGGACGACCGACTGTTTCTGAGGATACTGTTATGGAAATGCATCACATAGCGATCACCGGACGCATGCAAACTACAAAAAGTGCATCTCGTGTATTTGATATACCAAAATCAATGGTCTTAAAGTTACTGCTCTCTGTTATTCGCATGTTTCTTAACAGGTACCAGCGCACCCAGATGTTGGAAGTAAGAGACCATCAACAACATATAGACTTTCTTAATGAATTTCTTATCCAATATCATGGAGATGACGATCGACCTCTTCGCATATTATGAACCAACGAGGAATATTTCACCTTAACAGGTAACGTCAATGGCCTCCGCGATCGCCCGACCTCACGCCTATGGATTTCAGGTTCTGGGGATATCGAAAATCTAGAGTGTACATGTGCAATCAGCAAACTTTGCCAGATTTGAAAGATTCTATCAAACGTGAGATTGCAAACATCCCACAAGCGATGTAACGTTCGGCTGTATTGTCCACAGTCGCTACCACACAGTGTGTAATTGTCTGTGATGGCACCCATGTAGAAAATGTGTAATCACAATAAAAGTTTTCTCCGATCTGTATTGTAATCAGAGATTAGAGTACTGACTCTGTGTCATATGAAAATTTACTCCTTGCGCCTCAACTGTGTTTTTTATGGGGCGGGGGAGTTCGGAGAACAGTTTTTGTGCGCGCATAACGGGTCCGTTTCTTGCTATACACGTACGGTTTCAACGCTCTTTAGGGTTTTTACATGCGCTGAGCATTTTGCGATGGAAAAAAATGGGTGTTGCCATTGGATAATTTTCAGTTTCTGTAAATATGCCCGTAACCGTTAGCACCATTTTGTTGCTGTTCAGAGAATCTCGAGCTCATACCTCTGAATAGCTCTATCTTAAATTTCACCTCGATCGATGAAACGGACAGGCCGCTAGAGCTCCATATACCGGCAAAGTTTTTTTATGACCACCCTGTACTTCAAACATAAATTAAAAAATATATATTAAATTTTTCATTCAATTATTAAAATAAAGTAAATAAATAATTGATTCAATTGTTTTGCTGGAAAACAATAAAAAGGCATCAAATGTAAAAAGTGAATATATTACAATTTATTTAAAAAAACATAAATATATCAAATATTTATTGAGTTTATTTACAGTCGTTAGCATCTATACGCACTTACTTTTTCACGCAATCTTTAAAAAAATCGTGTATACGTTTTACAAGATTCTTCTACAATGGGATTTAAAAGATTCGTCCTATCACGAGCAGACAGAAATTAGATTTTTAACGTAGTGAAATTTTGAACTATTAACTTGCATAGTTTATTTAGTCTTAATAGAAATGATTACCTCGACTGCTTCCGTTTCTGTAATTACAATAGAAAACATGATACGATCTAATGAAGATTTCATTAATTCTCCCAATAATCATTTTTCATAATATATTTTCCTGATAGTGTCGCAGGTGTTTTGTCGAAACACATTTCAATTGAATCGGAAGAAAAAGAAAAAGGTATTTAACAAATTGGAGTCTGTGGCAAATGATGTTGAAAGGATGTTGTTCCCACTACGCTATTTTATTGAAAAATTTAAATACAAAAGAAAAGATGTTTATTTAAAGTATAATTAATTGTAGAATTATAAATGTTTTTAAAGAAAGTCAATTTAAGAATGCAATTTCACAATATTTCAAGCATAAATTTAAGAAAAGCATTAGATGTTTCGTTTAATTACTAAAATAAAGTAATTAAATAATAGATTAAAATATTTTTCTATAGTAAAAATCAACAGAGAAAATAGAAAACAATAAAAAAGGTTCAAAGGTAAAAAGTGAATTTGTAACAATTTATTAAAGTAAAATATAATTATGTCATACATTTACTGAATATATTTAAAGTAATTAGAATCTGTACGCACGTTTAAAATGAAATATAAAAAATCTACAATTTGAAAAATATAACAAAAATATGTGATTTCTTTTTAAGTAAATGATGTTGCTTATTTAATAACACGTATCTAAAATCATTAATTTTTTTTAAAGACTGTCTATAATCCATCCAATACTGTATTTATAATACAAAAGAAAGAAAAGAAATGTCAACCTGAAGATCGCACAATTTTATCAATTTTCGGAAGTTTTATATAAAAAAAGATAGCCAGAGAAAATTATCTTGTTTGGGGGGGGGGGGGTTGTTTCTAACTAAGGAGACAAAAGAATATTAACAGGAAACGTGTTAGAAAAACTTTCCACTAATTTTATAAACTTTCAAAAACTGCCATAATTTTTTTTTTCTTATCAAAGTACTACATCATTTTTTACAAATGTGTTCTCTTACTTTAGTTATGAAATTATAAAAATTATCAATTAAATTTTTACTTCTTCTTTTTTTTTATTTTTTTACGTTGAAACATAAAGTATTCAAAAACCACATAATAATGTAAAAATGATCATTAAGTTTGATACGTACAGAGTGATTATAAAACATTTTTTCGAGTATTATGTGTGTTTTTCTGTTATACACATATAACTCTCTAATAGCCGTACCGTTCAAAGTAACAGGATAGTATTTGGTATGAAATCAACAGTTGAGATTATTCAGTTACACATGCAGTTTTATGAGAGAATACAATTTTTTCACAGCAAAATGACCCTAATGAGGAAAAAAATGACTTTAAAAAGTGAGAACAAATGCATCAACAAAAAGTAACGATTTATTTACCCGAGTTTTAATTTTTTTACATGTTTAAGTTGATAGGTATATTACATTTAGAGAAATTATTTTGAAACAAATCCTAGCATGAAGGTTATGCATAATATCACGTTTGGTGTTGTTTTTTATGATAAACTCACTTAGAGGGTGTGAAAGTGTTGCTTACAATACATAGAACTTCAAATATCTCCAAAGACAAAAATCCAACGGCCACAAAGACACAAAATGGAGGTTGGTAATAAAAATGCCAATTTATAACAGAAGCTCACGCGCAGCACGAAATACTTTTTTTCGTTTGTTTTATTAGTGCCATTTCTACAACTAATTTTTACTTTTAAACCTTTTTTTTTTTTTTTTGACTGTGAATGTAATTTTATGAAAAAGAATTGTGCATTATCTTTTAAAAAAGTTATTATATTTAGTAAATCTTATACCCTGGTCCTAGGCCCTTGAAATCCTTTCGTCTCGATCTAAATTATCCAAAGGCCATCCTTTACTAAAACTTCCGTCTTAGATTGAGTACAGCTCTGTGCACGTGACGTGGCCTAACTCCTAAACAAAGAGAAGATCAGCTGATTGCGAAATTTCCACCACTCAGCATGAGACTCCACCGATGTACCCCGATGTCCTGTAGGAACCGAGCGCCTATATAGGTGTTGGACCCATGATAAAATGAAAAGGATTCCCGAGGGGAATTATTTCATGGAAGCCTTCCTATAGATGCTGCTATTATGAAAAAATAAATTTTCGTTTGGCAACCGCGAAAGAGAAGATGCCACTAACTATCCTGCGAGATTCCAAGAAAGTATTTCTGAAAACACATAGACATGCTCTCTTTCAGGCATACATGCTATTGCGCTACACACCAAATACTACTTCATAAAAATACTACTACATAAATACACTACGGCCATTTATATGCTATTACAAAAATATTGCGCTACAAAATGCATGTTCATAAGAAAAGTCATGGACCGTAGAACATCATGCACAAATAAAACCGATGGCGTGAGTGCGGCGTACTGGCTAATTTGCATCATCATTTCTTCCTCTTTGTAGCCATCTACTATGAGTCCAGCAGCGTTCTAATCTACATGGGAAAGAAACAATCTTTCTGATAAGTACCGCGAGACAAGACATGAATAGAGACAATGCCTTCAATGACTTACCGATGTCTCACATAAATACGCGAGATTCTTCTGGAATAAATAAGCCTGGTTTTCACCAAATGTTCCATGTTCCGAGTGTACCTGATTTAGATAGATGTACTCGCGCAGGTGCCGTGCATGCAACAACAATTTATACGTTATTTGGCCATTCACATTAGTAGTCATGTCTCGTATATGCTCGTATAAGTCATGGCCAGTCTCGTATATGCTCCAATAGACACAGGACTAATTGAAAAAGGTGTTTTTTGGCCTGGCGTTCTTCTAACTCCAAGTTGTTTAATGGTGGGTTAATGACTGTTGTTGCCACTTCGTCCGCAAGCTCATTATAAATTTGACCCACATTAGACTTGATCTACTTCAAGTGAATGTCATCATAACATCGTTTTACCATGTCCTTAATCCAAGTTATTGAAACCGTGCTGTGACACTCTTCTACTGAGAACCTGAAGCACTAACGTGTTTTTCTTTTGCTTGTAACCATTTGTCTTGTAGGAAAATCCCCAGTCCACGGAAAAATGATCGACATCTTCATGACAGTGGGATGGTCGCCTGAGTTCGATTGACTCAGGGTAAAGTCCGGTACCATAAACACGTTTTTCCCGCTTGACAAGGATCATGTATTACTGGTAGTATAGTCTGTCCATTTAATCACGCAAGCCCAAAGGCTAAACTCCCGACATGAGTTTACGCGCATCGCTAAAACTTGTGCTGGAACACTTTTTAACAACACAGGAGACTTTCTGCACGCTAAGAAATTTATTCTCTTGTGCTATTTTCCCAGACTACCATATTGAGATCACGTACGTGATTAGCTCCTCCGCAAATAGTGCATAGAGTATTTTATGCACCTTCGGCTTGATCCCCTATTTGGCTTCTATGAGACCATATTATGCTGAACCTTGATCAAAAACTTTTAAGTATGTCACTCGACGCTGGAAATTTAATTTGTGACCGTTTATTAAGATCTGCCAAGATGGAGAGTATCCGAGCCTTTTTGTAAGAGGAACCACCATATAGTTACACTTTTGCGCAGATGAAACCCAGACCGCTTATTCTTCGATACGCATTGATGAATCGCGGTAGCAGCAATATTCAGGATGTCGGCGAACCTGAAATTGCCGTTCATTGCGCCAATACAAATTACTTTTGTTAATCGAAAGCGTTTACAAAGAGTTTCATTTTATAAATAATATGATAAAAACTTTAAATCGAAACCAACACTAACTTATTTTGAAATGATAATTGTTCAACTTGTCTTATCCTTACACTGAATTAAAAAAAAAATTGTTCAAGCACCTAGAATCTAAATTTTGCATCTAGAGAAAATAGTTATATGTCCTCCTTATAAAGTATAATTTATTTTGCTAGAGAGTTTCAGAATCTTCTATTAGAATTTACGAGCCTATATTCCTTCATTCTTGTGGTAAAACGTGGTTCTTATATTATCGAGGTTCATTTTATAGTGAATTCTAGAATCGTTTATTTGAATTCAAGAACGTTTTTCTATATTCTTGTTTTCCGAGTTATTTAAAAATCTATGGCAAATACATGCGGGTGCAAGAGGGTAGTTTTAGCAATTTTTACTCTCGTTTTAGGATCCATTTCAGAAATGAAGCGTTAATTTCTCATTATTGAAAGAATTCAACGCCACTTCGTCTTCTAGAAAACAAGAGATCAGAAATTCTAGATCTCTTCGAAAATTCATTTTAATAGTTGCTTTATTTGTATAGTTCAGAAATCTATAATTCTAGTTTCCGATTGAGAAATGACTAATCATTCATTGTTGCAGAAAACAATTTTTTTTCAGTACCTCATGTAGCCGATAAAAGGCAAAAGGAGACAAAAATAACACGGGATCCTTATAAATTTTCATCAGTTTCATTTAGCTTACAAGCACACTTGTCTAAAACATTGTATTCATCCATCTTACAGAAACAAACAGCATACGCGTGAACTATCTAGTTTCCGCGAATGTTGGGGGATCACACGGAACTCATTCTCATCTATTAACCTAAAGAAAACTGTCTCGACAACGGCTCTTCACGTACTGAGTAGAATCCTTCTCCTTAAGATTATCACCTTAAATTGGAAGCAGAATTCTGAGAGATAACTCAATTTGAAATTTCCTTTATTAAACAATGTTGCATCACAATATTTGACAAAATATGCAAAATATTTAAACACACAAAAGTTTTCAAAGGGTAGACTAAAATTTCACTGATCGCTAAAAATCGTAACTTTGAATCGGGGTAGTTTTCTGTCTTCATAAAATGCAGGCACCTTGGCGAGCAAAACTGAGCAGAAAGGAACTTGGTTGAACAGGTTGTAGTTTTTGCACCATTATATATGGACAAACAAATGAACTGACAAGACGACGAATATAACTACAGGGATTTAAATAATTACGAACACAGAAAAAATAACAACAATAATAATAAAATTTTCATTACGTTTCAATTGTTCAATAAAGCTCAATTAATTCCGGCATATTCAGACGAAACTACTATATTTCAGACCAGGCAGTATTTCACGTTCTTTGAGAAACTTTTTTACACATTTGATAAATTTCAATTTGAATGTAAACTTATATTAAAAAACAATCGTTGCTACATTTATTATTAGATAAACAATCTGAATTATTTTTATTTAAAATAATGTACGAAAATGCATACATATTTATTTTTATGGAGAAAAGTGGAATAATGTATAAACAGATATATAGCAAATATTATCTTTTAAATTATTATTTTTTTAACTATATTATTACTAGATGAATTTTCGACAGGAAGACATTCTGAGAAATACAGCTGTCACAATATGATCCTATATGATATTTTTAAAGTTTTATAAAAAAGTAGAAATATATCAGAAACAGCTGTAGTTTATAGAAAACTGAAAAGGGATTTTCAGCAACAGTGATATGTGATAAGAGAAAACAAATTAATATATAGTCCAATGATTTTATGTGCATAAAGATATATTTAATATTAAAAGCTTATATCGACAATATATTTCAAGTTTTTTGAGCCTCATGTTTAATAATTTAAGTCGCAAATAATTCTCAGTGTCTTATATGCGAAAATTAAGTTTTTACTTTTCGACTATTTCTATGTATTTTTTTACACATTATAAAACTTCCTTATAAACGTATCAACTTTTTTTTCTAAACAAAAAAAAGTTCAACTATTATGCAATAAACGTTGTTAAAATTTTTATATAATCTTAACAAAATGAATTAAATATTAAAAAGTAACTCGCATCTGTAACCTTAAATTTAAATATTTGAAGAAATATAATCACAATATCTTTTATGTTAAAAGAAAAAATATCATTTTTTTATTATATAAGTAAGTTTTTTTAGTACATTTTATGGTGGTAAATATGACATTATGTATAAATTAAGTAACTGAATAAACTATCTAGAATTTAGAATAACAAAAAAAAAATAATTCTGCATGAAAATTTTCCCGTTTTTTGTTCAAGTGTAACATTTAAAACGAACGCATTACATAATGTATTCCTTTGTTAATTGTTATCAAAGAATTCGAATTAGCATAATCTAATTTATAGCAAACAAGCGAAAAATATTTACTAATTGTAATTCTCATTTAAACTTATTTATATATAAGTGAACTACATTGTATATAAATATAAATGCAAATCAAAATCCATATACATTATTAAAATACAACAAAAGATAAACATAAAAGGCGATATTTTTCAATTCAATTATGTATTTGAAAATGTATTTGCGCACATTATGTGTTATAATAAAATATTGTTTTAAATTATTTTTTTTATATTGGTTAATATTGCGAAAGCTATATTGCAATAAATTTCATTTTGGAAAATTAAATGTTTCATTATCAAAGAAACAAGACAAACAATACATATTTTAAATCTTCATAAAAATATAATGCCCATAATTGTTTTAGAAACAGTGTTATAAATATATTATATTTCCAATGTTTATGCGAATAAAGTATATTATATAAATCAGTTCACTATCTAACAAAATTAGCTAATGAATATTATTGGTTTAGTTAATGTCAAATATATTTTTATTTCGTTATTTGCTTTGTAAATGCTTTTTGTTTTGATAGATAAATTATTTAAAGCTATGGGGGGACATGACCTAAACTTATCCTAGCACGCGAAATGATCTTCATATGTTTTCTTAAAGCATATTAAACTATCTACTGGGTAACTCTTAAATTAGTTATGCCAAGTGAAGCAATCTCTTTCCCCTTTCTGTTTTTTGTGATCTTTTTCACACTTGTTGACACGTTTTTACAGTAGCTGATGATGATCTGGAAATAATTTCCAGATCAAACGAATCCTGTGATTTGCTTTGATTTTATAGTGATTCATATTAAATTGTAGTTGTGGTTTATCTCCAGTTTCATTACTTTCTAAAATGAAATATTAATATACCCTTTTATGAGGGTAAAATGATTCTTCGGACAAATTTTCAAAAATCTATTTTATTATTCAATATGGGTTTCAAATATTATTAAAATGTTTATTATGCACAATATATAGCGTGGCACATATCAGCAAAGGACCAAAATATTATCTAAGCAGTTAAGTTTTTGTATGCAATTTTTTCACTTAAGATGATCGATATAGGACACTTCATCTTATAATTTTAAATAGCTCCCGATTATGCTGGATTGTCGGTTATGACGCGCTGTCATAAATATACTCGGTTTTCCCTGAAAGTTTTGGATATTATTGACGTTTACGATAGCATGATCTCTCTTTCACGTTCAGTTATTTGCATGTTTAGTCTATCTGCAAAGGCTGTCAAGAGTATTCCGTTACATTACGGCCAATGGGAAAAAATCGTTTCTAATGAATTATAAAGGTGTCACACCTTTTGAAACATTATAAAATTGGTATTCATATATTAAGTGCACTAAAATTTGCGTTTGAACAATATGCATTGCAAAAATTGTTATTAATACTTTATAGGGCATCACAATATAACTCCGTTGCACAATGGTGTAGAAGCGATTTGTTAGCAGCGTATTTTAATTATTTTAAACTATTTCATGGTAATGAAATAGCTATACGTCCCGAAGACTTTCTATATGTTATTTAATATGTAATATGAAGTGCATAACTTTTATGTACACACAAAAGATCCTATATAGTAATTTTCATCCGAAGAACTGTGTGTTAGTTATTATGTTGGAAAATGGTTTTTATCATATTTATGCACACTATATTGTTTGTTTATTTTGCATAGTTAATACAGAGGATTGTACAAAAGAATTTGTAATGGTTACTGAGTATGAGCATAAATCTCTTCTAGGTTGTTTTAAAATGACTTATGCATTTTTGCGATCAACTGAATTTAGCTTACAAAGAAATGTTTGAAGAATTTAAATAAAATCGTATACGGTTACACGTAAACATTTGACATACGATCGTCTATGCATGATATTTTTGAAATGTGATTTTAGTGGCTTTTAGAATTTTTGAATTAACGTTTAGATAAAAAGGGGCGTGTATTAAAAGTATGGGTAAACTTAAGGGCTGAACAAATGTATTCAAGTAATGTTTCCATCTATTTGTGTAAATTGCTGAAAGAAATTTCAAACTGTTATGTGTTTTCTCTCTAACGTAAATATATATATATATATATATATATATATATATATATATATATATATATATATATATATATATATATATATATATATATATATATATATATATATATATATATATATATATATATATATATATATATATATATATATATATATATATAAATATATGAATATATATGTATACATATATATATATATATATATATATATGTATACATATATATATATATATTTATATATATATGTATACACATATATATATATATATATATATATAGCTAAATAAATGCAGGGCTATTCAAAAAAATTCGAAAAGATATTTTAGAATTGAGGGACAATATACTGCTAAAACCAGTCTTTCACATGTTTTATGCGGTTTATAAAATGTTACTAAGTTATCCTTTTTATTTATCTTATTTGGCTATTCCCCTAATTAACAAAATTTTATAAAGGATTTCAGATGTTATTGGAAATTGGTTCATGATCAATGCTTAACACATGATTTTCTTTCTTGATTTAACTATTCCAATCAGTTTTTTAAGAAGTTTTAGAAGTTCCCCAGTAAAAATAATCTTAAGATTATCTGAAGAAATCACCACTTTTTCAGAAATTCTACAGAAATTTGAAGAAAATTTACAGATTAAGTTTTATCTTTAAAATATCTTCAGAATTTTATAAGATATTCCTAAAAATATCTGTATAATGGGCCAAATACTTTCGAATTTCCCACAGATTTTGGGCCAAAAAACTATAGATTTTCTACAGATTTTTTTTAGTGGGGTTTCTAGAAGTTTTTTGAAGTTTTTCAATATAAAAGTAGTGCATATTTAAACAGCATTTGGCATTTTATAAAGCTAAATTCAGTGTATTTATTTTTACATTGTAGCTGAAACAAAAACTGATGTTTTAAGATTAAACATGGGATTGTTCTTAAAGTTCACGAATTACAACTCGGCGTTTTTCCAGATAAATTTTTAATTAACCTTTAAAGACACGAGAGATGTATTGAGATATCCACTCAATGCTAATAATTTGCTATTCAGATATATATGTGATTAACGCTAATTAAATTAGGCTGTTTTTAACAATTTGATTTTTATTGCTTTATACTATTACTGGATACTGTATTACATAAATATATATTATTTTTTATCTATGTTTTTAAAGCCGATGGTATACAAAGTACGTGACCCTTGTATTTAATGTATGTAAAAATCGCCCGCACCTTTAAGGATTGTATATCGCAAGTAATTACCAACGATTTTCTTTCAAAATTCATTAAAAACAGAACTTTTATACTTTTGCCGCTATAGATACCTCCAATGCACCTAAATACCGTTGCAGAATCCCCACAAATCTAAATGTATGCGTAACGGAAAAATGCAATTTTCTCAACAGCTATGTGACCAAGGATAATCTCTATATTTTCCAATAGATTTCTTTTGTAAGCTCCTTTTTATGAACAAAAATCCCGCATGCTTCATATTCAATACCAAACAGTACTAGGTGATTCTAAATAAAGATTAACAATTGTATGAAAATTCAGGTATATTTATAGGAATTAGAGCGTGTATAGACTGACAGACAATCCGAATGCATAAAAATTTTCAACTTTAAAAGAATGTTTTTAAAAAGAATAAAGTGTTTTTTACATAAGTCCATTTATAGAACTTCCTTTTAGATTATATATTTAGCCGTCATAATAACACTTTTTTTGTATATTTGTATTCGCCGGTTACAGGTGTCCCAACAGATATTTTTCTTACTTTTCTCTTTTTCTTTAGTTGTTAACCTGAAATATTTTAATTAGAAACAATTAAAATTTAAGTGGTAAAATGTTAAAAAGATTATTCTTTTAAAAACTTCTCAAAAATTCATTTTTAATTTAAATACACTTTAAATAATTTAATTACTGAAACATATATAAAACTTTTATGTAAAATATGTTCTGAGATACCAAGCTTAACTTTTCCGGGTCTGGTGTACTTATTAATAGTACGTGTCTCTTAATTGAGAATTGTTTTGTTTAAAAAATACATTTAATACTGTTTACCTGTAGTAATGTTAGTATGTGTATATGAATTTACTATATGAATTCGTTAATGATTAGGTATTTAGTAATGCACTACAGGGCCATTGATGACCGTCCACTTGCGATTTGAGACATTTTGTTAAATATCTAGAAAAATGCATAAGGAATTGTCCTGAAGCTCTTAGTGTATAAATATAATAGTACAAGTCATACATTTCCGTGAAATTTTTTTTCCTGAAACTTCATAGGGGACCGTCAGCAAATTAAAAAAGAATGAATTTCTTTTGGATAACCCTGTCAAAACTAATGTAGTAAAAGAGCTCAAACGGTAGATTATCATTAAGTGGCTTATTTTAATGAACTATGTTCAGTTTTATGTCGATAGAATGTATACACGTAGAAAAATTAAGGTTTTTATAAAAACAGTCCCATATTTTTCAAAGATTTTTGCTTATAATTTGCAGAGTTCTTAATATAAAATAAAGTTTTTTTATCTGAAGTTATGACAATCAACATTGCACATAATACCCTGTTATCAGAATTAAAAAGTAATAAAAATTGTATGAAAAAGGAATTGATTTACTAAATAATTTTTCATTGTGCATGCGTCAACGATATCAAAATTGATCAAAATCAAATTGCTCAAATTATGTACAGAGCAACTTTGGTGAAAGTAACAAATTCATAGCTTGAAAATTCTGAAAATATTCCTCAATGGAATAAGTTAAAAATCCGTTATTCCCGAAATGAAGCAAAAACAAAAGGGGTTGTATCCATATATTCATTGATTAGTGTCAATATAGAATACACAATATGGGACGTACTACTACATTTGGATAAAATCCCTCAATTTTTTGCTTCATTTTGGAAATAACGGATTTTCAACTTATTCTATTGACGACTATTTTCAGAATTTTCGAGCTATGATTTTGAGAATTTCACAAAAGTTTCTCTATACAATTAGCAAACATAATATGCAAATGAAATTTTAATATTGTTGACACAACCGCAGTGAAAAATTATTTAGTAAACCTACTCATTTTTCATACAATTTTTATTATTTTTTAATTCTGATTGCAGGGTATTATGTGCAATGTTGTTTGTCATATTTTCAGAAAAGAATATTATTTTATATCAAGAACTCTGACAATTATAAGCAAAAAATCTTGGGAAAATTTGGGACTGTTTTCATAAAAACCTTAATTTTTCTACGAGTATACATGCTATCGACATAAAAATGAACACAGTTTGTTCTAATAACCCAATTAATATTAATCTAGAGTTTGAGCGCTTTTGCTACATTAGTTTCGACAGGGTTTTCCGAAAGATATTCATTCTTTTTTAATTTGTTGACGGTCCCCTATGGAGTTTCGGGAAGAAATCTTCTGAGAAATGTATGCCTTGTACTATTATATTTATACACTAAGAATTTCGAGAGAATTCCTTATGTATTTTTCTATATATTTTACAAAATGTCTAAAACCGCAAACGGACGGTCAGCAATGACCATGTAGTGTACTACTAATAATAAATATTTGCTTAATTATCTTTGCACAGTTTGCGAATTGGCTATTTTAAAGATATATTTCACTCTATAAATTTAACATATAAGTTATTTTTCCAAAAAGAATAAGTATAATAAAGTGCAAAAATAATTAGAAAGTTGCAATATCTGTTAAATATCGCTCTAAAATAATACTTTCTACACATCCCCAAAAACTCTTCCTTAGCCTATCGACGTACGAAAATGAATTTCATAGTAAGCATTCTTTACATTTAGACAAGGAAATGCTAATTAAACCATTATTAATGGATGTGGAAAGCTAGTTTAATATTTCATATAATTATTTTGAATTCGAATACATTTTTAAAAAGCATTATTAATGATGGTCTTTTTAGAATATAATGTTTATCTTCACATATATGATAATGCGATAACTGAGGCGTTATACATTTATACTCGAATGTATCCTTGATCAGTCAGAATATGCACAAACATAACATAAGTAACAGGATGCATATTTTATCCCCTTTTCGCAATAAATTAACAAACTAGTTCTTCTCGCTATGATACCAGTCAATAATGAATATATTTCGAAAGTATTTTCTCATCAGTACTGTGACAGTGTTAGTATTAGTGTGAGATAATTTATTTAGGGAAATAAAACAATACAAAAATCAATACATATTAATTCATTCGGACAATAATTTTAAATGTGTTAGAAACTATGTCACTATATTTGAAAAAAAAATGATTTAAGCGCTGACAAATTTTATGAATTATATGATTCAGCGCAAAAAGATTTTTAATCAGACAAAAAATTATCTGATGAGTTTTATTGTCTTAAAAAATCTCGACATACGATATAGACGTTTTATGGAATATACTCATCTTGGTTTCTGAATTTCATTTAAGTGAATATTGTCTCCATATAACATATAACATTGAGAGACATTTGTTTATCATATAATTTTACTATCAGTTTTGCATTAAACATGTTAAAAGTACACGGTTAAGAAAAAAAGAAAACTTTTACAAAGCTAAGAAAATTTTTGTGCTTACGAACGTTTTCTCTGTACACAGTTTAAAAAAGTTATAAATCTGAAAAGCTAGATTTGTAAAGCTACAGAAATTTTTCTTTTCAAAAGAATTTGAAAACATTGCAATAATCTAAATAAAATCCTCTTTGTAACTTGGGTTGCAATTGCATAAAATGTTCTAGGTATCAAATTTTCCAAATAAGTCTTAGTAACATTATCAATATTTTTATTTACAGTGCACACATGAATCTGTTACACATTTTTTTGCTTTTTGCTGTTTCATAAAAATTTCTTGGAATCCCAGTTTCATAGAAAAAAAAATAGTAACGTAAACTTTTATTTTTTCTTTTACAGTGTAATTGATTTTCATTTTTTAAACTACAGGCAATGTAAAACTGTGGTAATACTTTTATAATATTGCAATGATTATATTGAATTAATCTTTATTACAAATATGTGACTTCGATTAACACTATCATTGAGCATAAAGAAATAAATCATATTTATGTCAACTGTAAATTTTGCAGTATCATGGTAGTAAAAATATATATCAATTTTATTCAGAAGAAAAATATTATTCACAACGTACATATTAAAAGATTAAGATTCAAGCACTTAAAACTGTTTGGCACTCTAAACTTTTAAGATAAAATGTTAAACTTTACTCTAAAGACATTGAACTATATATAAAAAATGGTCTTTTATCATATGAGATTTTATAATATCCCGTAAAAACTTTTTTTTACCCTGCAGCTTTTTCTTAATGTTTTATTTACTGAATTTTTTTCTGAAACTGAAAGAATAAGATATTGCATCAAATATCAGCCAATCGCTTCAAGCCTGCTATTCTTTTGAAATAATCGCTCAAAAGCAGATCCGGTTTATTCGTATAGCAAAATAGTTGAGTATCTGCTGAATAAAATAATAGTGGAATAGAATATAACCAAGTACCTTCTATTTTCTTGAAATTTTCTTTCTCTGCTTTTAATTTTCTGAAAATGTGTAGGTGTAACTTTTTGAAAGCCTATATGTAAAGCATGTAAAAATTAAAATAATTAAGGAAATAAAAAGCATTTAATTCACTGATACTTGAATTATATTGTGTCAGTTTTATTCACAGATTCTAGTGTGAAGATTACTTTTTAAAACCTAATCCTGTTTGTTTAAAAGTTAAATAAAAGTGAACATTCATTTGATGGCAGATGTAATTTTTTTAAGTGGGTGAAAAAAGCCCCGGGCAAGGATTTGAACCAGGGATGTATTGGCTGAAGCTGCCACACTCTTCCAAATGAGACATCCCAGACGAATACTGGAGAACTATTTCACCCAATTAGTCCAGAATGGTTCAGTTTGAAGAGCATGGGGGCTACAGTAATCCCTGGTTCGAATCCTGTCCCAAACTTTTCTCACCCACCTGGAAAATTTACATCTGCTATAATTCATTTACCGACTAATTAATCCTGTTATTAATTACTCTAGTATTCATTTGTTGGTTTTAAATTTGAGAAAAAAAGAAATAATAGATCTCAATAGTACTACTATTTTATATAGATTTTAAAGTACTTTGGAAGTGGAAAATATCAATGTTATTTAGGACAAAAATATTATTTCCATCGTAGGGGAAGATAGGGATACTAGTGCCAATTTTTTTATTTTAATTCTTTTTAAATTTTTTCATAATTTCTTAGAATAACATAAAAAATTGAAAATGAAAATATGATATTTTTCTTCAACTCAAAACCATTTTCAATGAATTTCGAACTAATTTTCAATGTTTAATAAATTTTTGCTTTTTGTTTCACATAGTGGCTCAAGTACTTGAGGGGGATACTTGATTCATGGTGAAGGGATACTTGAGCCAGTACGAAAAAATACATACAAAAGTAATGTTTTTCGCTTTATTTTTGCACAAATATTTTACGTAATGATAAATTAAGACACATAATGTCCTTGAAAACAAAACTAGTAACACGATCATTTTTTGTAGCGTTAATTGGTGGTCAAAGGATCATTTCAACTTGGGTGTCATCGATGGTAGCAACATCCTTAACTGGTGGCCATTTAAATTTGGAATCTGCAATTCTTCGAGCAAATTTCATGTTCAATCAGTAACAGAGGTTACAATTTCAATATACAATATTTAATCTTAATATAACAAATTAAAAAATAAATATTTTAATATGTTGGACCTAATTAAAATATTAGAGATTATGGCCTGTAAAACAGTTTTCTAAGTTATTTTAATGTAAAAAGTTAAAAGTTAAATTTAAAACTATATCTATATTTATCTAGACAGGCTATTTTGCAAAGTCAAAAAGAAAAACAAAATTGATATTTTCCTTTAAAAAAATATACATTTTTTTCTAAGGCATTATTTTTTTAAGAAAAAAAAATTCTCTACCTTTTATAAAAATAATAATAATAATAAATAAAAACTAAAATAAATTTATCAGTAAAAATGATAAGGCCGTAATTTTTTTCGTTTTTGTTTCATCCATATGTTTATTTTCCTAGTGGAGATGGTTGAGCCATGGCTCATGTATCCCCAAACTCAGTGGCTCAAGTATCCCCATTACCACCGTTTTTGTTTATCACAGATTTACTAAGTAAAGCAGGCAGCGATTCGAACTATTTTAGATTCAAAATACAATTGAAATTATTCTTATTAAATCTATCTATATTGTTGAAATTAAAAAAAAAACATGTACTGAAATATTTACTTCAGACAGGGAAAAAAACAACTATTAATCACCATTCTTTGAAAATATTACCAAGGTATGTGAATCTTTTTGCATGTTCAGAACTATAAATATGTTACCATGTTGCCTGTTTTAGAAAGAAAAAAAAACAACTTTTCAGATAATAGGGGTGGCTCAAGTATCCCCACTTTCTCCTACATACTAAAACAACAACGATGCAAACACTTAAAATTATCTGACATTCTTCAGTTTTAGGATAAAATGTTAAACTTTATTCTAAAGACATTGAGCTATATATAAAAGCTTGGTCTTTTATCACATAAGATTCTATAAGATTCCGTAAAACTTTTCTTTACACTGCAGCTGTTTTTGATGTTTTTATCTACTTATTTTTTTCTGAAACTCAGACAATAAGATATTGTATCAAATTTTAGATGATCGCTTCAAGCCAGCTGCGCTTTTCAAAATATCGTTCAGATGCAGATCCGGTTATACGTATAGAAAAGTAGTTGAGTATCTGCTGCATAAAATTATAAGAGAATAGAATATATCTGATGTATCTAATATTTTCTTCAAATATTCTTTACCGCTGCTCTTAATTTTCTCAAAACTTGTATACATATTTTTTGAAAGCCTATATAATAGTAAAGGATATAAAAATAATTACTGAAAAAATGGCATTTGATTTATTGGCACTTGAATTATTTTATGTTATTTTTATTGACAAATTCTAGTGTCAAGGTTATTTTTAAAACTTAAGCCTGGATGATTAATTACTAAATAAAAGTTAATATTCTTTTGACAGTTTTCAATTAAAAAAAATATTAGATAATAAATTTCAATAGTATTTATGTATGATATTCATTAAGAAGTAGAAAATGTTAATATTATTAAGGAGAAAAATCTTTTAAAAATTGTTATTAAAAAATGTAATGTTATTTAAAAAATGCAATGTTTCAAACATTTTAAAATATTTGATATCCTAAACTTTTTTCTAAAGAGATTCGACTTCATGAAATTCCGCAAATGTTTTCTATTACACTGCAGCTGTTTTTGATGTTTTTATCTACTTATTTTTTTTTTCTAAATTTATAGAATAAGATATTGGATCAAATTTTAGATGATCGGTTTAACCCTTTCCGGCACACTACTCTTTAAAGTTGGAATTTAAAGAAAAAAATTATGCATTCTAGCGGCAAAGTAGCGGTGCAAACACTTAATTCACTGACACCTTAATTATTGTATGTTATTTCTATTAATAGATTCTAGTGGTTAGCTTTTTTCTAAAACATAAGCCTGCTTGGTTAAAAATTAAAGAAAAGCGAATATTCATTTGATGGTTTTAAAGAAACAAAACTTAAAAGAAAATTCTCAAAGTATGTTCATTTTTTAATTAATTAAAACACCAATGTTATTTAAATACAAAATATTGTACGTAACAAACATATTTAAAAAGTCATGATTCATGTACTTAAAAACTATTTCAGATTCTAACCTTTTAATATGAGATTATAAACTTTATTCTAAAGACATTGTACTACATATAAAAGGTTGATCTCTTATCTCATAAGATTCTGTAAAATTCCGTAAAACATTATTTTTACCTGCAGCAATATTTGATGTTTTTATCAACATAATTTTTTTCTGAAACTCAAAAATTAAGATATTGCATCAAATAATTGATGATCGTTTCAAGCTAGCTGTGCTTTTGAAAACATCACTCAATTGCGGATCCAGTTTATTCGTATAGCAAAATAGTTGAATATCTGCTGCATAAAATTATAACAGGATGAAGATATTTAATGTGATTACAATTTCTTGAAATATTCTTTCCCTGCTTTTAGTTTTCTGAAAACATGTATGCATTTTTTAAAGCCGTTATGTTAGTAAAGCATGTAAAAATAATATTAGTTATAAAAGTGAATAACATTAAATTTTACTGACTCTTGGATTATTGTATTTTATTTTTATTGATATACTCTAGTGTGGAGCTTCTATTTTAAATCTTAAACCATCTTTGTTAAAATTTAAACAAAAATGAAAATCCTTTTGATGGTTTTAAATATAAAAAATATATTAAATAAAAAATAAATTATATAAATATATATATAAGTAATATATAAATATATTATAAACATATAAATTTTATGTAAATATATTATGCAGAAAAATATATTAAACTAAACGATTTAAAAAATTGGTTCGTATTTAGAATAATAATAATAATTTACAAATTTTGCCCAGTACTGCTACATAATTTTAGAAAATTTTCACGTATCTTCAAACGTCCAGCTGTGTTTCGAAGCATATATATGAAGATATTTAATTAAATTTAAAGGTTTGTTCAAATGGAATAAATCTTTGAGACTGAAATAGAAAGTATTCATTTAAGCCACCGTTGACTATTCTAGGTAAGTTCATTAACTGATTTCTCCCTTTCAGAAAACATTCACTGCAAAACGAAAGGTGAAGAAATATCTATCTGAATTGAGGAAAGTCAATTTTGTATATCACTGATTAATGTTAAAAAGCTATTAGGAAAACTGACAATTAAGACAAATGATGGCAAACGAGATTGCAAATAAATTTTAACAATACATAATATCATTTATAAGTAAAAAATCGTGCGTTTAAATTAATATATTACTATTATTTTTTTCTAGTATTTAGAGTTAATTTACTACATATATTTGATTTATATATATATATATATATATATATATATATATATATATATATATATATATATATATATATAATACCATTAAAAGTAGACAAGATTCACCAATGGATTTTATCAATAAAACAATAAACCAAAACGAAGAATTAGAATTGAATTGAATTATAATAAAATAAAAAAATAGTGTAACGAGTAAATCTGAAAAAATAAATAAATAAAATGAATGCAAATAGAATTTGTAGCTCCAAAAGCAGAATCATCAGGCCCCAAATGCTCTGGAACTACAAATAAAGTGTGCGGTTTCATCCACGTATTAGCCATGAAATAGCAAAATAATACGTATTTGGGGCTACCAACACACAAAAACCAAATTATTAAACAAGGAACAAAGATATTTTACAAAAAGGAGTTGAAAGTAAGTAAAAATAATAGTTATCCATAACAAACAAAAAAGATAAAGCTGAATGGAAATATAATTGAACCAGAGAAAATAATTAATAATCGATATTAACAGAAAATTAAATTAATAAAATAATTAAAATTTGAATTAAGAGATAACATTCATATTAACATATAACTTAAAATACCATTTTGTTACTTTAATCAGTAACATTTATTGTGACTTTACATGGTAAAAACTGATTATCTTAATATAGGATAATAAAAATTAAAAAATAAAATAAAATAAAATTAAAATTAAAAAAAATAAATAAAATAAATAAAATAAAATAAAAATAAGTAAAAATTAATAATAATAATAATAATAATAATAATAATAATAATAATAATAATAATAATAATAATAATAATAATAATAGTAGTAATGATATTATTAATAATAATACCATAAATTATATCAATAACATTAAAATAAATTTGATAATTAAAATATAGCTATTTAACTATAGATATAACTAGACAAATATCCGTATATTGGTGTCAATTAAACAGTTTAAAAATATGTTAAGATAAATAACCCACTCTCATTTTTTTTTAATAATTAACCTTTGCGTTTTTTATCCAGACAACACCACCCTCCGCCGTACTCTAACATCTACCCACCCAACCATCCTATATATACATTTTTTTATTACTTTTTAAAATTTTTAATTTATTATTATTATTTTTATGTTTTATATTTTTATACATTTTTTAATCAAAGAATTAATTATAAGATCATGTAATATCTAATTATAAATTAAAGAATATATGAATTTTTTAGGATAACCATTATTTATAGCATCATATACAAGCTTTTTAATATTAGTATTAATTAAATGGGAAGAACATAGACATTTTATTAGACATTCATGTACAGAATTATGAAGACATGATTTAAAATTAGAAAATGTATTAACTTTAAAATTAAATTCTTTCCTTTTGCCATAAATATCAGTTATAAATTTGTTCTCTTTTAATATAATTTTAATATCTAAGAAATTGATTGTATTATTAAAAAGTAGGTTTTTTGAAAGTTCTAGATTAGAAGGATAATCAACAGGGAATTGAGATATACAGGTGTTATCAGTATCAATTAAAATTACATCATCTATATATCGATATAAATGTATTTTATTATTTAAATAATGACGTTCTTAGTAATATAAGTCAGATAATACACTAGATGTACTACCACCTTGTGGTATACCAACATTTTGAATATATATATTGTTATCATGCATGATAAAATTATTATAGATAATGAAATTGGTTAAGGTATGAAAATAATCAGAATCGATATTATGTGATATATCCAACTCGTGTTGATACTTTTTAAAAAGCTCATTTATGATATTATGTAAATCCGATAAATCGATATCATTAAATAGATCCTTAAAATCATAAGTAGTGATAATTTTTATACATTTGAGATTTTTCATAATATGGACCAGTTCATAATTATTTTTTATGCAATGTGTATTATCACTTTTTTTTGTAATATTATATATTTGATTAAGTATTACTAATAGAAGTTTATTAGCAGCATTATTGTAAGTATTGCAACCAATTATAACAGTTCTGAATTTAACAGGATGCTTATGAAATTTGGGTATAAGGACTAGATAAGGATATTTAAAGTTAGTAGGGTTAATGTCTAATAATTTATAGAATCCTTTAATTTTACGATTATTGGCAAGTAAGTTATCATTAATTTTTTGGAATGTGTTATTATTAGATATACTAGATTTAAGCTGTTGATGATAATAAGATTTACAAATAATTGCATAATTATTGGGAGATTTATCAACATAAGTTATTACAAAGTTTTGTTGTAATTTATTGATTTGCTTAAACAGATGCTGTGTATTTACATATTCTCTCTCTCTCTCTCTATATATATATATATTACTCACATTAAAGTTTCAAGGAATAAATCACAAATGAAATTATTTAAGTAAAATATATATGTATATAGTTTTAAAGATACTCATAATTTGATAAAATTTTATGATTTAAATGTAAGCCATGGACCGAAAAGCATATAAAAAAACAAAAGATATTGCTTCCGAAGGACATTCAAAAATATATTTTATGGACAACAAATATTCGGAATGCAGATGCATGAGTAATAAACTGAATACTGTCCAGTTAAACTGATGGCATTAACCTCAGTGGCTAATAACACTCTGTTGTATATTACAACATATTTTTTGAAAGAAAAATACCTCTCGAAAAACAAATTCAGGGGGATATTAGCTTTCCTATTAACAACTTTGTACTTAATCATAGAACCCCAAAAACTGATCAGGGATACGCCTTATAATAATGATCGTATATCCCAAAATCGAAGCAAAACAGAAAATTCTGCATAAATACTCACTTAAATAAAAAAAAATTTAATTTAAACATACTTCATTTAAGAAAGATTATTCCCCGTTTCCTCTTTATACTTAAACATTATACCTCCAAAACTAGTCACAGATTCCCCTTATCAGAAAGCAAGTGTATCGAAAATTTTAAGCAAATCGGGTAATTCTGCATAAAAATCTATTTATATAATTTAAGGGGAAGTAATCACCCATAACCCTTTTTATACTTAACAATATAACCCCAAACTAATCAGGGAATCGTCTCATTAGCATATACCTATATACAAAACCTAAAGCAAACCTCTTAATTCTTCAAGAAAAACCTGTGTATTTAAAATAAGAGGGTCCATATTTACATATTTTTTACATTAACGACTCTTTATTCTCCTAAGAATGTTTTGCGCATTCTAACTATTTTATTAATAACTGTATTATGGTGCAAATGTTTAGTACCAGTACAGTTGAACAGAAGTATCATCGGTATTTTATCGATGATATTCCGATGTAATATGACAAACATTGTTTTTGGAATATAAATTTGTAAAGAACTCACATCTGTGTTTAACAATATGAATTGTCCTTAAATAATATATTGAAAATTTTAATATTGAAATGTGACACAATATCTAGATGCTTTATTATGAAGTATAGAACAGAAATTTTTACACTTCAGAGTCACAAAATCTTCAAATGTCTGCAGTTCAATTTAAACTATTTCATTTATGTAAAATATCAGGAAACCTGATACATTAAAGTAATATGTATCTGATACATTAAAGAATGTTATTAATAATTATACTATTACAGAATTTCTGTCTTAAATAATGGATGTCGATAAACAGACAGTACGAAAGGATTTGAAATTAGTTCGACTGTCCGTAGATACTCAGAGTTTAAGATTCCTGGCGTAGTAATATTAAAAAAAAATTTTCAATAAAAAAATCATACAAAGTTCGAGGCTCTTTCAATTGGAACAAACCTTTGAAATTTTGATATTTTTTATGTTTAATCAATAGTACCTATTTCAGATAATTTTAATGAGAATTACATGCAAGATTTAAATTATTAAACTTGCACAACATTACATTTATCTCTCTTTCTCTAGATATATACATATACGCACTTACATACATATATATGTAATAAAAAAAAATTACGAAATTTTGCTCTCTCTGAGCTTTTAAATCTAAAATTGTGGAACATATTTTAATCTTAGTTTCGTAATATATTAATATTTTAACAGCTAAAGTCCTTTTTCTTTTTTCTATTTAACTTATTAATAATCTATTGCTTGTTTCTCAAATAGCGGGAAGTTATTTCGTAATCTTTCCTTTTTAGAATATACTAGGGATTTTAATTTTATTTTTTATTTAACATCACGTGATCTGTGTTAATGCGCGGATGTTAAAAGGCTTGTCTATTTGCGTGACAAGATATAATCCTTACCTGAGGTTCACGTCTTCTAGGCCAATCAGAGGTGATCATTTTTATTTCGTAGAATCAGATTAATCCTGGTTGGATTTTTAAAATTATTGATGCGGAGTGAGGAGGGGCTAGTTTGTCGTGGAAATGTGGTTTCTCATTTGGTTTTTTTTAGAGCGCAGAATGCGATTGACTTTTCAAATGTTAGGATGATGTGTCTTTTTCCCCGAAAATTTCAAATATCTTTGAATGCAGCTTAGACACGAAGTTTTGGAATATTCGATAACAGTGTCTAGGTGACTGCGGGGAAGAGCATACTGATTTTATGAGTTAATAAATAAAATAATTTGAAGACTGATGGTTTTTGTTTTTATAATGGGGAAATACCCCAATGAAACTCTTCCACTGCTTGCCAACTGCCGGAGCGACTGCTCTGCTCGTCCTGCTGCTGATTCTTACAAGTAACATTCTTAGGAGTTTATGGAACATAGCCTTCGACGAATTATTACTTTGAAAGTCGGCAGGATGAAAAATGAACCGGCGTACGACTTTTGGGGAAAGTAAATTAACGTGGCTTAACAACTACCAACTGCTTTTTGTCGGAGAATTGCTTCACAGCGCTGATTGTGCATGCGCCATTTCGCCGAGCTCGAAACTAATTGCTGGAACTTCTGCCTTTGTTTATTTTCACCTTAAACAATCATGAGTTTGGCTAAGAGATATGCAACAGGAATTTTCCTCAGAGAAAGAAAATTGAAGGTGCACTTTCTCTTGCATACATATGGGAGATCTTTTACTTGTGAAATATACGTCGCATTCGAACGGGAAAACGTTCAGTTGTGAGGTATGCTAGAAAAAAATTCTTATAAAAGGTAATCTGGGAACAACACCTTCCTGTGTATATAATGAGAAACCTGTTAGCCGTGAGATATGCAAAATCAAAATTTACAAAAGATCACCTACTGAGTAACTGCAACATCATTTGCTTTTATTTATTTTCTAGATAACAGTGCTGCAAATTTTTTATCAACTTTCGCGAGTTATTATTTTTTTTGTTTTTTGTTTTTGTTTTAAAATAAAATCTAGGAAGGAGATCCAGTTCATCGAGGTGATTGTAAGTTATTATTTATTATTTATCTTATTTGTTTATTGTTTACGAAATTTTAATAATAATTTCTTTATTAAATTGTTCATTTTATTATTCTTATTACAGATATTACAGAACAAAAAAATAATTTTGTTCTTATTTCAACTTTTCTGCTCATAGAAATTTTACTTAAGTTTAAGTGTGTTCACAATACGTAAAAGGAACTTATTTTTGTCCTTAAAATTATTTGTTGTGTATTTCCTATGTATTGAAAACTGTGACATTTATTTATTATTTACTTATTTATATGTTACTTATTTATTTATTATTTATTCCACATGAATTTAAAGCAAGAGTTGATTTATTTATTTATTTTAATAGTTATTATCGTATTGAAGTGTAGCATTTAAATATTTTCCCGTATTAATTATCCCGATCTTAGCAAGATTAGTAAAGGATTAGTAAAAGAAAATAAAATGACTGAAAATAAACTTTATATTGTCCCTTTTGACTTTGGATCGGGCATGAATATTTTTAAATGGTTTAAACATTTTGATAGAGAATGTTCTAGAGAGAAAAAGATAATGTGTGGAAAAAACATAATATCTCAAAATATTTAAAGGGGGAAGCGCGACTGCTCTGCTCGTCCTGCTGCTGATTCTTAGAAGTAACATTCTTAGGAGTTTATGGAACATAGCCTTCGTCGAATTATTACATATATATATATATATATATATATATATATATATATATATATATATATATATATGGTTATATATTAAGTGTATTCTTAGATTATGAAAGTATACTGATTCATGTTTAACATCAATTAATGTAAAAATCAAACTTCGAATATTCGAATGGAGGATTAAAACATCTTAATACGTTATTATGAATAAATAAATATCTACATATAGCTATATTAAATAGAATATCTATAAATCTCGGTTTGAAACAGTTTTACGCAAACATTTAATGAGACTAATATATTTACATCTTTTTTACTTATATGCAATGTTTAATATCGTAAAACTAGGCTGCAATATGCTTCAATTTTTCAATATAAAAAATAAACATCACAACATCACAACATAATAATCTTCAATGTCTTCTTAATACACATACATATACAGGATGGTTATAAAATAAGTATCCCTATTAGGAGCTGTCTGTAATCTTGAAGCTTGAAAGAATAACCCGAATTAATCCAAAATCGGTACACATACTATTCAAGCAGGAGGAAGAAGAATGGAACAATAAAAAAATGTTACAATAATCGGCGACAGATGGCGCTAGGGTCTTGTTGGTGCAAACGCCGTTGCAATTATTAGTAAAATAAGACGTGGTCATTTCTGCCATTATGTTGTACGACATGGCTCTCAATTTATCAGATCGCACTTTAATTTTAAAACTATTCTAAGTTAACAGTTCAAACAATGCAGCTGCTTTACGTGAATTTGGGTGTGTGAAAGGAATGCGTAAAGGAAAAGATCCTTTGACACTGTGTGCAGTGAGAAGAATGGTAAAAAAATTCGAGGAGACTGGATCGTTTACTGTAAAATGTGGAAGACGGAGGAAACTATCACCTCTCCGTACTCAGGAAGAAATTTCTATTGCGATTGTGGAGCCATCAGGGACTCCGGAAGCCGGTCCTAGTGCACGTGGAGTTGCCCGAATTTGGATATTCCATATGCCACTGTTAGAAAAACCTTACGAAAGGTAATCTAATTTTATTCATATAAAAATAGTTGTCATCAACAATTGTTACCAGGTGACGCGCAGCAGAGACTGGATTTTGCTTTAACGTTTTTACCACGAATGAATGTGGATAATGCCTTTCCACCGAAGATTTTATGGGGGGATGAAGCCCATTTTCATATGAATGGGACTGTCAATACGCAGAACTGTAGAATATGGGCTTCGGAGCCACGAACTTTTATTTTCGAAATATCCCTCCACTTTCGAAAAGTCACTGTGTGGTGTGGTGTGGTTTTACTGCAAGTTTTATTCTCGTTCCTTATTTTTTTTGAGGAGTTACGACCAACAGGCCCTGTAACGTGTTCGGTTACTGTACAAAGATACCTGCGCATCTTACCAACTTTTGTAGTTCCTCAAGTGCAGGAAACAGTGCTTGTCTAAAACAATTTTTGTGCAAGATGGAGCCCCGCCCCATATTGGGAGAGCCGTACAACAGCTCTAACGGCAACATTTCACAGATGATAGAGTAATAAGCCTGTATTTTCGTATGACCTGGCCTACTCGATTCCCTGATCTAATGTGATTTTTGGCTTTGGGGGCACTTAAAGTCTATATGCGTACCGTGGAGGTATCGCAAACCTCAATGACGTAAACGATCGCTTATCACAACATTTGCGAAACATCACTCCTGATGCGTTGCATTCCGAAGTTGATCACTGAATCTGAAGAATCACCGCCTGCATTGTGTATTGCAGCACAATGGTCATATAGAACCTGAACTTGATCGGCACCGCCATGCGAAATCTTAATCCCATTTATTGTGAAAATTTCCAATAAATTAGGTATACCATCCGGTTTTTTGTCTTAATTTTTTGTTCTTATACTGCACATTACATCGCAAACACAAATGCTCCATCTTTCGGCGATTATTGTAATTATTTTTTATTGTTCCAGTCTTCTTCCCCATTCTCAAATAGTATGTGTACAAATTTTGGCTTCATTCGGGTTATTCCTTCAAACACCAGACAGCTCCAAATAGGGATACTTATTTTATAACCACCCGGTATATGCATAACTATATAGTTGAAATAATAATTATTCTATAAATGAAAATTTTCTCACAAAAATTTTAGAATTATCGAAGCAACGGGATTTGTATTTAAAATTTCTTCATTAATATAACTCTACTATAAATATCTCATATACCGACTTTGAACTTTATTCTAAATAACTATCTAAAACTTTATATGGAAAATGAGTTTGAAATTTTTTATCACTTTGTTACATAAAATTTTCTTAATAAGATTAAATAATTTATTAATAATTTTTAATATAAGATTAAAATATTCACAGAACTAAAGATTCTTTGAATCAGAATGTCTTTCTGATTCAGATATTTCATTGTAGGATAATAGAAAGTACTATTAAAGATTTTACTTAGATGCAAAGGGCACGACAGCATTTAATTAATCGTAAGGATTTGAGTTTAGCGTTATTTCTTTAAACTTCTTTACTGTTATTTTTCTTGTTTTGTAATTAAATTACAAGCATCGTTTTTATAAACATTTAACGCATACCTTTGACGATGTAAATTTTTTCTTAGCACTAAACCTCAATAGTAAATTTTATTTAATTGAAATGCCGCAATCCAACATTTTTTATCGGATAAATAAGACAAAAATTTCAGTTAAAATTTAATGATAAAAAAATTCGTACAAATTGGCATTAATGAAATTAACTAATACATTAATAAAATTAAATGTCCTAAAATCATTCAATTATGTCTTCATAGACACAACAAGAAATTGCAGGCTATGACTTTTTAAAATAAATGTTATAACAACAAATTTTCTTCCAATATCTGAGCAACTCTTAGTTTATTTCAAAATTTTTATTTCTGAAATTAATTTCAAAGCATTTTTAGACAATTATTTTCTAATACATTATACATAACTTGATTCTGAAATACCCCCATACATGAGTTTAAAATGAAAATTTCATTTAATCAAACAATATTGAAATTATCAAAAACTTGCTGAATAAGTAATGTGCTTTTGAATAATAATACACTGCTCAAAACAATTAAAGGATATTTGAAGTTTTATATAAAATAAAGATATAAACGAATTTTTTTTGCCGAAAATAGAAGAAGAGAATCACAAATGCAAATTTTTCTGGTTTTCAAACTGTGGAGTATGCAAATTTTGAGTTCGACGTCGAAAACGTCGCTTCAGCGGCAGCGAATGAAATTTGACTTTCAACTGGATAAAAGAGAATGAAGACAAGGATGAACGGCATTCAGTGATTGCTTTGTTTAGATGAGTACGATGTCTCAGCGAAGTCATTTGACAGATTCAGAAGATTGGAGAATTGTTGGTAGGTTAGAAAAGTGGCAAAACTCAAGACGAAGTATCGCAAGCCATTGGAGTGTCACAAAGTGTCACTTCCAGGATCTGGAACCGTCTTTTGGAGAGTGGATGTGCAGGCCGAAGACCAGGGCAAGGTCGTAGATGGGCAACAACGCCCAATGAAGATCAGTATTTAGCGTTAACAGCTCGGAGACACCGAAACATGAACGCTACTCTTCTCCAACAACACCTTCGCTCGGCTACAGGCACCACGATTTCAACTCAGACTGTCCGAAACCGGCTCCATGCTGTACGTCTGTATGCTCGCCGACCGATGGTATGTGTTAGATTAAGATCAAGACATCGTCGAGACCGCAGAGAGTGGGCAACCGAGCATGTCATCAGGAGGAGAAATGAATGAAGCAATATTCTGTTTTCTGACGTATCCCGTTTTTCTGTGCATCCGGATAATAGGCGTATTTTCATCTGGAGGGACCGTGGCAGTAGAAATAATCCTGCGTTCGTGCACGAAAGTGTCAGATTTGGCGGTGGAGGATTGTTGGTGTATGGTGGCATCTCCATTGACGTGCGCACTGACCTCTACATCATTCGAGATGGAGCCCTGACTGGTCACCGATATAGGAATGAGATCCTCAGACCTATTGTAGTCCCTTACGCTGCAGCAATCGGAGATAACTTCATTTTAATGGATGATAACTGCAGGCCACATCGTGCAAACCTGGTGGAGGATTTCCTTTTCGAGGAAGGAATCGTTCGAATGGAATTGCCAGCGTGTTCTCCAGACATGAATCCCATCGAGCACGTTTGGGACGCTCTAGGAAGACGAGTTTCTATCCGCCAACAACCCCCACAAACTCTCGAAGAACTGGAAAGAGCTCTTCTGGAAGAGTGGGGCAGAATACTTCAACTCGTCATTAATAGCCTCATTGAGTCCATGCCTCAAAGGTGTTCAACGTATCTGGCCGCCCGTGGAAACCATACCCCCTACTGAAAATAATTTTCTTTGAAGAAAACCCCTTTTCTTATTCTTTTTTTCTCATATGCACAAATTGTGTTTTTTTCCTTTTGTACACAAATGCGCAATAAAATGCATTTTTTTCTGCCAAACATGTGTAATTTATTCTCATATAACCTACTATGTTTGTCGACCATGTATCAATCAGCTACAAAGTTTCCTAGATACAAAATCCACCTAAAACTGCAATATCCTTTAATTGTTTTGAGCAGTGTATTTTAATATATTCATGAAGATTTTTTTCTTGATAAATGTACGAGATTAAAAATATTTTTTACTAGTGTTACATTAGTTTTCACGTTCATTAATTAGATTAATATGAGGCATTTTATATAAAACTTAAATTTCACATATGCCAGTTATATTTCATTAAATGTAACACAAGTATACATTTTCCGATATAAGGGAGCTCATTTCTGTTTAAAAAAGATGTTATAAAGAATACAATTTAGAAACTTATCAGATAATTAAAATTAAATTTAAAATTTCTAATTATCTGTTTTTCATATTTTTTTCCTTAGTCATCGATTATGATTATCAAAATTTCTATTTTAACTGTTTATAGATTTAACAAACACAAACATACAAAAGAATTCCCCCAAATTCTTATCACTTCAAAGCAGTTCTGAATGTTTCTTTTTATACTCAAACAAATGTAGTTTGTGAAAATGTCCCGCAACTTCATTTTTCAAAATAAATTTGAAAAGAATATTTATTTGCTTTTAATGAATTGTTCCTTACAAAAATAAGAAAATTTTATAATTTCTGATTACATGTCAAAACTTTTTATTTGATAGTGGAGATGTGAATATATTACTGACAATGTTTTTTTTTTTTTTTTTTCAATGTTGAAAGAAGATTTTAACATGGTTTGACTGATTGCGGTTTCGAAATTTTTACTGCTTAAATCAATTCCAGAGCATTTTTAGACAATGATTTCCTAATAAATTATACATAGCTCGTTTGAGAAAATCATGAAATATCTCCATACATTATTTTAAAATGCAAATTTCATTTATTTAAATGATATTGCAATTATCAAAGACGTACTGAATAAGTAATGCGCTTTTGAATAATAATATCATTAAACTTATTGTACCTTTTAAATCAATTCCAGTAAATTATCTTAAAGATTATTCTTCAGCATAAATTGTATTTTAATTATGTGTTGAATGAACTTAAATTGACTCAGTAAAAGCAGTTATCTTACATGCTATCTTAAACATAAACTTCAAAATTAAAAGCATGTTTACAAATAATTTTAATATACTCAGGAAGATTTTTTTGTACTTATAAAGGTAGGAGATTAGAAATAAGTTTTATTAATGTTATACTAGCTTTGATGTATATTAATTAGATAAGTCATTTGATATACGATTTTAAATTTCACATATTCCAGTTATATTTCTGTAAATTTAATACAAATATACATCTTACTATATAAGGGCGTTCATTTCTATTAAAAAATAATATTATAAAAAATACAATTCAGAAACGTATCAGACAATTAAAATTAAATTTAAAATTTAAAATTAAGTGCTTTTTATATTTATTCTTTAGTCATGTATTATGATTTTTCAAATTTCTATTTTAAGTATTTGCACATTTAACAAACACAAACACACAAAAGAATTCCCAAAATTCTTATCACTTCAAAACTGTTCTGAAATTTTCTTTTTATTCTCAAACAAATTTAGTTTGTGGAAATTTTCCGCAACTTCACTTTTCAAAATACATTTGAAAGAAATATTTATTTTCTTTTTAACGAATTTTTCCTTATGAAAATAAGAAGGTTTTATAATTCCTGATTACATATCAAAACTTTTTATTTGATAGTATGGATGTGAATATATTGTTAGCATTTTTTTTTATGAAATAACATTTTAAGATGGTTTGATTGATTTTTGTTTGATTACTTTGAATTTTTTATTGCTTAAATTAATTTAAAAGCATTTTTAGACAATGACTTGCTAATAAATTATACATAACTCGTTTGAGAACATCACGAAATATCTCCATACATTATTTTAAAAGGAAATTTTCATTTATTCAAACTATATTGAAATTATCAAAGACGTGCTGAATAAGTAATGCGCTTTTGAATAATAATGTTATTAAATTAATTGTAACTGTTAAGTCGATTCCAGTAAACTATCTTAAAGATTATTCTTATTATAATTGTAATTTAATTTAATTATATGTGGAATGAATTTAAATTGAGTCAATAAAAGCATTTATCTTACATGCTATGTTAAACAGTAATTACAAAATGAGAAGCATGTTTACAAATAGTTTTAATATATTTGAAGAATATGTTTTACTGATAAAAATAGGTGGTTAGAAATAATTTTATTAGTGTTATACTAACTTTAATGTATATTAATCAGATTAAAATAAGGCAAATAAAATTAAAATAAGACTTGAACATTCGCTTATTTTAGATATGCAATGCTACGTATTTACATAATTACGAACGAACATGAAAAAGAAACATAAATAATGAATTTGTCAGTAAAGAATACCTGTCAAATTCTTCGCTTTTAATTAATGTCAAGTTTTTTTGTTTATTTGTTTTGCTGCCTGGGTATATCTCTGCGCAGTACAGCATTAATATCATCTGCAAATCAAAGCGAAAAAGCTAATGGCATTTGCAATTATACACTTAAATCATTCAAATAATAATATCAATTTAAATGATTAATCCATTGCATGCATTTTTCATTCATCAAGTGAGATCAGAGGACGAAAATATGGAAAGTTGTGAATATTGCTTTGTGGAGAACTACATGCTTCCCGAAATAAAACAGAAAAAATCCCCTAGATCTTTGGCGTAATAAATTCACGATATAAATCTAAAATTTCTTTCAACAAAAGAGCCACTTCTAGTAAAATTAACTAAAGTTCGGCGTGAAATTTATTTATAAAAATAGTAGAAACACAAAAATTTGTTTTACAATAAATAAAAAAAAATCTGTCGTATTATTAAAAATTATAAATTAAGTAGTATATGAACACTTGAAATGTGGGGAGCAAACAATCACTCATATCTACTTGCTACGTGTTACTTAAACAGAAAATTTTGATAGTAAAATAAGAGTTGTAGAAACCTGAACAACCTTTTTGAGCAGGGAATTTTATTATTTAGCTTGAACTTCAATAGAAAATTACAGCATAAAACAGAATTTATCTTTGATCGTTGCTTTTCCATCTGCTTAGGTTATTTTTGTATCTTACATCTTATAGGGGGCCCTACATTGGAATTATTATCGTGACAGGCAGACTCATGTATGGCCATGTTGCTAACCTTTTGTATCTTTAGAAAGCTCTTTGGCGTCATGTTGCGAATGTTTTTACAAGTAAAAGATTTTATTGTAGGTAAGCTAAAAATAAGTAGTCAGCTCGGCCTATAAGCGGAGGTAGATTTCGAAGAGTGCTCATTTCTACAACAAAAAATAAAATATGATTGGAGATAAACCCAGTTTTACAACTTTATTTGGACGCTTTTGAAAAAAAAAATCAATTTCTCTTTTCTGTAAGAACAGGTTTTATCAGAATCATCTTAAGCGAAATTTGGCTCAAATTCCCCTTTGGACAACATATTTCGAAATATATTTTGACATTATTAAAAAATCGACCAAAACGGCACATTATAAAGTTGCTAAATAACAAAAGAATTCGTCAATTGAATGCGTTTGAGAGCAATTAGTTTGGAATTTAAAAATGAGTCATAAAATAACCAGTTTGTTAATTGGATAAATCCTCAATTCTTTAATTATGATCGCTTCGAGAAATTCTGCGCCAAATGCCCTATTTGACAGCTTCTTTTGAAATATATTCAGTATTTTTTTTAAACTGATCAATGCGGCATATTATAACGTTCCTAAACACGAGAACCTGTTGACTGGATGCGTTTGAGAGGAAAAATGGATTTAAAAGTGACACAGAAAAATAGCAATTTGTTATTTGAAAAATCCATGTCGGCTTGGATTATACGTGTAGGAAAATTTTGAAGGTAAGTGCTAATATATACAGCAAAAAATAAAATATGATTAGAGATAAACCAAGTTTATCAATTTTATTTATTCAATTTTGGAGAATTTTAATATCATTTATCGGTAAGAGCTGGTTTTATCAGAATTATCTTGAGCATTATTCAGTTCCCAAAAAAGAGGGCCTGTGTTTGAGATAATGTAATGTGTTTGAGAGCAAAAATGGAAAAACGCAATTTGTTATTTGAATGCTTCTTCATTTTGTCAATCACGATCATTACGACAAATTCTGTTCAAAATACCTTTTTGGAAGCCTTTTTTAAAATATATTCTGCCTTTATATAAAAAAAAACTGACCAATGTATCACATTACATATTTATTAAATAAGAGTATCTGCAATTTGGATTCATTTAAAATCAAAAATGAATTTAAAAATGAGTCGGAAGTCAGTTTGGATTTGCGGTTTTTTCTCTAACTCCTATTTTTGTTTAATTTATTTTTGCAAGAAGAATTGGTGCCATGAAAAAATATTCAGTATAAAAGTTGTAGATAATATTGAGAAGATTTAAAATAAATTTAATAAGATTTGATAGTTTAAGAAATCACTAAGTTATAGATTTTTGTCTTTTTTCACACACCCCCTTTTTTTTTGCTTTCGTTTTTAATTTTTTTATCAGTAAGAAAAAGTCCTATCAAAAATTGTAACTATAAAATTTTAGATAATTTTAAGAACATTTATGAAAAAGTTCATATCTTGAGAATTGATGAAGTTATGGATTTTTTTTTCATTGCCATTCAATCATGTTTTTTTCACCTCTTAGGCCCATTTTTAGCAATTTATCAAAAATCTGTTATGCATAAACGTTTGGCCCAATTTATAGAAGTAATTTAAACTTTAAACTGATTCGATATCTATTTATTTTATATATATTCTATGATATAGATAGATATCTATGATATCTATTTATATAGACGTTATGGCGTTTTTTCGGTTTTCACGAAAACTCTCCCTATTTCCAACCCCTTGGTGTGATTTTGTTCATTATCGAACTTGACCGAGATTTTATAGCTCTTAATTTTATGCATCAGTTTTGAGTAGATTGAAGCAATTTTAGAAGCTATCGCGTCTAGGAGAGAGTGATAAATATAGCATGAGATAGACAGACATATATATAGATACATAGATAAATATTTTTACTGCTGGTAGTTTTGGGGTGTAGAGGCGTAGATGTGCAATTTTTGTTCAGAAATTCCGAAATAATAGCGACCGCAATAGATAGTATTACATACGAAATCTACTTAAATATCCTTAACGTTGTATCGAATTATTTTTTTTTATTTAATACTTTGAGCAATGAGATTTTTGATATGGAGTATAATTGTAAATGCTCTTTTGTTGATTTACTGAGATGAGAAAAATAAGCTATATATATATATATAATTCGATTCATTCATGCGTAGATTTTTCTTTTCTTTTATATTTTAATTATGTTTAAACTAACAATATTTACTATATGTATCTTATTACTTATTTACATATTGGTTTACAAATGTGGAACTATTTTTGCTTTATGTCCATAAAAAAAATGAAATCCTTAAAATATCAAAATTGTACTTCTGCAAATTTCTACTTATTCTTATGGAGTTCCGAATCGAAGTGCTTTTTGTATGAAAACCAAAGCGTTAAGAACTACCGAGATTGGATTTAACAAAAATGAGTTACAGTTGTTCATTAATAACTCAAACACACACACACACACACACACATATATATATATATATATAATATCGAGGCACAGGTATATTAGGTGAGGTCTTAAACTATCTCCACACACACACGGGTAAATCCATTTCAAGTGGTCCAGCACTGGTCGCTCGACCATTATTAAAAAGTCTGAAATTTTTTGTACAACAACTCTAACATGATGGAAGTTCAAAATGACCGTTATTTTAATTTTACTATTTTTTGTTTTTGCATGGCGGCCATCTATGATTCATTGTGTGCAGCGATTTTCTCAGATACTAGGATGCGCAAAATTGCAAATAATATCGTCTTTTATTTTCCTAATTGAAATGGGGTTTGCAGCATTTTGTTCAGAATGAAATAGGCTAAATGTACGGTGGTAGAATAATTTTGAAAAATAAATTTTTACAGGTGAAATTTTAGGACAAAATTTAAGATTTTTCCTAAATCTATCCGTTTGCAAGAGGAATTTTTTCATGCAAAGAAAACTATCAACCTTACACAATTTTTTTCTATAAATAGGTCAAAAGTGCGTGTCCTTATACAACAAGTCCCAGATCTGGCAGTTGATTTCTCTTTGCGAAAAAAATTCCAAAATTCGTCAAAAATTTCAAAAAACGCACATTTGACGCTTTGATATCTCTGGTGGAGCACGAGATAAAAATCTGAAATTCAGGCCTTTGATTGTATTGTGTAGTAGTGTTACGTAAAAAAAATTTCAAGAAAGAGATTTGACTACAAGCTGAGATATGACATGAACAATATGTGAAAACAATACTGCCAAACTATTGTAACCTACTATGTAATTGTTCAACTAGGCTGTCAACCTTACAAAAACTTTTTCTACAAATAGGTCAAAAGTGCGTGTACTCATACACCAAGTCCCAGATCTGGCAGTTAATTTCTCTTTGCGAAAAAAATTCCAAAATTCGCCAAAAACTTCAAAAATCACACTTTGTAGGCTTTGATATCTCTGGTGGAGTGTGGGATAAAAATCTGAAATTCTGGCCTTTGATAGTAATGTGTAGTAGTGTTATGTACAAAAAATTTCAAGAAGGAGATTTGACTATAAGCTGAGACACGGTGATTAAAAATGTTAAGAAATGCTATTACGAGTACATTAGGAGAAATGAGATTAGTCTCTTTTATTACAATATTTACACAGAAAATATCGTTTGTTGAAAACAGTTTAATAATAAATGTTTAATTTACATATCTACTATATATGCTCAGCAAAGAGCTTAACACTATTTACGAGAGAGGTTATGAGTTCGACTAGTTACTGTTGTCAGTCCATCAGGCTGTTCTTTCTCAAAATTTTATATGAAGCCACCCAAGTCTTGTCATGCCTTGTTAACTTGAAGGAAATTCTCTAGGTTTAATAATTAAAACTATGTCAACTCGATCAGTGTCAACCCATTGTCTGAAATTTACTTTTCCTGAAATGTGTGCCGAGTAAAATTGTTGCAATAGCATTTCTAGTAGATTTGTTCATCTGGACAAATAGTGTATTGGCTTAGCATACATTCTGAATTGTTAAAATCACACAGAAGCATTTGAAGAAGATATTTCTAACTAACATGTAACTTTGTACCATAAATAATTAATTTAAAATTTTGGAGGTATGAACAATTACATAGTAAGTTGTACAATAGTTTGGCGGTATTGTTTTCATATATTGTCCAGGTCATATCTCAGCTTGTAGTCAAATCTCCTTCTTGACATTTTTTGTACATAATAGTACTACACAATGTTATCAAAGTCCAGAATTTCAGATTTTTATCTCGTACTCCACCAGAGATATCAAAGCCTAAAAAATGCGATTTTTGAAATTTTTGATGAATTTCGGAATTTTTTTCGTAAAGAGAAATCAACTACCAGATCTGGGACTTGATGTATGGGTACACGCACTTTTGACCTATTTGTAGAGGAAATTGTGTAAGGTTCGCAGTCTTGTTGAACAATTACATAGCAGGTATTACATAGCAATAATTTGGCAGTATTGGCATATTGTCCATGTCATATCTCAGCTTGTAGTCAAATCGCCTTCTTGAATACTACACAATACTATCAAAGGCCAGAATTTCAGATTTTTATCTTGTGCCCCACCAGAGATATAAAAGCCTAAAAAAATGTGATTTTTAAAATTTTTGACGAATTTCGGAATTTTTTTCGGAAAGAGAAATTAACTCCCAGATCCGCGATTTGATGAATGCGTACACGCACTTTTGACCTATTTGTAGAAAAAATTGTGTAAGGTTGTCAGTTTTCCTTGCATGAAAACTTTTCTCTTGCATACGGATAGATTTTGGAAAAAATCTTAAATTTTGTACTAAAATTTCACTTGTAAAAATTTATTTTTCAAAATTATTCTACCACCGTACATTTAGCCTATTTCATACTGAACAAATTGCTGCAAACGCCGTTTCAATTGGAAAAATAAAAGACGAGATATTTACAATTTAGTGTATTCTAGTATCTCATAAAATCGCTGAACACGATAAAAAAAAGATGGCCGCCATGCGCAAACAAAAAAATTGTAAAATCAAAATAACGGTCATTTTGAACTTCCGTCATGTTAGGGTTGTTGTACAAAAAAATTCAGATTTCATAAAAATGATCGAGCGACCAAAAAAATATTTTCTGGACCACTTGAAATGGATTGACCCACACAAAAAACCATGAGCCTCGTACGCGCCGCACATTTCGCTAACTATTGCACACGCTAACACAGATATAGTGAAATCCTCTTTTATTAGTATACATTATACAATATTACGTATTATGGCATATCTTGAATATTTATCTAATTAGTTTTAGGTACCATCCATTAATGTTTATTGGAATACAAATACAAAAGTGAAATATTGATTAAAAATGATCAAAAGAGTTAAAAGATCATAAACATTAAAAAAAGTTATTTTTTAATACATAGACTAAAATTTATTTCATTAATTCCTCTGCTATGAAAATAGCAAATACAGAATGTTCATATTCTTTAAAATAATTATTTTGTGCATTTTAGAAAAAATAGATTTAAATGTGACACGTATTTACATAAAGAATGTTTCCTGTTCTAAGGAAAATTGCTACTGAAAAATTGTCGCTGGTTATTATTTTGATGTTAGTGTCAGAAACGACGTCATGAATTTTGAACATGATTAATTGCACAAATCATCAATCAATACAAAACATACGATAAACTAAAAAGTAATCAAATTCAAATTACCTAAATAATCAACTTTAAAAATACATTAGCGATATAGTTATGAATTTTGTAAGATGTCTTCTAGAATGATTTATTTAAATAAAATTCATTTTTGAATGACTGAGCTTTTATAAAAATCATATTTGCTGTCATTTTAAGCATTTAAAAGTATCGTGAATCGATATTTTTAATTGAAAGATTATATGTAAAGAAAATTTGCTGACGGAAACAAACCAGGCATTATGTTTACCAATGTAAATGCTCTTTTTTTGATTGACTGAGATGAGAAAAATAATTTAACTCTTAATAATGATTAGGTCAGATTTTTTTTTTCTTTTTAAGATTGAATGTCATATTTTCATATTTTTGGGCTTCACGTAAAATATACATTATAAAATTTGTTAGTTAAATGCATATTTAAATATTTTTATATAAATGCTTCCTGTTTGTTATTTTCTGATGAAAGAATATATGATTTTATTACTTGATTCCTTTTTGCTTCAATTGCATTTCTTAAACTGAATGTATTGTACTTGCAATATTTTTTTCCATTTGAAAGGCCTTGGAAAATAGAAAAATTCGTCTTGATGAGATATGAATTGACGAAATATGATAACATATTTTCTGAGAATTATTCATATACAAGAACGATTTATTTCGAGATTAATCTGTTATAAACAACTTATTTAATGTAAACAACCCATCTCTGAACTTCTAACTACAAACCGATGCAAACAGCATATATTTGACAATAGTAACATATGTTATAAAAATGCATTTACATAAATATGTATGCATATGTATCAACAAGTCTAAATTTTCATTAGATTTGTTTTCACGTTTTGTTTATATTATTTTGCAATAAATCTCACTTTGTGAAGGTTGGGTTGCCCTACGTAATTTTAAAAATACCAAAGTTATCTATATTGTAAAAGTACTGTAATTTCTACTGTTTATTCTAAATTTAATTTTAAATATTACCAGACTAATTTATTGAATTTATCTCTTCTATTTAAAACATATTATAGATTGGTTTTTAATCAAACAACGTTTATTATTTAAGATATTTTGAAATATAAAACGTATTGCTTTCTGCAGCATATTTTTTTATTTAAATACATTGAAAAAACAGACAAAATCGAAAAAGAAATAATGAAAAGATTATTGAAACATTTAAACATAACATTTTTCAAATACTTGAACTGCCACTTTTTTTTGAAAATTCTATGTATATATATATAGTCCGGGTGTCCCAAAAAAGACTGGTGGATTTTAAAATTCAATAACTTGCAAAAGGTGAAAGCTATTTAAAAAAAAAAATTGCAGGAGAGTTGTGTTTAATGTCAGTAGTTTTTTTCCCGTAATTTTTTATTTTAGTTTGCATCTGAAACAATAGGTGGCGCTGACGGCAATTGAAAGCCAGGCGATCAGTGCTGAGTGAAGCGTCGACCTGGCCTTCAATCGCCGTCAGCGAAACTTATTGTTTGAGATGCGAACTAAAATAAAAAATAACGGTGAAAAACTCCTGACATTATACATAACTCTCCTGCAAAATACTCCAGCATAACCCTCCTGCTACCTGGCAGCCAGTTATATTCTTAATGTGCACACTGAGACCTACATTTTGATGTATGTCCGGTCCTTGTACTCGATACATAGGTAAACACTCAAAATTGACGTCATAAAAGTGCGGCTGTCTTGGGTTCCGGCAGGATAGGACCTGGCAGCCAGTAATATTCTTAATGTGCACATTGACACCTACATTTTGATGTATGTCCGGTCCTTGTACTCGATACATAGGAAAATCGACGGTCGGCTCCCGAGCTATCTACATATACACTTAGAATATGTGTATATGTATATGTATATGTAGTACATATATACTACATATACATAGTCACTATACACTATAATTCATCATTAAAAACATACAGCTACATTCTCAAAATTATGATTCTTTTTTTTTTAATTCTTTCATTCGAAATGCATACCTATCAGAAAAATTTGAAAAATACAAAGATGCATTTTGAAGATGTACTAGTTAAAAGATGATTCTGTGTTAAATGAAAGGTTTTTTCTCTCAAAAAAAATAATCTCTTAAAATATTTAATATATCAAAAATTTGAATGGAAATAAACTATTCCATGTAAATGAAACATATTTTTCATATAAAGATACAATAACGTGCATGTTATTAAAAAGAATACAAAAAAGTTGGTAAAAAGCTAAATGGTTTTTTTTTTTTTTTTTTAGAAAATTAAAAAAAAATAAAGGTTATGTTATATTGAATATGCATTAAAACCACATTAGCTGGATAGAATTATTTCTTTCGCATAATGTAACCTTTATACTTGATATAATTGGTATTGCTTTTGAACGACATATTTTATGGATTAAGAATTAAAACTCGTCACAGATAGTAATCAATAATAATCAATATAGGTACATTTTTTACAATTTTTTTTAAAATCTGCTTACATTCTAGTTCTACCAATTTCAAATAAAGCAACTTCAAATTAACCCTTTTATTCCCAATATAGAACACGTTAGAAGATATGTAATTCAGAAAATCTGCTTTTAAACCTTAAAAATTTAATGGCTGATTTCGTTTTATTTAAATACGGAATGTTCTGTTATTAATTGAAGCAGATATTGCTGTTTTAATTCTTTGAGGGGGAATTAAGGTATATGAATTTAGTTATTTCAAAATATCTCGGGCGTTTGGTATACAGAGGGTTAAAAAGTAATCGTGGCATAATTTCCGTATAAAATTAGCAGATATTTTGTTTGAAATAATCATATCTTCTTTGTCTATATAACAATTGCATAGAAAAATTAATTTTCCTTTGAATTAATGCAATTTTATTAAAAATGAAATTTTTATCCTCCAGCGACTACGAATTATGTATAAACATGTATACGATAATTTTTTTATTAATAAGGCAACGAATTTTAAGTTTTTACGAATTATTAATTTGTTATTAATAATTCATAAAAATATCAGATTACAATTCCAAGGATTTCTTTTTTATATGCGAAATGCATAACTATCACTCAAATTTGCAAATGGATGTATTTCGAAGAAATACCTTTTGAAAGGTGATCGTGAATTCTATGTAAATCTCATGAAAAGTTTCTTCTCTCAGATTTAAAAGCTTTTTTAATCCCTTAAAATATCAGTCGTATTAAAAGTTTTAACTGGAAATGAAAAACTTCATGTTAAGAAACGCATAGGTTTTTGTGAAAAAATAAGAAATCCTTAATGGATTTTGGTATAAAAGATGAAGAAAAAATGTAAAACTTTTAAGTTTTTCACAAGTTGTTTCGAGTTTTTCAAGCATTTTTTTTATTTATTCTCATAGTTTAAATTTATACGTTCTTATTCTATTATAATACGTAAGCTGAATTTTTAGTTTTTAATAATGACATAAAATAATTATTTAAATAGAATGCTATTCATGATTAATGTTTGCATGTAACTTTAAGATTTTTCATAGAAATTTTCATTTAAACCTTTATTTAAGAAAACAAGTTTAAGCTATCGTTCCGCTGCTTTCATTGTAGACGGACTTTTCATTTGACGAAGAAATACTCTGTTCTTTCAATAGAAATAGAGTATTTTAGGATATATTATGTGTTTTTTAAAGAAGTTTTTATAACATTTACATTTAATTTCCTTTTCTAGTCACTCAAGAAAAGACGGATGATAATGTTAAATCTATGGGGGCGTTATTTTCAAATATCTCGATCAAATTTTAATATTTTTGAACCATTTTTTGTGTATGATAGCTAACGACGGGCAGTTTTATAGCTAATTTTTAATTTTTTGAGTTTGGTTGCATATTTTTCAAATTAGGATAGCTTCAATTTCAGAACCGGTTGAAATAAGTTCCGAAAATTATGAAAAAAAAAGAAAAATAATGAAACTAAAATAGAAAAAAAGCAAAACGTAGCCATTCTCAGGTGTGCTATGCAAATAAATAAATGAATAAATAAAAAATATAAATGTTTGATCGAGATATTTGAAAACAACGCCCCCATAGACTTAACATTATCATCCAGTTATTTTTCATTGACTTGTGTGGGCACTAAAGAATATTAAAAAGTTCTAATTTTGTATAAACAAAAGCAAACTATTCTAATAAAGAGAAGAATAGATATAGAGTTTGAAGAATAAGATTTATCAAATGATGGTACTCCTGCTAGTAACAATGCGCGAATCGTCCAATACAGATACGCACTTTTTATTCTGAATTTAATAGAGTTAAATATGAATGTCCAGTCGTCTTACATAATAACGCTCCTAGCATAAGGCAAATAGAATTTTTTTATATTTTTTTACAGCTTTGTATTTCTTGCAAAAACATCCTCACTTGATCAATTTTATTTTTCTCATTATCTCTTTCTATATATATTGGAAGCAATAAAACAATAAAAGGAATTCATAAATTCAGGAATTCTTCTAGCAGCATTCCGAGGCTGCTACTCTCATTCACTATTCAGATTTCTTGACTCATACAGTATAATTTACCTTATTTTTTCCTGATTAGAACTATCCTAATATAAGAAGAATATTGTTATTTCAGAAAATAGTAATGTGCAGTGCAAGCAAAGAAAAAAAATCTTGACACTTAAGCCACAATCTCAATCTTCGAATGTTATATTTTGCTTTTTTCAGTTTTAAATAAACGAAATGTCAAAAACAGAGTCTTAAACAGAGTCTTTTTGTTTGTTTGTTTGTTTGTTTGTTTGATTGTTTGTTTGTTTCTTAGTGTTTTTTCTTCTTTTTTCTCTTCTTGCTGGCACTGTATATTGCTTATGTATCCTGATTCGAAACTTTCAGAAATAAAACTTAAACTTTCAAACTTTATTTAGATAAAATTGTTTATTTTTTTCGATATTTCAAGATGTTTTAATTGAGATGACTGCCATACAAAAAAGAAAAGATATTCTAGTGACTTTTTCATTACAGTACAAAAGTGTTACAATTTTTTTAATGTTTACCTATAATTACCAATAAATCAATATTTTTCGCTGAGTATAAATAATGCGAAACTCAAAATATTTTCACTGTTTCATAATTATCACACAGCTAAAAATAGCACAATGTCATACACATTCGTTATATACGCATACACATTATTTGCTTTTGGTTACTAAATTTATATGTTTTTAATCTATTTCAGAGAAAATTTAAATTGTCTTATGTAATTAATAATGTATGATTGTTGTGGCTCGTAAATCGATTATAGATTTCCTGAAAAAAAATTTCTAGTCAAAACAAAATAATTCAGAATTATCAATATTCTACTTGTGAAATCGTTTGAAAAATTTACTAAAAGTATTTATTAAAGTATAAATATTTTCCTCTTTTAAAATTTTCTTTTCTACTTCTACAAATTTTATATAATTCGCCATAGTAAATTACTAAAAGGGTTTGATTTTATTGTTAATAAAAAGCATTTCATTATTTTTGAAAAACATTCTTCCACTTTTGAACTATAATAGAACATGAAATGCAATAAAATTTGAAACGAATTTTGAACTAATCAATTTTTTAGATACCGCCGTATGGTTAATTAATAAAATTACAAGAAAAATCTTGTATAAAAAAGTCTACCATTTTCCTAAAATTTACTTTTTATAAAGATATAAAATTCAACTTTTCTACAAAAGGTAACATTGACAGAATGATTCTTTAAAAGTAAATTTAAAGATAGCTCATTTTTTATATAAAAAGCACATTGTCACTACCTAGGAAATACTTTTTGAAAAACATGATGAGGCTGTATTATACAAATAATGTATTATACAAATCTATATATCCATAATACTATACTGTATTTTGCAGTAAAAATAATCTACTAATAAATCAAAAACTACTCTGTTAATATAATTTCTGAGAAACTGTAGAAAATCTATGGATAATCCATTAAGTAATATGGGTAATTCATCTTAAATCTTATGTATTTTACCGAGATTCTGTTAAATAACACAAAAATTACTCGTTAAATTTTTAATATTCTCTGTAAATTAACATGATAAAAAACACGCAACAATACGTTATTTTTTTAATGCTAATAATATGATTTAGCTTTTTAAATTAGTAATTACTCAATCCTCATTGAGACTCAAAAATTTTTAATTTTTGAGTATGTTTGATTTTTTTGTAATTGAAATTCAGACGCTTTTTTTCTTGCCGTTCTGGGATTTTATTGCCAGATCTTTTGACAGCGAATGACCATTTTACTGACGTCGCTACAGAAGCTGTTTGTTGACTGTACAATGTTTATTTTTTTATGATTCAGCTTCGAAAAATCTGTTGTGATTTTCAAAGACTTTGTAAGCAATAAAATCGTTTGAAATTTCGTAAAAAGTTTATTTTAATTTATTTTAGATTTATACATGTTAACTTTCATTTTTTAAGTAAATTTTGATTTTTAACTAGTTTATTTACTAAAAAAAGTATAAATATTTTAATTGAAAAAATTAAATCGAAATATTGTTTTACAATAATAATGTTAAAGGAAATTTTTCGAAACTGTTGATAGATGATTTTTTTCTTTATAAATTATTAAAATTAAAAAGAAAAAATTTCTTATTTAATAAAATTGCAAAATTCTAAAAAAATGCAAAATAATTATATACCAGTGTAATTTGAATAACAAGTTTTAACAAATATAAAAACGGCTTTAAATTTATACCTGCAAATCAGTACATGGAAATCTATGTAATATAAACAAATGTCTGTAGAATGATTACCGAGAATCTCTATCAAATACATTTACGCGAGAACTATTGTAAATTTACAGAATGCAGAGATTATTTAATGTGTTTTTACAGAAATTATTAAAAGCGTATGTTTGTACGGCAACTTACTTTCAAACACCTATATTAAAATGCTATAAATGATTTAATTATGCACATGTATATATTTTTAAAAAACGAATTTTGTGCATGTTTATTACATTTTTCCTCTTGAGACCTATATCTCATTAGAATTTCTTAAAAATTTGTTTAATTCTATTAGGAATAAGAATTTTACTAATATCTATTGGGCAGATTTTTACATATCTATAATATAAATGACTAAAGTTATAAAATGATATCTTTGAAGAATAGAAAAGCATCAGATTCTGTTGAGTCTCGTTTCTGCTTCCCCAACTTTTATGCTGGACAGAGTGAATAGCAAGCTTTTCAATATTTTCAAGAGAGTTATATTCAGCCTGAATAGTGGTAAAGCAGAAGAAGCATCTCGAAATACCTGAAAATGTTTCATGCAATTGGATCCCCCTGTGAAAGTGATTAAGGCATTAAAATTTATGATGAATACATATTATTTTACTCTTGATATCTTTATGAAAAATCTTCTTTATCCTCTTCATTATCTCGGTCCGTACACTGTTAAAATTGTTAAATTATCTCAAATTATCCTGAAGCATGATTCAAATGTTATAAATATCTGTGAACGCAGTGAAATTAGATGATTACTGCTATTTTCATTGAATGAATATAATATTCTTTGAAAGAAATCTAAAATGCGTAATGTATAAACTATGTACTGGCTAAAACCGTTATGTTTAAATGCTAACATCTAAACACACTTTAAAAAGCTATTTTTAAAAGCGATTTCAAAAGTAATTCATTCGTTTCATATAGTCAATTAAAGGTTATTATTTATATATTTGAATATCACTATTTGTTTGAGGTATTCCGTGGGAGGAATACCTGGAAATAATATTGAATTACTTTATGAAGGAAATACCTTCATAACTATGGATAAGCTTTAAGATGTCCTAGGGTAATAACACCACGGTAAGTTTCTATAAGATTTAGATTTTTATTTTTTAAACAAATATAGGATTTGATAAAACAGATAGATGTATGTTTGAAATAGATAATGTTTGAATATGCATACAAGAAAGAATATTTTAGAGATATGTATGCATAAAATGTAATACCGTGATTGCTTGATTAATACCATTACGCCTTATTACCTACATAAGAGAATAATAAGGCTACACAAACAAAACTGTAAAATAAGATGGAATAATGGAATGTAAATTGTCCAGTTATACAGGTCAAAACTCTACAGTGCGTCCCTAAATTTATAGACAAGATTTTTTTTTAATTTAATAGCTAACTAAATGAGTAAAAACACGAAATAAATTGTGAAAATATACATTGATGAAATATGCCCACGACACTTTATTGTCTTTTTCAGTAAGAATATATTTAAAATATACATATATTCTTTTTTACACAATTTTAAGACTATTCAAACATTAATATGTTAAAACACTTTCTGTGAAATTACTAAGAATCTATGGGTAATCCATTATCTAAATTGTTGTGCAAAATTACACAAATAAAAAACAGATATTCTGTTAAATAACAGAAAAATTATTCGATTAAATTTATTATAGACTTTGCAAATTAGCATCGTTAAAGATACAAAGACTTTTTTAATTTATTTTAATGATAATAATTTAATTTAGTTTTCAAAATTAGTGAATTACTCAAAATACTCAAACAATTTTTAGGCGCCATATATTAAAAAAATTGCTGTCCCAAAAATAAATAGACATTCGTTTTAAAGCTAATTTAAATACTGATATCCAAAATTTTCATATCAAAAGGTCATGTATTTGTCACTCAATAGTTTCTTGGATAAAATCAAATATATTTTTACGTTTCCAAGCGATTGCAAAGATGCCTTGTAGCGTACAGTTTTCCAACAGTCAAATTTTGTAAATCTTTCGTTTAAAGGTTCGTGGATGTAAATTTGTGAACATTTGAAGAAAAACCGGGCGCAACAGGTATTTACCGATCTCTGTAAAAAGGAGAAATACGAAACAAAATCCTATTTGTAGACGCAGAAATAAAATAACTAATTGATAAGACAGACAAATTTTGAAATTCATTTTAACTTAAAACCTGTGAGTAAATTCTGTTTCTATAGAAGTAGATGTTACAGACCCAATAATCACGATCCTTCGATGGATAATAGGAGTACATTTCTTGATTTTCACGAAATGTGCCATTCACCAAAGTTTATAAAATGGGATAAAGACACACGTGATGTTCAAAGGACCTGAGATCAGCTAGTCACATAAATGGAAAATCTTCTGCTAAAGATATGCAGATGTGTGCCTATTATAATAAATATTTCGTTTTACATATTTATTTATGTTATTGTATGTGTTACGTTAGTACAATAAGTCAACGATTATTAAAATATAAATTTTAAAAATCATGCTTCAAAAATTAAAAAAAAAAACAGTAAAGTGGAATACAGTTATGATACAAATTTCGCTTTAAAATAATTTTTTTATTTGATGCCGTCCATTATCTCGATGGAAATTAGTTATAAAAGCGAAATTGAGTGAATGGGTCAGTTTATTGTAGGTATGACGTCAGAGTTAATAACAAACATGATTTATAATATCGGTTCTTAAAAAAAAAAAAAAAAAAAAAAAAAAAAAAAACGCATAATACATTTTTTTTATTTTTGACACATCCAATGCGTAAATTCTAAAATGATATTTTAAAATTTAGAGAAATATTTTCTTTAAAAAAATTAAAAATAATAACAACAAAAACATTCTGTTGGCATTCTACCAACAGCTACAAAAATGCTGCTGGAAGAAAATTGTCGTTGCCTTATGACTCTTCTTGACTGAAAATAGAATAAATGTATTTTTCTTGCAATATTTTCTATTTATTCTTTAAATATTTTATGAAACATTTTATTTAAACTCTTGTTTTTTAAATACATTTATAAAATTTGTCGATTTTATTTTACTACTTATCACACCGTCTTCAAAGCATTTCGGTATGTTTTAACTGAACCTTACATGCGTCGTTTACGCTAATTTTAAATTTGTAATCAGCATTTCTGCATCAACAATAGTTATCGAGATACCAGGATGATTTTTTGACGCATTGACACCGACATACATCACCGGTGTGTCACGTTCGACTCTCCCATCAAGCGGCGTGTATCATGGATGGCCAAGTTTGTTTTTCCGTAAAACAGCCACCATCACAGCTGGGTCACACTGAACTTTTCTATCAGGCGGCCACTGGTTTGTCGCGATAGATTACATTACCATGTGGTGGCACTTGACGTCATTATGAGATCGATTTCCTGCTAATCAACCGTATTTTCTTTAATTTTTTTATGGTGGTAAGAAATTTTGTTTTGTCCGATCGAATAGGTGAGATAATGCTTTCAAAAGTTAACCACAAATGCAATTTGGTAATTAGAACTATTTTTTCCTTCGTACTGATTTTGTCTTAGGAAAATGCAGCCAGCATACTTCACATGCGTACAAAGCATAAAAGAGTCGATGGAGTTGTTTGTAGTAAATAATTTAAAGGAATATTTCACTTTTTTAATTATCATCGTTTAAGTTTGAATATTTAAGATACGTAGACAATGTGCAGTCTTTTTTTAAAATAAAATCATTTCTCCAAGAATAATTTGTATCTCGATATTATCTCGATATGAAATATTATCTCGACTTTTTAATTAACTTTGAAACTCATATTTAATTTAATGTATATGTGAGGATAGAATGTCATTACATACTGGATAAGCGACTGTATTGTCTTGCCAGATGAAGCGAAAAATGAATTAGATGCCGTCTCAAAGAGAAAAACATTAATATTGGCGCACTCTTGTAGGTTAAATAAAAATACTTTTTAAGAACATTTTATTTTATCAGTCAAATATAATTTCGAAAATTTGCATTAAAAGATTTTTAGAGATTTCAATTCTACAAGTGCTGTTTTGAGTAACACATCTAAGAAATCTAGCCATCGTATGTTTATCCCAGAAGATTCTAGTATCAGTTCTCTACAGAAGCTTTAAGTATATTCTGGGCTGTGATAATAAGAATTCAGGGAAACGATTTAAATTGCTATGAAAGAATTGTACATTATTGCTCCTATTGCATTCAAGATTTAACAATATTATAACATCTTTTCAATATTATCTGTATAATAATGAAGATTATTACTCTAAAAACTTCTTACTTCCTATTTCACATCTCATTTTCAAATAATAACTCTATTTTCTCATTCATAAAAAAGTAAAAAAAAATATGTATTAATCGTTTTTTACATTGTTATAAAACAACATTTTTAAAACGTTTTTACATACTTTTTAAATATTAATTAAGGCCTAGTTTCATTTTCAAATTACCTGTTTTAAGAGTTTAAAAATTATTTTCAATAAACAATAAATTTATAAAGTATACTTAATACTAATTGTGCATCGTTATATGTTATTAAGCGTTATAATTAGTAAAGTTGTTTAAATTTATTATCTTTATCTTAACAGTTTTTGTTATACATGCACTACTTTAACCATAATAATTACTTATAAAGTTGTGACATGAATAATTTATTAGATATCCTCTTTAAAATGCTTTAATTATGCTTATTTTTCTATCTTCAAATATACTCCTATTTTTATTTTTTACAATGACATGCAAAAAGTATAATACTTTTGTAAAAGCTTACATGCCCGGATACATTTATCTTTTGGATCGATGTATTTTTTCGAATGCTTTTTAAGTATCATCACCATCAGCAGAACGACAATACTAATGAGCATGTTTCCAAAGATTTCTCTTAAGAAAAAAGAAGTATACTTCTATTAACAATACTGTAGAAGTTCTTCTTTCTGAGTAATTTTTAGACTCTGAAATGTCTTTAGCGCATTCATTATCGAGTCGAACATCATTAACAAAATGTTCAAAATTGCTTTCAAACAGCATGTGTCGATGTTAATGGTTTTCAGTGAACTTTGGGGAATATCTCTTCTGAAGAATAAGCATATATTCTTGTAGCTTTTTTTCCCTCGACTTTAACATTTAGAAATAAATAAGTAAGCATAAATAAGTGTTATGTTGTAAGTTTTGCCTAAATTACCAGAATAAATGATGAAGACCTATTATAAAGTTTCATGAGAAAAAAGTGAATTTATTTATTTTTACTCTAATTAATAGACACAACAAAAATTTTGAAATTATTAATCATACAAAATTGTTGAAATACTTTTTTGCACAATATTTAAATATACTTATTTAAAAAGGCTTTTTAAATAAAATATAATAATACAGGACAAAACTTTATTAAAAAGTGCTGCACATTTTTTCTGTATGTTAGATATTTAAAAAATGGAAAATGAACAATGGCTGAATAGAATATGACAATTAAGAAATTTATATAATACAATTTTATCTCACATTTTTTTCATTATTATTATTACTTTAACTCTCTTTTTATTAAATAGAACTGAATAAAAATTAAATTTTTAAGTAAACGATGTATTGTCATATTTTTAACGAAATAATTATAATTTTTACTGCATTAAATAATTAAAATAAACATTGTGATATTTTCCAGAATCCTCATTGTTAAAATGGTTTTTAACAAAATTATAAATGCTGCCATAGTAAGTCGTTTAGAAAGACGTCATTTAATACAGTGAAACCCGCTTAAGAACCGAATCATGCGACTAAGGACATTTCGAATATTGAGAGGGATGGTATCTTATCTAGGTAATTTTACACTAGATTCTTTTTCAAACAAACACAGATAATTCGCATCGTAGCGGGATCGTATCTATCAAGCGTATCTTAAACGAGTTTCATTTTATATTTTAAATTAAAAAAATATATTTATTGAATAAACACTGTATTTTTTAATACTTTACCTATAATTATTTAGCGATTTTCAAAATATCCTTTTATGTCTGATTTTCACATGATTTATTAAATGTATAAGACTGTTAGAAATTTTACATGCTGAGATATGTTTCACATTTGAATCGATGCATTTTTTCTAATTTTTTTAATTATCACCACCATCAGGAAACGGCATTACTAATAAGCATGTTTCCATAGAAAATGCGGTAACTTTTAAAAAATATAACGTTAAAGTTCTCCACTCTGATTTATTCTTGTTGCACTTCGGATGCACTTTGACGACTTCAAAAACGCACTAAAAAGAATTAAATAATGCTTTAAAAATCTCCAATGATATAAAAGATACACAATATCTACACACCGGATATCAAAAGTTGACACGTTAAATTTCATATATAAAATTTACTGTACACGAAACATAGACTTTTCGAGAGATTTTTCGTTTTACAATAGATGAATTAAAATGTTTACTAGTATATAATCATCGTCAAATAGGTCAGAATTTAACGTTAAATTGAAAAAAACTTTAGAGAATGGAGTTGTAATCAAGAGGGGAACTCTTAGAGATAGACTGAAAATTCGGTTTCGTTTTCGGCGAAATTTTGCCGGACTGTACCTTGACAGAAATTCTTCCTTCGGAAAATATCAACATGTTTCATTAATTTGAGCTGCCTTTGTTCCAATGAGACAGCCTTTATTTATTGCTATGACTTCACTGTTTAAGGTAAAGTGGCCGATTATGGTCCCCCAGTTACTTTTAGGACCCTAGAAATTTTAATTGCCATTGAAAACCTATCAAATTTAGATTTTGAATAGACTAACTATTCACATATATGGAAACATGAGCAAATATTGTACAAAAAAAAATACAATACGAAAAATTGTTTTTTAAAAGTACTTCAATATGAAATTTTTTTTAATGTCCCAATTTCACCATCCTGAAAAAAATCCAAAAAGATAAGGTTTAACTTATAACTAAATCAAACTTTATTTCAAAATAAATAATTAACTTAGATTATCTTAAATTAAGATACAAAGAAATGTACTATTGATCTTAATAGTAAACAAGTTGGAAATTGCACGTAAAGCGTAGCAAATGAGGTGCGTTCGTTGATAACGAAGTTTTAAAATATTCAGATCTTGCTGATATAATAGAGCGTACTTTGGATACAGTATAGTGGACGAAATCTTTGTGTTCTTGTAAATATGCAGGGAGTAATTCTTATTATACTTCATTAACGTATATCTTATTCATAAAATGTGAAGTAGTTTAATATAATTAAAACACCCCCCAAACAATGTTTCCCCGTATAACATTATTTAGTGGAATACATTTGTGTGGCCCTGTAATTTAATAATAAATATTCTTTGCATCACAGATTATAAAAAATGTATTTTTAGTACATATTTCATAGATTCATGTCGATTCTATTATATTCAAATGAGTGTAACACCATTAAAACGCATTTGAAACTTTTCCCCCATTGACCGTAATGTAACGGAATACTTTTGATTGTCCCTGTAATTGATCAATGCATCCGATTTTCATAACATTTGAAATGACTCGACAAAATTATGTAATAAATATCCGTTTTAAATTTCAAACGATTAATATGCATTTGAAACATTTTTCCCCATTGACCATAATGTAACGGAATCCTTTTGATTGTCCCTGTAATTGATCTATCCATAAGATTTTCATAAAATTTGAAATGACTCGACAAAATTATGCAATAAATATACGTTTTAAATTTCAAACGATTAAAATGCATTTGAAACTTTTTTCCCCATTGACCGTAATGTAACGGAATCCTTTTGATTGTCCCTGTAATTGATCTATCCATCCGATTTTCATAAAATTTGAAATGACTCGACAAAATTATGTAATAATTATGTATTTTAAATTTAAAACGATTCGGTTGGGTAGTTTTTGCGTTGTTATATGCGGACGGACAGACAGACAGACGGACAGACAGACAGACAGACAGACAGACAGACAGACAGACAGACGGAAAGACAGACAGACGGGCGGACTGAGCGACAACAATAGGTGCTACGTATTTACATAATTACGAACGCACCTAATAATAGCATCAATAATACCATAAAATATTATCTATCCAAGCATGAGGAACATATAAATTGTCTATTGTTTTTGGCTCCTGTTTGGCTCCTTCGTGTAACCATGTGCAGTACTGAAGGCACTGAAAATATTTTCCCCCATGTTCGTCATAAGCAAAACGCTTCAAGCAAGTAGAACTCTCTGCGTCATTGTAGTCATCATTGCTTATAATATCATCATGAGAAATTTTAACAAAAGAACCACTTTCGTCATCAATGATGTAAGGTAGGTCATGTTTGGAATTTTTACACGGTGGATTTTTTCTCTTCCACAAGAGTGGTAGTTGTCAAAAGTTTTTTTTTTTTTCAGTTGGAGGTCTTTTCTTCACCTAGGGATTTTTCACGTTGCTTTTATGCGGAGATCCAGTGATCAATGTTTCTGAACCTCCCAGGGCAGAAGTTGTTTGTGTGATCAATAGCAGTTCCAAGGTCTCTTATTAGAATGAACTTATTTACAAGATTTGAAGCAAATCCTCAAGATTAAGTCTATACATATCTACGTAAAATAATGCAGGCACATAATTTATAAGGATTTGACAGTGCTGAAAAGCGTTGCTAATTTCATCCCCGGTGCGAAAATAAGAACTGAAAGGGGGACGAAATTGGGACAATGCTACTTCCTACTATGGCGAAGCTTCTTTTTTTATAAAATAAACAGAACATTGTAAAACTCAATATATGGTACTTTTAACATCTTACCTGAGTAGGATACATGCAATGGATAGAAAACAATTACTGACAATAAAGTAAATATCGTTCTACAGATGACGTAGCAAGAACTTAGATCTTCTAAAAAAAGGTAATCCGACGCTAATAATACACAGATTCATCTTGGCGAGTAAAAATTTCAATTCTGATTCCTTTTATCTTTCGTACGTTTTGACTTGCGTGATGAGTGGCGCCACTTTCAGAGAAGCGGAGAAATGAATGAGGACAAAATTGGGGAAGGGGAAGAAATATGGGCACTTTACCTTATGATATAAGCCATGCTTTTTTTCAAGGCGTGAGGCCAATTCATAAAGCAAAAAACGCATGTTTGACTAAATTTTAAGACATGATTTTCATTCCCATTAAAATCTGCAATTCTCATTAACAACTTAACAGCAACAAATATTTTTAGTTTGAAAAATCAGACGTGTTTCGAATGCTCTTTCAAGAAGTTATAGTATAATACAGGAGCATTTACAAAACTCATTATAAAAGATAAACCGAGGTATGTGTACCTAAAATATTTTTCAATGATCATATAGTTAATGAAAATTCTACAATTAGAAAATCATTCTGTACTTTTGATGAATTATGTATATTGTATTTTAGAGGAAAATAAAAAGTTTTATCGGAGTCATAGACAACCAACTTAGGCCACACAAATATTTAATTAAAAATTATGTAAATTTAGTAAATATATATCATTAAACAATAAATATGTATACTTATCTATGTATGTATTAATTACTTAATTTTTTTTTTACATTTTCGTTTAAGATAAAAAATAAGAAGTTTACCGAAATTCGGTTTCACTCTTAAAAACTTGTTTCTGTCCATTCTTAGAAGCAATAGAGATAGAATTTTCATCACATGATTTGCACTCAAAAAAAAAATATAATAATTGGTTTTTGGTGCTGCTGTTTCCAATATTAGAATCACGTGATCGTTTTGATTAGTTTTAATTTTCGAGCATAGAAGTCAGCATCAATTGCCATTCGGTATTTTAATATTTTCTTTCTGTTACTGCAAAAATTCAACATTTTTTTTACGTTATAGATTACACAAAACGATTATCAGTTAACAGTAATTATTTAACTGTTAGAGTTAAAATTAACGTATGGCATTCGTAACATGATTAATACCCTAACAGATCATTCAATTTAATGTAAGTAATAAAGTAATATATAATAATATATAAATTGCTTAGTAATCACTTTATATATTGACACGTATCATCTTTGTGAAATATTTCAACGAATATTTGTTTGAAAAAAAAAAATACAAAATATTGGCACCTCAAAAAAGACATAAAAAAACCTAATCTAATAATTAATGTCAACATTTATCTCAAACGACTAAGAAAAAATAAGTTATTCATTACAAATATCTGTTATGCATAAGGGCACGAAAGACTGGATACTGTTAGTACAATTAATAAACAAAATACTTCAGAAATGACAATAATTATTAGCGACAGAATCATATCTAGTAAGAAAAGAATTTCTTAAACATCTAGAAAAAATATTTAAGAAATATTAGAGAGTAATCTGTTGTCTGTCATTATATAGTTGTTAGTGTCAAATATAAATTCGTGAATGCACAACATGATTGATTATCTCATTAATCAATTTCGAAGAAAGCAATAAATTGACAAACATTAATATTAAAATTAGCAAGTAATGATGTCAGAAAAAGTCTTGAAGTTCCTTGTGTCACTATGATGCATATTTAAGAAAAAATCTGTTTGGAAAATATAAGAAAAAGAATTTTTTTTATGAAAAAAATTCGAATATAAAAACTTGTAATAAAGTCTCTCTAACTAATTTTTTTAAATAACGAAAAATGAAATAAATATAAATATTTTTTTGAACACAAGTATGATGCATAACTTCACGAGTAATTAAAAACCCTTTTACAATTGATGATTGATATTATCCCAGAAACCCCAAAAGTAATTAGAGACAAAATGAATTGTTTTTGAAAACATTTTGTAAAACAATATAAATCATAGCTTAACTACATTTTTTTCTTTACTCTAAATATAATTTTTAATTTTGTAAAATAACAAATAAATGCAATTACATATTTTTTCTACAGATAAATTCAAAGTTTAAAAATATTTTCAAATGGGAATTAAAACAAAGATTTTAAATAATAAGAGATATTTAACCCAGCTCATGAATTTATTTTTAATATTTCAGAACATAATTTTCTTTTAACTTTTATGTTGAAATATTTTTTAAACACAGAATTCTTAATTGTTGTTACACTTAAATATTACTGTCATACATATACACTTTTACCAATATCCTTACAATTTTGCCCAAAAGACTAGCTATCCTCTTGACACTTGATAAAGACACATAGTTCGTTAGAAATACCAATTATATCAGAGTATAATATGATTTTTAAAAATATATGAAAAACGACCTCAATTTATTACAAGAAAATGTACATGGTATTTGAAAAGGAATAATAGACAAACAATTCCAAACAAGTATACTCTATCAGTTATATAATTTTTTTTGTGATTATTTCCCCGAATTCGTGTTTTTTGTGATCTTAAAAAAAACATTGTGTTTTTCCTCGATCTTTTGACGTAATTCATGTTTTTTATGATACCCGGGCACAATTTGTCATTTTCTCGAGGTCTTTTGGAGAAATTTGTCATTTTCTTGCAATATTTCTATGTAATTTACCGTTTTATCGAAATCTTTCGTCGAAATGTTCCATTTTTTGGCCAATTTTGGACGAAGTCTGCGTTTTTTCTGTGATACGTGGACAAATTTTGCATTTTCTCGCAATCCTTTAATGACATTTGTTGTTGTTTGAAATGTGCCTTTTTTGAGATCATTTGACAAAATTTGTGTTTTTTTCACGATCTTTTTACAAAAATCACGTTATTCCCAAGATATATGACAAAATTGGTGATTTTTCCTCGCACAATTGATAAAATTATTATTATTATTTTGTTTATTTCTTTATTTTATTTTATTTTTATTTATTTATTTATTTATTTATTTATTTATTTCTTTTTTTTGAGAGAGACTATTTGTCAGAATTTACATTAATTGTTTCCAATATAAGAACCACGTGATCGTTTTGATTAGTTTTAATTTTTGAGCATAGAAGTCAGCATCAATTGCCATTCGGTATTTTAATATTTTCTTTCTGTTACTGCAAAAATTCAACATTTTTTTTACGTTATAGATTACACAAAACGACTATCAGTTAACAGTAATTATTTAACTGTTAGAGTTAAAATTAACGTATGGCATTCGTAACATGATTAATACCCTAACAGATCATTCAATTTAATGTGAGTAATAAAGTAATATATAATAATATATAAATTGCTTAGTAATCACTTTATATATTGACACGTATCATCTTTGTGAAATATTTCAACGAATATTTGTTTGAAAAAAATACAAAATATTGGCACCTCAAAAAAGACATAAAAAAAAACCTAATCTAATAATTAATGTCAACATTTATCTCAAACGATTAAGAAAAAATAAGTTATTCATTACAAATATCTGTTATGCATAAGGGCACGGAAGACTGGATACTGTTAGTACAATTAATAAACAAAATACTTCAGAAATGACAATAATTATTAGCGACAGAATCATATCTAGTAAGAAAAGAATTTCTTAAACATCTAGAAAAAATATTTAAGAAATATTAGAGAGTAATCTGTTGTCTGTCATTATATAGTTGTTAGTGTCAAATATAAATTCGTGAATGCACAACATGATTGATTATCTCATTAATCAATTTCGAAGAAAGCAATAAATTGACAAAGATTAATATTAAAATTAGCAAGTAATGATGTCAAAAAAAGTCTTGAAGTTCCTTGTGTCACTATGATGCATATTTAAGAAAAAATCTGTTTGGAAAATAAAAGAAAAAGAATTTTTTAAATATTTATTATGAAAAAAATTCGAATATAAAAACTTGTAATAAAATCTCTCTAACTAATTTTTTTAAATAACGAAAAATGAAATAAATATAAATATTTTTTGAACACAAGTATGATGCATAACTTCACGAGTAATTAAAAACCCTTTTACAATTGATGATTGATATTATCCCAGAAACTCCAAAAGTAATTAGAGACAAAATGAATTTTTTTTGAAAACATTTTGTAAAACAATATAAATCATAGCTTAAATACATTTTTTTTCTTTACTCTAAATATAATTTTTAATTTTGTAAAATAACAAATAAATGCAATTACATATTTTTTCAAGAGATAAATTCAAAGTTTAAAAATATTTTCAAAATGGAATTAATTCAAAGATTTTAAATAGTTAGAGATATTTAACCCAGCTCATGAATTTATTTTTAATATTTCAGAACATAATTTTCTTTTAACTTTTATGTTGAAATATTTTTAAACACAGAATTCTTAATTGTTGTTACACTTAAATATTACTGTCATACATGTACACTTTTACCATTATCCTTACAATTTTGCCCAAAAGACTAGCTATCCTCTTGACATTTGATAAAGACGCATAGTTCGTTAGAAATACCAATTATATCAGAGTATAATATGATTTTTAAAAATATATGAAAAACGACCTCAGAAAATGTACAAGGTATTTGAAAAGGAATAATAGGCAAACAATCCCAAACAAGTATACTCTATCAGTTATATAATATATATATTTTTTTGTGATTATTTCCCCGAATTCGCGTTTTTTTGTGATCTTAAAAAAAATTGTGTTTTTCCTCGATCTTTTGACGTAATTCGTGTTTTTTTATGATACCTGGGCACAATTTGTCATTTTCTCGAGGTCTTTTGGAGAAATTTGTCATTTTCTTGCAATATTTCTATGTAATTTACCGTTTTATCGAAATCTTTCGTCGAAATGTTCCTTTTTTTGGCCAATTTTGGACGAAGTCTGAGTTTTTTCCGTGATACGTGGACAAATTTTGCATTTTCTCGCAATCTTTTAATGACATTTGTTGTTGTTTGAAATGTGCCTTTTTTGAGATCATTTGACAAAATTTGTGTTTTTTTTTCACGATCTTTTTACAAAAATCACGTTATTCCCAAGATATATGACAAAATTGGTGATTTTTCTTCGCACAATTGATAAAATTATTATTATTATTTTGTTTATTTATTTAATTTAATTTAATTTTATTTTTATTTATTTATTTATTTATTTATTTATTTATTTATTTTGAGAGAGACTATTTGTCAAAATTTACGATTACTTCCGAATTTTCAGACCTATGACGGATTTTTTTATGTTTAGAAATGATTGATTTTTTTTTTTTTTTTTTTTTTTGAAAATTTAAAAGAGAATCGTCCTTGATTTATAGTTGAACGTGAATCGGAGCTTCGTCAATCGTATGTGATGCTGATAATATTACAATCGAACATGGTAAATGATTTATAGAATATTTTTACAAAACTTTAACAATTGAAAAATAATCTGCAGATAAATATATACAGGACAGTTGCACCATACAATTTAACTAAGAAGAATGTATTTATTAAAATACAACACATTTCTCAGAGATGCACAAAACAGGAATTTTAATATACATTTGTACAATTAAAATAAAATAAAACTATCAACGTTTCGCGCCGTCTTCTGCGGGCGTCTTCAGGAAAACACAATAACGGAAGAACTAAGTTTACATCTTGATCGAGAGATAAGATTTCTAATAAATTAAAATTTAAATGAATAAAAATTTTAAAAATGTTGCCACTTACACGTGAGTAAAAATTAAAATATTGCAACGAAATAAAATTTTAAAATTTTATGATGTTATGCCATATTTTTGGTATATTGTAGGATAAATTATCAATACATGGTTTATTTTCTCGTGCAATTATTTCGATAGATTCTCTTATTTTACCGTGAACTGGGTTATTGCATGAAACTATGATTTTGACCTCATCAAAGAACATGAGCATCGCAGAGATATTAAACAAAATAAACAGAATACTGCTCTTTCTCGCTTATACTTGGCGAACAAATTTTGCCGTATTAACTTTGATGAGGCCAAAATCATAGTTCCATACTATAACCGAATTCAAGGTAAAATAAGAGCATTATCGAAAATTATCGAAATAATTGCACGAGAAAATAAACCATGTAATGATAATTTATCCTACAATATACCAAAAATATGGCATAACATCATAAAATTCTAAAATTTTACTTCGTTGCAATATTTTAATTTTCACTCACGTGTAAGTGGCAACATTTTAAAAAATTTTATTCATTTAAATTTTAATTTATTAGAAATATTATCTCTCAATCAAGATGCAAACTTAGTCCTTCCGTTATCGTATTTTCCTGAAGACGCCCGCAGAAGACGGCGCGAAACTTTGATAGTTTTATTTTATTTTAATTGTACAAATGTATATTAAAATTCCTGTTTTGTGCACCACTGAGCAATGTGTTGTATTTTAATAAATACATTCTTATTAGTTAATTTGCAGATGTTCTCAAGAATGTGCGTTGCACCGATTCTGCTTCTGGGATCATGTCATGTTGGTGTTATGTTGATAAATGGAATAGCGTCAGATGAGATAAATTCTATGAGTGCATCTGTGAAATTTAATTTGCCTGGCTATAAAAGTCAGGGATTCTTTATATATTGAAATTTTTAATAAATATTAATCTTTAAATAAATTTATAGCTATATAATAATCTTTTTCCTTTGGTGTTTTCATAATGTTGCCGTCAAGTCAACCTACTAATCGACATACTACTAATAAATATTTTTGAAAATATCTTACACGTTAATTTTTTGTATATATACCATTTTAAATACCATTTTAAATACCATTTTTTTATTAGAAAATAAATCTCCTGTGAATTTTATATATTTTCATAGTAGGAAAATTTTACTTATTAAAGAAGTTTTGATCATAAGAAACAATTATTATTAACACTCTAACTCAAATAAGTATATTTAAAATCCTCTCATTAAAATATTGCACCATGTCAACGTATTTCTTAGTAAATATTTTTAAAAATGTCTTATGTTTTGCTTTTCTATTACTGTACTATTTCAAATACCATGTATTTTTTTAAATTATTAACTAAATCTTCTGTGATTCATGTATCCTTTCATAACAGAAAAAAATCATTTTACTAAACAAGTTACTAAATAATTGATAATAAACAATGATGTATTAAATTCCTAACGACCTGCTAAATAAATAATAGTTGTATGAATAACAATATCATTAAACTATCCCATCTATTCTCAGAATTTTAGAAAATTATCGTGTAGATTGTTCTTTAATGCAAATGACGTTGGGATAGTTAATTAAATTAAAGGATTTACTTTAAACTAGTATTATGTTATTTAGTAGCTTTTATTGCTTAGAGTGTCATGAATAGGAATTTACGAAATCAAATTTTATTTAATACAGTGGTTATTTTAAAACACTTAGTAAAATACTTAAATTGTCGAATTATTTTAATTTAGAAATTTTGAATTCAATGAATTACTTTAAATAACATACTATATTAGTTTGTATTTGTAAATTTAGTAAGCATTAAATAAAACAACATTAAATCCTTTTAATCTACAATGCATATTTTTGTGTGTGGGGGGGGGGGTATATTTTTTTACTCATATTTATGATAAGATACCAAGAATTATAAATCGAAATTCTTCTGCTTATTTGATGAATATTTTTACTGCTAATGAATATGTTTTTTAAATATCTTATATGTAGATTTTTTATAACTATGCCATTTCAAGTAATAAGTATTTGATTCATATAAACAATGTTAAATTTCTCTCAGTAAACTATTGCTCCATGTCGACGAATTCCTTAGTAAATACTTTAGAAAATGACATTTTAATTTTCTATTACTATACCATTTCAAATACCATTTTTTAAAATTTTCAACTGAATTTTTTTACGATTTATATATCCTTTCATAGAAAAAAAATCTTTTTACTATACAAGTGTTGATGATAATAAACAATGATATACTAAATCCTTAACGACCTGCTAAATAAATAATAGTTGTTTGAATAACAATATCATTAAAATTATCTCGTCTTTTCTCAGAATTTTAGAAGATTATGGTGTAGATTGTTCTTTAATGGAAATGACGTTGGAATCGTTAATTCAATTAAAGGATTTAAGTACAACTAGTATTATGTTATTTAGTAGCTTTTATTGTTTAGAGTGTCATGAATAGGAATTTAATTACGAAATCAAACTTTATTTAATAGAACCGTTATTTTAAAACGCATAGTAAAAGACTTAAATTGTCAAATTATTTTAATATAGAAATTTTGAATTCAATGAATTACTTTAATTAGCATACAATATTAGTTCGTATAGGCAATTTTAGGAAGCATTAAATGAAAGAACATTAAATCCGTGAAATCTACAATGCACGTTTTTTGTGGGTGGGGGTGGTACATTTTTTTACTTATATTTAAGATAAATTACCAAGAATTTTAAATCGAAATTCTCCTTCTTATTTAATGAATATTTTATTGCTAATAAATATTTTCGAAAATATCTTACATGTCTATTTTTTATAACTATGCCATTTCAAGTAATAAGTCATCTCAGTAAACTATATCACAATGTCGACGTGTTCCTTGGTAAACATTTTAGAAAATGCAGCACAATTTAAATTTCTATTACAATACCATTTCAAATACAATTTTTTCTAAATTTTGAACTAAATCTTCCGCGATTTATAATAGTCTTTCATAGCAAGAAAATTCATTTTACTAAACAAGAGTTAATGATAAACAAGTGTTGATGACAATGATGTACTAAATCCCTAATGACCTGCTAAATAAATTATTAGCTGTTTGAATAACAATATCATTAAAACTATTCCGTCTTTTCTGAGAATTTAAGAAAATTATCGTGTACATTGTTCTTTTATGCAAATGATGCTGTGATAGCTAATTAAATTAAGGGATTTTGGTAAAACTAATATTATGTTACTTAGTAGCTTTTATCGTTTAGAGTCTCATAAGTAGAAATTTAATTACGAAATTAAAATTTATTTAATGCAATGTTTATTTCAAAAGAGATATTAAAAGAGTCTAATTATTTAGTGTCTAATTATTTTAATCACAAAATTTTCAATTGGAAAAATTACTTTAAATAACATATTGTTTAGTTTGAATTGGTATTTTCATGAAAGATTAAATAAAAAACATTAAATCCTTTAAAAGTACATTGCGCATTTTTTTTTTTGGGGGGGGGCGTACTTTTTTGTATTCATATTTATGATTAAATATCAGGAATTTTAAAGCGAAATTCTTCTACTTATTTAATCGATGACTGTTATGATTACATAATGCGGATAAATTTATTTAAGGTGTAGTGACTGTTCAAAATTCGATTTTTAAAAATTAACATTTAATTTTAATTGATTTGTATATACATCACTAAGCGGTGTAGGGTTAAATTCCAAAGACACCCATAACTTATTTTTATTAAAGCAAAAGAAAAAAAAAAGGTTATCGAATTATTTTTATAAGAATTTAAGTACAACGAATATCGAAGAATTTTAATACAATTTGGTACTTTATCATATTTTAGCTTTAGTTTGTATTAGTGATTTTATGAAATATTAAATAAAACAGTATAGAACACTTTAAATTTAGATTTTTACTTCACATTTACCTCCTTTATACTCATACGTGTGGTTGAATACCAGAAATTTAAAAGTGGAATTATTGTACTAATGAGTGGTATGGTAAAGTGGATAAATTTATTTAAGTGTAGTGCTTGTGTAAAAATGTATTTATTTCTAAAAAATTAATTTTGAATGGATTTATATATACATCAATGAGCAATGTAGGGTTAAATTCCTAAGATATTCGTACGGACTGTTTCCTAGAAATCCACACAAACTTTTCTCGATTGGAAAACTATGACAAAATGGGATGAAAATCACATATAGGCATTGTAGGATAACTGAAATAACTGCGAGACTATTTAGGACCTGTTATAGGAATTTTATTTAACCATTTAGTCGAACATTATTGATTTAACATTTAATGGTGCTTCTTAGACGTTGTACAAAATTTAGGTAAATAAATTTTTGTAAGTTCTTGACTCGATTGATAAATTTTTGTATGATATCTGCTTATAAGGTTTTAGCTTATAAACTTATAAGCTTTGAAGTTATGACATGTTTAGAACCGTTCAGTTGACTGAATTTCGGAAATGTTAGCTGGATGGCTGAATTTCTCTATGAAAACGATGTTTTGCTGGAAGAATTTACGAAATATTGATAGCTGTCACGTTTTCACGGAAGACGCAATTACCACAGTAGTAATTGCTACGGTTGTAGGGAATAAGACGAGAGTGCTGCTAATGGCTTTGCTGTAAGGTTGTTGCCCACTAACAGCGAAACTATAGACATCTTTTTCACTCTTCCAAATCTATTGCAATTCAAACAAGGATCTTGTGTTCGGATTTAGGTTTAATACCAAATTTAATATAAATTGTGTCCTGCGGACGTCATCTGTGTAATGTAAATAATTATCTTTCAATGTGGAGTGCATGAACGTGAAATAATATCTCATAACCCAAGATGACTTTCGATGGAGAATTTCCTTAACAAGCAATTCCACATTCGAGGAATTAATTTGCTTTTATTATCCAGGATGACGATTTATCAGGGAGAAACAAGGTAAAAAAGAGGTTTGTACCAGTATTTTCTTGTGGCAAATACTTGAAATAATATAAAGGTATTAAACAAGGTGAATTTCTCTTTAACAAAATGCTGGTATTAATCACTTTTTTACTGTGTTTTTCTCTAACCACGCACTACCCTGTATTCATTTAAGTATGATCCTTTTCTAGCGATATTTAACTTTAAGCTTCTTGGGATTTGTCTTATGTATGTGGATGGGTGAAATCCTGAATTTGGCTGCTGTGAGATGGATTAATACTCTGTATTTTTTAAAGTAGTCGTTGCAACTGCTGAAACTTTGGTTTGGTCTTTTTTGTGCGGGGGAGGGGGGGGGGTACCTATCTGATACCGGTTGCCTTTTGTCTAGAATCCTCTTTTAGTAACGTTGCAGATCACATTCTATAGTTCGTTTACTTCGTTTCGGGGTATATTTCAGGAAGAAAATAGCTCCACTTTTTTTCCAAGATGAACATTGTCTTCTCAAAACGTGTACACACACTTTCACTGAGAATCCAATTTCGACCAGATTGTTGGAAAACATAGATTATATAATGAACTCTTGGATAACGAAGTACTCTTATACAGAATAACGCAATACTTTATGTTCAGTTTTTGCCTGTTTCATATTCCTTTGCAATTTTACATTACTGCAAAGTTTGTGTGGATATGTAAGAAATACACCTTAAGGCTTGTCTTAACTGCTTTGCTCAACAAGCTCAAAACGTTTTGATACATTAATAAATTCCCTTTTCCACGAAAAGATATGAAATTGGAAGACCTTATTTATGGAAGCAATTTAAAATCGAAGTCTATTTTCCACATTGTCATTAATAAATTAGCTAGTGAGTTATAAATATTTTCGATCTCGTGACAAGCACTTTTTTGTTCTGTCTCAGTGGTTATTCTTTGTCAGCCTAGACATTCGGTTGAAAATGCCTACTTTGACCTTATTTTCTGAAAAATCTATTGTATTTCCAAAACAATGGGAAAATGAGTTTGATTAGAAAGTTTCTGAACAACAAGACCTGTTAGTTTCATGAATTTCGAACAAAAATAAATTAAATCTTATATCATAAAGTTGTCGTTTTTTATTTTAAAACATCCTTAATTGGTTTTTATTCTTTTTTAATGAAAGACCGTGAAATTATTTTTATAAATGCGTTCATTAAATATAAATTAATACTTTGAAAAAGCCGATGGGAACAATCAAGCCTTGCAATAAATTTTGAACGAATTTCTTCCAAAAAGTATTTTGTTGTCTCATTATTGCATTTACTGTGTAAAACTTTCAGTCACTTAGCGTCTGTTTCCTTAAATTCTTTTTTTTTTCAAATTACTAGTTAAGTATTAAATCACTAATATCTTTCTATTTTAACTGTTATTTAAACAAGAATATTAACAAAGCTATTACGTACTTATTTCGGAAAATTTTAGAAAATTTAAGTTGAAACTGCATTCTAGTGGAAATGACGTTGTGGTAGATAATGAATTCAAACCAATTGAGTTAAATCTCATCCTATGACTTTTAATATCGTTTATTGTTTAGATCGTCTTTTACTGACACCAGCATTGCAACAACTGTTTGTTTATAAATTTACTAATCTTGAAGTTTTCTTAACGTCCGTGAAAGTGATTCTTATGAAAATATGATATGATTCTTATGTGAATTCTTATAATTTAACAATGTATAATCCTGTTTTTAAATGAAACATCATAAATTTACTTTTTCTAAATCATTAAGAAAACCGCTCTTCTATTTCGGAGTAAATGAACATTATATTCTCTAATTTGTATAACAGAATATACAGTAGTGAGCAAAATTTAAGGACGAGTCCCACAATTACAATTTTCAAGGGATTTTAAAGCGATAATTTTCACGCTAATATCCAAAATTAAGTAACATAATTCGAATAATTAATATCCCTGCATAATAGCATCAATATAGCATCTCATTCAGGTCACACATTGTCACAAGAGTCACACTCACTACGGCGAAGTAAAAAAAAGGGATTCCATACGTCTCTTTTATGAGTCTCAAACGACTACTATATGTGGCTCCACTGAGGGGTCATTGTGACCGCTGCTTTGTGTCGAGTCACTAGGTGTCTTTTCAATGTCGTTTCATTGAGACTTTCGTGTGACTGACATTTGGACACTCAATTTCAAAGTCATTGTGAATGTTGCATTATGACAAATCACCAAATAATGTCACATTAAAGACGCACGGTGACTTCCTGTTAGAAGACTTTGTCAAATGGTGACAGAAACCCTACTGTGAAGTAACCACTGTGAAAAGCGATGAAAAGGCATCATGTGTCTTTAATGGGACACTATTTGGTAAATTATCATAATGCAACGTTCACAATGATTTTGAAATTGAGTGTCCAGATGAGAGGACACATGAGAGTCTCAATGAAACGACATTGCAAAATCACCTGGTGACTCGCCAAAGGGCAGCAGTCCAAATGACCTGTCAGTGGAATCACATATAGTAGTCATATGAGACTCATAAATGAGGCTTATGGAATTTCCTATTTTTTGCTTTGCCGTAGTGACTGTGACTCTTGTGACCATGTGTGACCTGAATGAGGTGTTATATGGACTAGCTGTTATGAAAGGATATTAATTATTTGATTTATAACACTTCCTTTTAAATATTCGCGTGAAAATTATTGCTTGAAAATCCGTTGAAAATTGACATTTTCGGTATCGTCCTTAAATTTTGCACATCAGTGTATATTCATTAAATTCTTACAAAAACCAGAAATTAAGTGCACTAAAATATATGCATACATACATTATAAAATTATTTAAAACACATTAATATGCTTTAAAAATATATTGAATTCCACAATGATTTTAAATACTCTTTATTAGACTATTTTTAGGGTATTTAACAAAAATTTTAGCATTTAATAATATAATAAATAAATACTATTTTTAAAGAAATAGTAACTTTTAGAATTGGTTGACTTTTCTAAAAACTCTGGAAAAATACTGTGCAGTTTAATTGTTAAATTCAAATGGCATTATGATTGCTAATTAATTGCATATGATTGTATACTAATCAATATACTAATTTTAAATGTTTTTTTGCATTTAGTTTGTTGTAAAGAGGTATGTATAAGCAAATTCAAACATATGAAATAAATCTTTGATTCGTAATGTTCATTAATTAAAATGTATGTTTAAAATATTTTGATCAAATTGTTCTATGGTAAAGATTTCTTCAAAAAAGTAAACTATTTATAATTCTCTTTTTCATTTTTTATAAATTTAATATAATTGAAATGAAATTTAGCTAAGAAATTACAAATTTACGCATCATCAATTAAAAAATTTCTCATTGCGAAACATTAGTTAACGTTTCTTTTTTTAAATGAATTTATAAAATTTAATTAAGCATATTTCGAAAGTAAGTCAACAATTTTATTTTGGAGCGTATTTTAGCATTTTTTTATATTTAGTTTTATTTTTATAACATAAAGGAGTTTGAAATGTAAATTAAAAATACCTGAAATTCTATAGAGTTTGCGAAAATAGATTTTTCTAATATGAAACCAAAGTGAAATCGATAATAGTCTCTTAAACTAATCATGGGTGTTTAATTACAGATATTTTTAAAACTATTTTATTATAGATAAAAATTTTGATTTTTTTATATGGATTATTATGAAAAGATCTTTTAATTATAAATTAATTCAAGGGATTTATGTTAAATTCAATATTATTATTATTTAATAGCATTTAGAGTATAGCGTGTCTTTCAAAGTAAACTTTTGTTGAATGCGTGTCAAAACTTTAAGCACAGTATAATATTTCATAATAAAATGTTTATTATTGAGTAAAAGGTACTTTCCTTTTCCTATATCCTACAAATTGTAGTTTTAAAAGTATATTTAACAGATTTGTGATTTAGAATTTATCTCAAATAAATTAATTTATGAAAAGAATAAAAATGAATATGTCAAAAATTTAAGCACAGTTGTCCTTTAGACTTACGTTTTGCTGTCATACTCAAATATATATCACATTCTCCCCTAAAATTTTATTGGACAAAAGTATAGTGTGCTAATTCAAAAACAGTAACTAACTGCTTCTTATACACTGAGAAATCGTTTGGGTATAACACTTCTTACGTTAATTTGTAAAATTAGTACAAAAACGATTTTGCGCTGAAACTTTTTATCTGGCGATTTTTGTTCTATTCATGAATTCCATGGTTTGAAATAATATTTTAACGATATTTTTTAATATGATGTTAAAACGATTATGCAACATAACAACATATACCGGACTCATATTGAAATAGAGTGAACATTTAAATTTTTTGTTTCAAAATATTTTTTGCGCTTGAACTATTGTCAAGCAATGTATATTTAATAATATGTTGTAAATAATTTTAAAAAACACATTTTTATCACGCACATTTCTAATATATTGCAATTATACTTAATTCACTATTATAGTCTTTGTATTGTTTTTGGCTCAATTGAAAAAGCCTTTTTTAAATATCAATATCATAAACATTTTTATGTTTGAAGGCAATGATTGAAAGATATATTAATAAGTTAGCATTGAGAAATAAAAAAACAATATTATGTACTGTAAGCAAAATGTATTTTTGAAGGCTACTTGAGTAAAGTTTCAGTGGCAATTTTTTATTTTTATTTTTTACGTAATTCATTCAGAAACTTTTATAAAATCTTATATGTTATTCATTTTTCTTATTGTTAGTTTGAGGAATTAAAATGAGTATTTTTTAATAAAAAAATAAGATTTTTTTTTCATATTTGGAGTTTTTGGCAATTAATTGGATATCATTATTAAAAAACGCATAGAATAATATAGAAAACTTTTTCAAATTGCTATTAAACTGAACATTTCGAATATTTTAATAAAATTTCAATGAAAAAAAAATCATGTAAATATACATAATTCAATTTTCAATAAAAATTGTTTACAACATGTTATCAAATTCTCATACTTTTCGAATGTATTCTGATAAAACATCACTGAAAATATCATATTTGCTTCTGCTAAATAGGTCTAAGATTTGAATTCTAAACTAAACATAACGCAAATTGTAAGTCCTTTCAAGACATAAATTTTTACTTTCTTAAATAAGTTTTAAATCCCTAATTATCAGTTAAATAAGTAATACGTGTATGAATAACATATTATTAAAACCATTTCCACATTTCTAAATGTTTGGGGGAAATATTGTTTATGTGTCTTTTAAAAACAAATAATGTATAGAGCTTTAGTAATTGAAAAGCTTCGGTTTAAGTCTAATGACATGTTATTTAATAACTTTTATCACTTAGCATATTAAACAGAAATATACTTACAAAATAAGCTTTAGTTTAGTAAAACTCAAATATATGCTAAAGTTTTGGTGATAGGATATTGCATGATAGGGTATTTTAAACCCCGGCAAATATTTTTTATATTTTAATAGAGTTTTAAAGTGAATTTAAATTTCCTTTTTAAAAAGTTAATTAATATTGCTGTTGTGAAGGTAATAAATCTATTTTTTGTCTTTTCTGCACTAACTTCGCATTTGTTTTTCAAAATATACTATAAATCTTACTTTATTTAATTGGAAACATAATTGTTACTTAAAAGAAAAAAAACAAATGCTAAACAGACTGTAACCCAGGTTTAAATTAGCAATAAAGGTACAGTAAATTTCCATTCTTAATTAGAATTAAAATCCTGCAGCACTTCTCCAGAAATAGCATCGTAAAAACTATAGAAGTATTTGTACTCCAAATCTTATGAAAACTTACATTTAAAATTTAAATTTACGTATTGAAAATAATAACATCTTAGATAAATTGTACTTTAAAAGACATTCAGCCTTGTACATTAGCCGGAGATATAACAAGAGTCGAGTCCGGTTAGCATATAAGCAACCTTTACATTAATAGTCACAAGGGAAATAATTCTGCGCTTTGGTTGCTTGAGTGGTTATTATTCCGTCTATTTATCTTTACACACACACACACACACACATATATATATATATATATATACAGGGTGGTCATAAAAAAACTTTGCCGGTATATGGACCTCTAGAGGTCAGTCCGTTCAACCGATAGAGGTGAAATTTCAGATATAGCTATTCAGAGGTATGGTCTCGAGATTCTGCAAACGACAACAAAATGGCACTCACGGTTGCGGTTACAGTTACAGAATCTCGAAATTTTCAAATGGCAACACCCATTTTTTTCATCGCAAAATGTTCAGCTTATGCGAAAATCCTAAAGAGCGTTGGAACGGTATGGTTATCGCAATAAACGGACGCGTTATGCTCGCACAAAATCAGCTCTACGAACGCCCCCCCCCCCAAAAAAAAACACGACCAAGGCGCACGGAGAAAATTTGAATATGACAGAGGTAAAATACCAATCACGGAACGTCGTTTGACAGATAGTCAGCGTAGAAAGCGGATAAAAAGTTGTGTGGGAATGTTAGTTCTTCAGTCGGACTCTAAGACGAAATGACTTCATTCGTGGTGAGTTGGTACAACTATTATAAAAATGAGATGAATGCTGCGAAAACCTGGCGCGTTTACCGTCGAAACCATCGCCAAATACGTGGTCTATGCATTTCAAAAGCTCTTCATGATTTAGTAATGAAATTCGAAGAAATTGGCTGCACCTGGGATTGTCCGTGATGCGGACAACCAACTGTTCCTGAGAATACTGTTAAGAAAGTGCATCACATAGTGACCAAAGGGCGCATGCAAACTACAAAAGGTGCATCTCGTGTATTTGATGTACCGAAATCAATGGTCTTAAAGTTACTGTGCTCTGTAATCCGTATGTTTCCTTACCGGTACCCGCGCGCCCAGATGTTGGAAGTGAGAGACCATCAACAACATAGAGACTTTGTTAATGAATTTCTTATCCAATATCATGGAGATGACGATCGACCTCTTCGCATATTACGACCCGACGAGGCACATTTCACCATAATTGGTAATGTCCATGTCCTCCGCGATCCTCCGACCTCACTCCAATGGATTTCAGTTTTTGGGCATATCTAAAATCTATGGTGTACATGTGCAGTCAGCGAACTTTGCAAGACATTGCAACCATAAATTGCAAACATAATTGATTGCAAACATAACTCATGCTATGTAACGTTCGACGATTGTCCACAGTCGCTACCATGCAATGTGTAATTGCATGTGATGCTACCCGTGTGGAAAATGTGTAATCAAAATAAAACTTTTCTTTTCTTCGATCTGTGTTGTTATCAGAGATTAGTGTACTGACTCTGTGTCATGTGCAAATTTCCTCCTTCCGCCCCAATCCTGTTTATTTATGGGGGGGGATTCGCAGAACAGTTTTTTGAGCGTGCTTAACGTGTGTATTTCTTGCGATACACGTACAGTTCCAATGCTCTTTAGGGTTTTTATATGCGTTGTGTATTTTGCGATGAAAAATATGGGTGTTGCCATTGGAAATTTTTGAGTTTCTGTAACTATAACCGTAATCGTGAGCGCCATTTTGTTGCCGTCTACAGAATCTCGAGTTCATACCTCTGAATAGCTATATCTGAAATTTCACCTCGATAGGTTGAACGGACTGGCCGCTAGAGCTCCATATATTGGCAAAGTTTTTTTATGACCACCCTGTACTTCTCATAGAGAATTGGTTCTTTCGGTAAGTTATTCGCCCATTTAACCGATTTTAAAAAGCGTTTCTTTTTTTATACTTGTCTTAGAGTACTACACATTGTAATATCTATTGCTCATTTAATATGGATTTCTTTGAATTAAATTTTGATGAAAATGATTTTCAGGAACAAATTAGCAATGATATAATTCAGCCAAATGACGTAGATATTACCAGATTTATTATCAAGTAGTTATCGGTATTTATCTAGTACAATAAAAAATATAATAAACAAAATAAATAATTGTCCTAAAAGTGACATTTTGTGTCATTGAAATTTAACACTTGTACATGTAAGTAATCTTTTCTATCGGGCGTAAAACTATGCTATTACGCTTGTCAATCCCTTTATCTACTACAACGGAAAAACGTGGGCGTTACGCGTGGCGTTTTCTTATACCATTAGTCAATCGCAGTACAAAATTTCTTTTCATGTTCCTATCCATGAACAGTTTGCTTATATGCACCCGGTTAAGACGCGTTTCACGGAAATGGACAAAAGTTGCACATTTAGTGAGATACATAAAACGTGATTTGTATAATGTGTAAGAAACAGCTTATTTACAAACTCAACTGTCTATATGAAGTTTAGAGCTTTATTTACATGTATTTTTTATTTACGTGTTTACGATTAAAATTTGCGCCGTTTACGTCTATTTAAATTTTAAATTTAATCATGTAACATTTATTCTTTTTTTTATAGGACTGACAGATATAATAATAGAAAAGAAATATGATGTCGCGAATGCGATTACTATTTGTAATTACCTTTGTGTCCACACTCTCATAGTGACTCCATGGTCATAGTTTTATTTTTCACAGATGATCACGAGAAATTAAAAAGAAGTAGTAGAATTATTCTGGAATAAAGTGTGTGTTAAGTTTTAAGTGAAATGTTTTGAAGCTTTATTTTTTTGTAAGATATTTAAATTACTTTTCACGCGTTTGAAGTAAAACGACGATGTCTATATTTTCGAGTAGATTTTATAGCTTCGATTTCGCATTGTTTTGCGATATGTGGCGTCCGAACTAATAGGGACGTGTGAAAAGTAACTGTTTTTTATTTGTTAACAGAAGTTGTCATTGAAAAAAAAAATGGATGCTTTGAAAATCAAAAGAACTCCTCTTAGAACTGGATTTACGAAAACTTATAATGCTTTAAATGAAGCTTTAAACGACGCAACACCAGATGCTAATTTAATAGAGAATTTAATATGTCAACTGGAAGATAAAAGCACAAGATTACGAGCTGTAGATGAAGAAATTTTGAATTTTATGTTGACGGAGAAAGTTGTAGAAAAAGATTATTCTAAAGAATTTGAAGCATGCGAGGAGTATACAGAAAAAATTATTGCTATAAAGCAAAAAGTAAAGACATTTTTGGTGAAACCTATCGAAGAACAACTCCGATCGCAGAATTATACAGATGTTGAAAGAACGCTGTCCCGACCACTTCGCTTACCAGAAATAAGTTTACAGCCGTTTGATGGCGATGCAAGATTATGGTTAACCTTTTGGAATTCATTCAGCAAAATTCATGAAGACACCACTTTAGATGACCATTTGAAATTTGTTTATCTTTTACAGGCGATAACGCCGAAATCCAAAGCAGCACAGATAGTAAATAGTTATCCGGTTTCTGCTGATAATTATCCAAAAGTAATTCTACATCTGAAAGAAAGGTTTGGCAGAGAAGATACACTTATTGAGATATATGTTAGAGACCTTCTTCAATTAGTCTTAAATAATAATAGATCATCAAGCAAGAATTTTAATTTATCGTCGTTATATGATAATCTAGAGACAAAACTTAGGTCTCTAGAATCCTTAGGTGTCACAGAAGAGAAATATGCCAGCATACTTTTCCCACTTGTAGAATCTTGTCTACCTCATGATATATTAAAAATCTGGGAAAGACAGCGTGAGAAGACTGCTCAAGGTAAGAACCAATTAAATTCTATCCTAGATTTTTTTTAAAAATGAAGTACTTGCGGAAGAGCGGGTTCTTTTGGCTCATTCCAATCTTGGTTTCGAAAACCCAAAGAAATATCATAAATGTAATAATGAATATAATTCAATGCCAACTGCCACAGATTTATTTATAAATAATAAGTCTAATAAGAATTTAGTTAAAAAACGTGAAGATTTGTGTATATTTTGTGACAAGTGTCACTTATCAGAAAAATGTTTTAAAGCTAGTTCGCTTTCTTTTGATGAGAAACGTAACTTAATTTTGAAAAAAGGAGCATGCTTTGTTTGCCTGAAGAAAAACCACATTTCACGCAATTGTAACTCTAAAACTAAATGCACGAATTGTGGTAAAAGACATTTTTTTATATTATGTCAAAATGTTTTTAATGAAGGTGGTAATGTGTCGTTAGAAAGTCATAAACATGAATCAGGGAGTAGTGACACTGTTTTAACTACTCAAGCTTCGGATCCTACTGTGTTACTCCAAACTTTGAGTGTCCGTGTAAAGCACAATGGAAAAGAGAAAATCGTGCGTGGAGTTATTGACACATGATCCGAACGTTCCTATTTATCACGAGATGTAATTAAATATTTGAATTATAAAAGTATTGGTGAAATTAAATTAATTCACACATTATTTGGTAATATTGAAACAAGTGAAACAAAGCATAATAAGTATAGAATTCACTTAAGTAGCATAGACAATAGTTATAAATGTGATATGCATGTTTTAGATGTTCCTGTTATTTGTTCTAAAATACGAAAAGTGCCAACTGGGCCTTGGTTATCAGAATTAAATAAATATGGCATTAAAATTTCTGATGTTGAAAATAGTTCATGTGAAACCGAAAATGAAATTAAATTATTGATTGGTTCTGATGTGGCAGGAAAATTACTCACCGGAAATATTAAAGTTTTAGAAAGTGGTCCTGTTGCGGTAAAAACCCATTTGGGATGGACTCTAATGGGAAAAACTCCAAGTATTAAATCAGAAACAAATAAGGCTGCTGTGATTATTTCATCACTTTGGAACAATTGTTCCGTTGCTGATTTGTGGAAGCTGGATATTATGGGTATAACGGATCCAGTTGAATCCAAAACTAAATCTGAAATTCATGAAGAAACTATGCAGCATTTTAAGAGTAATATAAGAATAGATTCAGAAGGGAGATACGAAGTAGCATTGCCATGGGTGCTAGATAAAGCTTGCTTACCTAACAATAGAGAATTGGCCGAAAAGCGGCTTGCTACAACGAGGAAAATGTTAATTAATTTAAATAAAATTGAGGTATATAGCGAAGTATTGGATTCGTGGATAAATGCAGGAATAATTGAAAGGGTGGTTGATAATAAAGAAACTAAAGTACATTTTTTGCCACACAGACCTGTATTTAAAGAATCGAGTGAAACTACTAAAGTTAGACCAGTTTTTGACGCTTCGGCCCATGTTAAAGGTTCCCCTTCTCTAAATGATTGCCTAGATAAGGGATTAAATTTGATTGAAATGATTCCTTCTATATTGCATCGGTTTCGGAAATATTCTGTTGGTGCAGTATCCGATATAGAGAAGGCATTTCTACAAATTGGTATTAGAGTAGAGGATAGAGACTATCTGAGATTTATATGGGAAAATGGCATAATTTATAGACATAAACGTGTTGTTTTTGGAATCAATTGTAGCCCTTTTTTATTAGAGGCTACTTTGAGACATCATTTAGAAAGTGCGACTGAAAATCTTGCTTCTACAGTAGAAATTTTGATTGAATCGTTATATGTAGATAATTGTGTTTGCAGTTTCACACACAGTTGAAAAATTAAATAAGTTTATATTTGAATCCCAAACGTTACTATTCTCTGCAAAATTTAATCTCAGGGGATGGTTGTCAAATTATCCCATTCAAATTATTTCTGAAAATTCAACAGCTAATGTAGCACCAGTATTAGGTTTAAATTGGGATCTAAAAAACGATACCCTATCTTGCAAAATCGGTTCTATTGAGGAAAAACAAATTATTCCCACAAAACGAGCTGTACTTTCATTCGCTCAGAAAGTGTTTGATCCTCTTGGATTTACCTCTCCAGTGACTTTGCTCCCTAAACTTATTCTACAAGTATGCTGGAATTTAAAAAGTAAGTGGGATGAATTACTCCCAACTAATTTGGCTAAACAATTTTTAAAATGGGTGCAAGGATTGAAGATGATTTCTGACATCAAATTGCAGCGATGGATGTATTTTGATAATTATGAAAGTAATGATGTAGGCATTCACATATTTTGTGATGGAAGCAAACATGCGTATGCTACTTGCATTTTTCTAAGAGTAAAGAGAAAAGATAAAATCCTGGTAACTTTCGTACAGTCACGTGCAAGAGTAGCTCCCCTTTAGAACATAACGATAAAATCGGTTGGAGCTTTTATCATGCTGCATTGGAGCCAGGATGGGAAGTCGAGTTATATCTGATCTACGAATTCCAAATTTAAAGATATTTTATTGGTGTGACTCAACTACAGCTTTAAGCTGGATAAAGCGAGACGAAAGATGGGGAATATTCGTTTGGAATCGCGTAGAAGAAATCAGATCCTTAACTCAAAAGAACCAATGGCGACACATTGCAGGAAAATTTAATCCGGCAGATATCCCTTCCAGAGGTTGTTCGATTGAACAATTTTTACAATTAAGATGGTGGGAGGGACCGGATTGGTTGGCTCAACCTGAATATACTTGGCCTCAAAGTGTCGAAATTCCCGATGAAGAAATTATTAACTCTGAAAAACGGAAAAGTGTCATTTCAGCAATGAACAAGAACACAGAATCTAGTGATTGGTATTATCGACGGTTTTCATCTTTCAAGAAAATTATAAGACTGATCGCCTGGATTTTAAGATTCTTAAACAATTTAAGAAATCCTAATTCAAAAGAAGTTTCTGAACTTACGTGTTTGGAATTAGAACAAGCCGAAAGAAAATTGATAATTTTGATTCAGAAAGACAGATTCAACGAGAAGAATAATCAGAAGATACGTAGCTTGAGACCAATCCTAAATGAAGATGGTATTATAAGAGTGAAAACGCAAGTTATTTATAGAGAAGATGCTTTCAATTTTAAATACCCTGTTCTTTTGCCTTCTGACCATCCTGTAGTCCACCGCCTGATCTCCTGGAAACACCAAGAGCTTTTGCATGCAGGAGTGGCTCTTATGATGACATCGTTACGAGAAGACTACTGGATCGTAAAAGCTAGGAAAACTATTCGAGCAGTAGTACAGAAATGTGTACGATGCAGAAGATTCAGTGCACAAAATACAGAATCGATTTCTATTGCATTACCAACAGAAAGAGTTGAAGACGCAGCAGTGTTTCAGATAATTGGAGTTGATTTAGCCGGCCCATTATATTTAAAGAATGAGGAAAAGGCTTGGATTGTTCTGTACACTTGTGCAGTGTATAGGGCCATACACTTAGAATTAGTTACGTCATTATCTACAGATGTTTTCCTCCAGTCTTTCAGGCGTTTTATAGCGCGAAGAGGAAGACCAACCACCGTGTATTCAGATAACGGCGGAAATTTCGTCGGGGCAGACACAGCATTTTCAGCCATAGATTGGGAGCAAATCTCTGCCGTTGCAGCAACACAAAAGATTCGCTGGAAATTTAACCCACCTACCGCTGCCTGGTGGGGCGGTTGGTGGGAGCGATTGATACAAATGATGAAACGGATACTGAGAAAAGTTCTAGGTAGAGCTTCATTATCCTACGAAGAACTGCTCACAGTGCTCTGTGATTGTGAACAAGTTGTGAATGCTAGACCTCTAATTTATGTTACTGAAGATGTGAACGATCTAGCACCGTTAACACCATCAATGTTTTTACAGGACATAAGATCTTCAGATGTGAAAGATTTTGATGCAATTGACGCGCAAGAATTAAATAAAAGAGTTAAGTATAGGCAACATGTTCGAGAACACTTACGTAAGCGATTTCGTATTGAATATTTAGGACAATTTCGCCAGCAAAGTTCTTTGCAAAAGAATGTCAAGCAACTGACCGTTGGTGATGTCGTACTCGTTGAGTCTGATAAGAAACGTGCCTATTGGGCTTTAGCCCGAGTGCAAGAACTTATTTCTGGTAAAAATGGCCCCCCAAGAGTTGCACGATTAAAAACTGAAAATGGTGAACTTTTGCGACCTGTCCAAAAACTGTACAATTTAGAGATTCCAAAAGAACTTTCTAGTGATCCAGTATTAAGAACGAGAAGTGGCAGAATAGTGACTGTCCCAAAACGTTATTAACTCTAAATTCTGTTTCAACAAAAAACTTTATTCTTATTTTTTAGTATATTTCATAGTGTTAATTTGAATTTGTAATAATATGTTTAATTTTATTTGAATTTTGCAGAAGAAAATGTTTATTTACCTGTTTTGAGAAATGTAATATTGTAAGAATTGTATCTTATCACTGTAATGTAAGTATTAGTCATATTTTATTTTATATTTTATTGTACCCGTTGTTGAGTTTATCTGTCGAAATCTCAAGGTGGGAGAATGTCGCGAATGCGATTAATATTTGTAATTACCTTGGTGTCCACACTCTCATAGTGACTCCATGGTCATAGTTTTATTTTTCACAGATGATCACGAGAAATTAAAAAGAAGTAGTAGAATTATTCTGGATAAAGTGTGTGTTAAGTTTTAAGTGAAATGTTTTGAAGCTTCATTTTTTTGTAAGATATTTAAATTACTTTTCACGCGTTTGAAGTAAAACGACGATGTCTATATTTTCGGGTAGATTTTATAGCTTCTATTTCGCATTGTTTTGCGATATATGATTCCAAGATTACTTTACCGCCGATTCGTATGTAGGAACAAAAAATAAAACAAGAAAACTCCAAGCACAACTAAAAAATACATTTTTATAAATAAAATAATTTTTTTTTTTAATTTTTTATTACAAAATCTCTATTTCTGAAATTTAGAGCAATAAAATTAAATAATTATCGATATCAGAAAATAATAGTTGAAACGTATATTTTTCTTCAACATAATGAAAACTTATATACTGCATTACTGAAGTAAATGTATGCTAGTACATAGATATTCTTTAATAAATATTTTTTTATTAATTTTAAATAAGTTCAAAATAACTTTCAGTATATTTTTTATCACGTAAATTGCATTTATACTTTTCGTCTTAAAATTTTTTTTATGACTTGAACTACCAAAAACAATAATTATAAATAAAATGCTGACAAAAAAGCGATATTAATAGCAAATATTGGATTTAAATTAAATACCCTGAATGTTACTATAAAAATTAGTTGGTCCGAATAAATTTACTGTTGGAATTTCTCATATAATGAACTAATATTTCAGTTTTATTCCTTTACAAAAAAAGGTAAAATAAATTATTAAAAAAACTAAAAAATGCAGAATTTAAATTCATTTTAAACTTGTGCAAAATAACTTTTTTTACATAAAATATATGTATGCTTTGTAAATTTCTATATAAAACTCATTAACGTTCAAAAGTACTTAAAAAATATTAAAAACCTTTATAAAAATTAAAAATTATTACGCTGCATGTCATTATAAAAGAATTGTCAGAATCATTTTAAAGCTAGAACTTTGCATATGATGAAGTACTTTTCAATTTCTAATTATTTTAAAAGCAGTACTGTATTTGTCAAATTCTGAAATAAATGGTAATTATGGAAATAAATCAAATGGAGAAACTTTTAAAATTAATCATTTATAACTTTTTTTCAAAGTTTAATGTGGATGGTCATTAGAAAGGAAATTTTTACCGCTTTAAAACCTTACGTTCGATGGAAGTGGATTATTTTTTATGTATAAAGTACTAGCGAAAATGGCTCAGTGGAAATAATTTGAATATTTCTTCTTGATAAAGAAAAATGCAGTTGTCAAAATAATAATAACAATAATCAGATGTTTAAATATTGAGCAAAATCCATTTCAGGTTTAGAAAAGAAATGAATTGAGTTTTTATTAGACTGAAATATTTATGTAAAAATTTAAAGGATAAAAATTATTTAAAATAATATGATTATTGGATAGATAAAAACATTGAAATTTTTTTATCTTAAAATAAAAAAAGGTATATATGTAATACGTATGTCTTTGGTCTATTAATTTAATTTTCAAAAGTTTTAAGTAAAATATCATTCATTATATACACATTTTTTTAAGATGTGCTAGTTACTATGTACTGAATTCATGTTAGCATCTTTTCTTCTTAACAATTAAGCAGACATGTAAGCGCTGCATTGTAAATGGCTGAACAGAACCACGAAATAATAATATTTTTTATCATATTAAACTTCAGAAATTGTGTCCATAAATATGATAACAAATGCTATAAAAATTAGTGGTAGCATTCATCCATTTGTTGCGCTTACATCTTTGTTTAAACCTTTTTTCTGTTTTTAAAATAATTCCTGTATTTTGACAAGATTTTTAATATAAACCGTGCATTAACATCATTAATTATTCTTTTTTGGGGAAAATGAAATTTTTTTTTATTATTTTAAACCTGTATAAGGATTTTTATCAACTCTGTGTATGATACTAGTTTCATACTTTAGTGAGCAAGGATTTATCTCAGCAGGTGGTAAACACTGAAGGGGCTTTTATTCACATCAGAAACATCATACCTGAGCTTTATTCTATTTGTATCTTTTTTGTTTTCAAAAATACAGAACTTACTTACTCCTAACTAGGAATGTTTTCTTATAGACCGGGAGGCAGCAGCCGAGACATTTACCTCACTGAGTTCACTGATGAAAATATAGGACCAGTTGAATCTCGATTCGCATATTAAAACACTATCGGTCTGCCAAGTCATATCTTTGTGAAACATACCTAAAACACTCATTTTAACGGTTGATTCATAAATTCACCCTTATTTTTCCAGTTCCCAATCCTCCATGTTTTCATACTTTTGGGTTCAGGAAAGCACAGCTGTAAACCTACAAATCAACTGCTAAAATCGAGTTTTTAGATGTTTTCCACCAAGATATGACTTGGCATACCGAAAGCATTTTCATTTGCTAATTCAGATTTAAGTAATACTACATTTTGATTCCTGAACGCTATGAGATGATTGATTGTGCTGCTGACTGCCAGTCGATTATTGCACATTCTGAAAAATGCTAAAAATAATTTGGAATAATCTAAGTATGTATGCAACAAAAGATGAATAAAATTTCCCAGATGAATCTCGATATTCTTTTCAGAACATAATTCAAAACCTTGAGTTAAAATGTAGAATTAAGTTGTCCATACTATTTCGTGAACAAGATTTTAAAAGATACACGAACAAAAGACAGTAAAACGTTTCTGAATGCTATAATTTTGACCTTCAGTGATACTGAAAAAATATGTGATAAAAAATGGGATGAGGAATTTAGACAATAGGAAATCAGGTTATCGTATATTTCCGCATGTAGGCTAATTTGTGTATAAGCTGAGTATACGACTTGTCAGATAAAAATCGTCCATAATGGAAATCCGCTCATACGTCGATGCTAAACATTTATGATAAATAATTCAACGAATGAAAATCTAGAGATTTTTTTGCATAGATAATAGAAGAAAATGCACTCTTTGACATTATTAATATCAATTATTTCAACGAGATCCCCGGTGGCTATACTTCTATTGTTCAACAATCGTACGTTTTCTAAATGAATCACTTAAAGACTGGCTCACTTCAAAAATTTACTGAATGTAAGCCATATGCATATGCATCCGTGGCAAATGTCAGATAATTTTATGAAAATGACATCATTGCAATGTCTGAGAGAGAAAAAAGCTGATTGATTTGAATTACCTAAATAAATGATCCTGTGATCTTTTAGAAATTATTCAAAGAATGCAATTTATAATGCACTTTTTGTAAAAGATGATGATGAACTATATATGGGCAATTTACATCTTGATGTACCCATGAAAGCAATTTTTAAATATTTTTTTTACAAATTCTAATGATGCCTTTAATAGTAAATGATGTTTGGTAACTTTTTAATTGTGAAAGAATGGGATTTTTAGAAATATGCATTATGTATGTTTTTTATATTTATCATGCTTTATATTTTAGAAAATCAAATTTGGAAAATTCCTTAGACTCGTGTATAAATTGATCCCTTAACTTTGGAACCAAACAAATGCCCCAAAATTTTCGCTTTATATACGGAAATATACGGTACTTATTATGTAACTAAATTAAATATTAGAATAATGAAAACAATATGAATATTCAAACTAATTAACATGTATGAAAAATTCTAGAAATATTTAAAAACTCGATTTGCTGCTCCATTAAATTTGAACCTCTTTTTATTCAAACTAATATGTGTTTGAATTTATTCATATGTAAAGAATAAAGGAAGCATTTGTAAGCAATAATAACAATTACAGAATTAATTCGATAGTATTTATACATTTTTGAAATACAATAAACTAAAAAATCATAACTGTGATAAAAAACATGCAAACAATCATGATGTTATTATGCAATGTGCTGTAAAAATGGATTTTATTCATATTTATTCTTCCTAATATATGTTACACTGGTGGGGAAAAAAGTCTCCCAGAGTAAAAAGTATATGAACTATATAGGTGTGAAAAATGAACATTTAGGTATGATAGACAGATTTCTAAAGCACGTGATATTTATTTAAAAGTTGAGTTTATTTTAAAAAGCCAAAATTGAAAGGTTGGTATAATTATTTTCAGTGCAAAGTAAGTCGACTGTTACAATGTTTTAGATAACAAATCAAAAAATTATAATCTGTTTTGTTCATATCATTCATCTCATTGTACTTTTTATCAATTACTTTTTCGGGTCTTACAGTATTCACGTTACATATTTTAAGTGGTTCATTTTATGTACTTTTAAAGCAGTTGATATTATATATGGCACTGCAGAGTCTCAAATGACAATAATGCTTAAACTAACATATAAAACTGCATAAAAATATACCATGTTGTATTATTTATTAATTAGTAATAGAAATTTTTGTTCTCCCGATAAAATAAATATTTTTATGGTGTTTTACTTGTTGTTATACAAGTTATTATCTACTTATTTTGTTGTGTTCACTTGATTTACTTAAATTTGAGATTTATTAATTCCGTTATACATAATATCTCCGGCTATATAGTAATAGTACCGGCTTCTTTTGCACTCTGGTAGTCAAGCATATACATTTTAGTTGCGTCAATGATAAGATTTTAATTATTTCTATAAATCATTATGATTAATATTCTGGCTTTTAAAACTTTTTTTTAATTTTTTGGGAAATTTGTTACGTAAAATTTATGAAAATTAACCGTGTTGCATAACAATACAATTTTGATAAAATTGAAATACTTAAAAATTTCCTAACTGAACCCATATTTCTTATTTTTTTTATAACACATGTAAACAATATTAGAAAAAAATCAATTAGAGAAGCAATAAATATAGGTTATAAAATATACAAAAACAAGCTATGCCGTCATACATATGGGTAAATTATTTTGACCCCAGTTTGGAAGATGAATGAAACAAAACGATATATTTATCTACTTATTGACTTTATGTTATTATTTCCAATACAGTTAAGAGATAAAAAAGATTTAAATTATCAAAAGCAGAAAAGGTAAAAAGAAATTTTTAGATGTTAAACTGTTATCAATATCGGAAATGGCGTATTTTCTACATGATGAATTGCACAAATCAACAATCAATGGGAAGTAACGTCTTTTAAACTGTAAAGTAATAAAATTCAAATTACCAGCATAATCACCTTTAAAAATAGGTTAGAGACAGCTATCTATTTCATTCCAGAATTTTTTTTTAAAAATACGATTTCAAAAAAAATCCATTTTTCATGATAAAACTGGAAATGGTAATTTGAAGATAAATCGTTATAATAAAACAATAATAATATGTAATGTAACAATAATATACAAGATGACTCCAAATTATGTATATAATTTTTAAAAGAGCAGTGGACAAATTTCATACTATATATTATACTACATGTATTAATTATTGAATCTGCAAGCCTTCTTTCTATATCCGTGCTAGTTAATATAATATTTTATTTTTATAAATTAATATAAAGGTAATTGTAGAATTTGATAGAAAAATTTAGAGGATGGAAAACTACCACTGAACAAGAAGTCGGAAACCATAATATTTATAATAATAATAATAATAATAATAATAATAATAATAATAATAATAATAATAATAAACAAGAGTGATCTACCTTAACGCAACTTTGGCTCAGAATAATATATTTCAAAAAACTGAACAATAATATCATGAAATTTTTTTAGACCATGCTCAATTTTCATAAAAGTATAAAAAAAAAGAAAAAAAAAGAAATTTCTGTACATGTGCCATATCACATTAAATCGCCACATTTTTGACTCATAATTCCAAACATCATCGTCTTCTATATTTGTATCGTCGATTGTGTGATCACTTTGTTTTTCTATAACTTTTTGTGATGTTGTTACAATTAATACAATACTAGATACATATCACTGCATTTTTAAAACAAATTTTATTTTCACGAAAATTGTTAGATTTCCTGCACAGAACTTCAAGTTAGACAAATGGAAATCCCTGTTTTGTGTGAAACTATTATGACTAGAATAAATTACATTTTAATTTCAAGTGAGGCATGTAACGCAATTCATCTGTTTTTTTTAACGTGTTTATTTATCATATTTAAATCTGTGTGTCAAGTCCAAGATATGACTGTGAAACGACGAAGATGCGATAATCCGCTTAGATTACTACTCAAATCAGTCAACAGGTGACAGCACCACGCAGGCAAGTTTTGTGTGCACGCCGGACATAATATTATAGCCCAGAGACAATAAAACTGTATAATCATCAGTTTTTCTTTTTGTGTGTAGAACTCAATTTTTATTTCTTAGACTCTCTTCGTTGTTACGCTGTTGCGAGCAACTTTTTATGATGCCAAGCCAATTGTTGCGGCTGGCTAAAATATTTTAATCTTCTGAACCGTGAAAGCTAAAGAGCTTCACGAATATGTTTTTTTATATGTTTAATTAATCCAATTTTTGTTTAAGTTTATTTTTAGCAGTGTGTCGTGATTAAAATTATTCAAGAAGGTGGAATTCGTGTCGGTGTGCCTCCATTACGTTGTCGAGTTCATTTTAATTCTGCAATTAGCTAACGGATACACAGCAACCAGCTCCTGAGAGAGGTAGGTGCGAACCTTTATTATCTTTTCTCTTGAATGAAAATATATAAAAAGGACACTGCTGGAGATTAATGGTATGAAACTTTCAGATTATGAGACTGATGTGCTAGAAAAATAAAACCAGCACAATAGTGTCCCATTATTTATATTTTGCTTTATGAAAAGAAAAGAAAAGAAAAAAGAAATAAATAATTGATATGATTGATAAATTATAAAATTGTGAAATGTAATATAAATATATAAAGAATTACAATACTAACATAGTGACACAGTATATCTAGAAAAATAACTGATACGTTTATTAAGAAAAAGAAAATATATATACATATAATAAAAGTCACTATGGCTATGTCAAAAGATATTTTAAATATAGAAAAGCTCAACAATGGAAATTATTATAACTGGAGTTTTAAGTTAGAAAATTTACTAACAAAAGATGGCTTGTTCAGCTATGTGCTCGAAGACCACCCCGCGGGCGCAGATGCTGCGTATCTAAAAAACAGTAACAAGGCTAAGGCCATCATCAATCTCTGTATAGATGACTCACAAATAGTTTATGTAAAAGACTTGCAAACACCCAAGCAAATTTGGGATAAGCTCAAGAGCACTCATCAGCGAAATAACTTAAGTTCAAAATTATTTCTGCTCAGACAGCTATATTCGCAAAAATTAGGCGAAGGGGGCAATTTAATTGAGCATATAAACAACATATTAACTATTAAGTCAAATCTCTCCGCAATAGGAGAGAATATTAATGAATCGCATATCGTTGCGATCATGCTTTGCTCACTGCCCCCATCCTATTCGCCTCTTATTACAAGCCTTGAGGCGAGAGATGAAGCTACATTAAACCTTGAGCTTGTTAAAAATAAATTAATTGATGAATACACGTACAGAACGCATTACAAAAATTCAAATGTCGCGTACAAAGCGACAAATAAGACGAACAAGTACAAAAAGTACTGTTCGCATTGCCATCGCGACAACCATGTAATGCGCGATTGTTTTCTGTTGAAAAATAAACAGAAGACAAATAATTATAAAAACGATAATAACAGATCCAAAAATTATAATAATGGCCAGAGCTTCAAAAATCAAAATAATAATTATAAAAACAAAAGTGACGATAAACATGACACTTCTAACTACTGCTTTGAAAGCAGAACGAATAATACTAATGTTTCTCCTCCCACAGTGGAAAACGAGTCTGAAACCGACACAACACTAGTCAACAGAGCACAGACAATAGACCCCTACACTTATATTGTTGATTCAGGATGCACGAGACATGTGTCATCTGTGAGAGAAAATTTTATAACATTCACACCAGGAAAATTCGGGAATATAACTATAGCCAACGGGAAAAGATTAAATTCTCAGCGCGTGGGCGACGTAAATTTAAAAACGGACGCACAACACAGCATCACACTTAAGGATGTTTTATACTGCCCCGAGCTGCAAAGCAACTTACTATCGGTTAAAAAGGCTACAGAAAATAATATTAAAGTAATTTTTGAAAAACAATCATGCATGTTTGTCAAAGATGATAATATTATCTTGACCGCCAAATTAAATGATAATTTGTACGAGTTAGGACCCAAAGACGACTATGGATATAGCACTCGAACCCAAACATAAACTAATTGTAACAATAAAAATTGCATATCCATGTGGCATAACAGGTTAGGCCATAAAAATTACGATGCAATCAGATCACTTATCAAAAATGCGCTTGTCGAGGGTATAGAAATAAATGATTGCAAGCACGAAACCACTTGCACCAAATGCATACAGGGCAAACTGGCGAGTGCGCCTTACCCCAAAATAGCCACAAACAGATCCAAAGAGGTGTTAAACCTAATACACACAGACATATGCGGACTTATGAACACACAAACAGTCAGTGGAAAAAGGTATTTTATAACTTTTACTGACGACTATAGCCGATTCACAATGATCTATTTGATATCGCACAAATCTGAAGCTATAACAAAACTAACCGAATACATAGCACTAACTAAAAATAAATTCGGGAAAATGATTAAGGCAATCAGATCCGATAACGCCCAAGAATATCTTGGAGACAATTTTGAAAATTTTCTGAAAGAAAACGGGATAGAACGCCAATTAAGCGTCCCATATTCTAGCCAGCAAAATGGCGTGGCGGAGCGCAAAAATCGGACTATAGTTGAAATGGCACGTACGATGCTATCGGATGCGAATTTGCCAAAACATTTTTGGGGTGAAGCCGTACTAAACGCGAACTACCTAATTAACCGCTTACCCACAAAGGCAAACGAAAATTGTAGGACCCCTTTCGAACTGTGGAACGGTAGGAAACCAAACTTATCGAATATTAGGACGTTTGGATGCAAAGCATATGCGTATGTGGATAAACAGAAACGATCCAAATTTGATGAAAAGGCGATAGAAGGAATTTTGTTAGGTTACGACAATCGTAGCAAGGGTTACAGGATATATACCGGCGGAAATAATATTCTAATATCGCGAACAGTGAAATTTATTGAGAACGGAACGAGCAATATTAGCGAAAACCTAAACGATGAGCAAACTCCCACCGAAACAGTTGGAGTGGATTTAAGCGATGATGATGAAAACAAAATTAAGATTCCGAAAAACATTCCTAACGAACCTCGTAGAGTGCGAACATGTGTCGCGTACAAGAACCCAAGACGTGGGATGAATTACAAAACACTGAAGATGTCCAAATTAAAAAAAATGGATTGAGGCCGCTAAAGAAGAGATTGAATACTTAAAGCAAAACAAACATGGAAATTAGTCAAACCTCCTTCCGGGAAACGCGTAATAGGCAATAAATGGACGTTTAAAGCGAAACGAAACGTGGACGGAACCATAGAAAGATTTAAGGCTAGGCTAGTCGCCAAAGAGTTCTCACAAAAATACGGAAGTGATTACGATGAGACCTACGCACCGGTCGTATCACAAACAACATTGAGAGCGTTCCTAAACGCCGCAGTATACAAAAATTTAAGAATTGCTCACCTTGACGTAAAAACCGTTTTCCTGCATGGCGACTTAGGGAAAGAGGTTTATATGTCCCAGCCGGAGGGATACGTAGAGAAAGGTCAGGAAGACAAAGTATGCTTGCTTAACAAGGCTATTTACGGTCTCAAACAAGCCGCTAGAGCTTGGAATCTAAAAATAAGTAAATCACTAAAAAATTTGGAATTTGAACAATGCATATCGGACCAGTGCATGTATAAGAGAATCAAAAACAATCGGATCGCGTTTATAATAGTGTATGTCGACGACATTCTTGTAGCAGGGGATGCGGAAATTACACACGAAGTTTACACTGAACTTTCCCGCGAATATGAAATTAAAAACTTGGGAAAAGTGACGCAGTATTTGGGAATAAATATAAGAGAAACCGAAAACGGTAGTTTGGAGCTAGATCAAACACATAAAATAATAGAAATTGCAGAAAAATTTAATTTGATCGACAGTAAGCCGGCATACACCCCAATGAACACAAAGTATTTCAGCTCAGACCCCAAAAGGGAAACCTATGGAGGATAACACGAGATACAGAAAGGCAGTAGGGGGGCTACTGTACATTGCTACTCTAACCAGACCCGACATTGCTTCCATAGTAAATATACTGGGGAGGAGGAACGAGTCACCGAGAGAAGTTGACTGGGAAGCTATAGAGAAACTGATAAGATATCTTCTCACCACTAAAGATCTGAAATTTATCACAGATAAATCTAAAAATCCAATATTGACTGTATACAGCGATGCGGACTTCGCAAGCGATAGGATGGACAGAAAGTCCACCACCGGAAACATTTTTAGACTTGGTAAAAATATTTTAACTTGGCTTTCTCGAAAACAAGCATGTGTAGCGCTTTCAACTGCGGAATCAGAATATATATCCATTTCTAACGCCACTCAGGAGCTTAAGTGGTTGCTAAACTTACTTAAAGATCTAGAACTGGAACAACAACTACCGATAACTGTTTACGAGGACAATATATCAGCGATCAAGCTGACAGAAAATGAAAAATCTCAATCGCGTACGAAACACATTGAAGTGAAATATCACCACATCAAGCATTTGCGCGAAACTGGTGTAATTAAATTAACGTACTGTCCGTCGAAGTTGATGTTAGCAGATATTATGACTAAGCCCCTTCCAAAACCTCATTTCGAACACTTACGTAAAGAATTGCAGTTATCCGTATCATCAATTTCACACAAAAAGTAGGGGTGTTAGATTTCCTGCACAGAACTTCAAGTTAGACAAATGGAAATCCCTGTTTTGTGTGAAACTATTATGACTAGAATAAATTACATTTTAATTTCAAGTGAGGCATGTAACGCAATTCATCTGTTTTTTTTTATCGTGTTTATTTATCATATTTAAATCTGTGTGTCAAGTCCAAGATATGACTGTGAAACGACGAAGATGCGATAATCCGCTTAGATTACTTCTCAAATCAGTCAACAGGTGACAGCACCACGCAGGCAAGTTTTGTGTGCACGCCGGACATAATATTATAGCCCAGAGACAATAAAACTGTATAATCATCAGTTTTTCTTTTTGTGTGTAGAACTCAATTTTTATTTCTTAGACTCTCTTCGTTGTTACGCTGTTGCGAGCAACTTTTTATGATGCCAAGCCAATTGTTGCGGCTGGCTAAAATATTTTAATCTTCTGAACCGTGAAAGCTAAAGAGCTTCACGAATATGTTTTTTTATATGTTTAATTAATCCAATTTTTGTTTAAGTTTATTTTTAGCAGTGTGTCGTGATTAAAATTATTCAAGAAGGTGGAATTCGTGTCGGTGTGCCTCCATTACGTTGTCGAGTTCATTTTAATTCTGCAATTAGCTAACGCACAGCAACCAGCACAGCAACCAGCTCCTGAGAGAGGTAGGTGCGAACCTTTATTATCTTTTCTCTTCAATGAAAATATATAAAAAGGACACTGCTGGAGATTAATGGTATGAAACTTTCAAAAATGTTACCGGCAAGTGGACTTCACTTAGTGCGATATCCTGTATCTGTGACTAAATAAGGGGTTACCGACCACATATTCCACGATTATTTTTCATCCGCTTCATCATCTCTCTGAATTCGTTGGTTGAATTCGATTGTTTTCGAATTCGAAGAAACGTGTACAAATTTCTTTATGCAATAATTTAAAATCGTTATCATTTTTTTTTTTTAGTAAATTACAATCGATTTATTTAGAAAACTTTACAGAAATTTCTCATTTTAAGACCTAAAACTTAATGTTTTTATTTTTCACAGTTTCCTCTTTTTAACATTTTAGTTGTTCTGAAAGTAACACATCTGATAGCTGAATAGACTTACTACACTATTGTGGAATTTATTCGAGTAAATCAATTTTATCTCCTTGTGATACGGTAAAATGGATTTTCGACAAAACACCTGAGACACTTGCATGGAAATACATTACCTCTTCACGTTGTTTAGAAACAGAATTTTACGAATGTTTCATATATTTTTCGTGTGATCAGATTTAATTATAAGAACACATGTCGGGTTTTATTGAGTATAATAAATTATCGATTAAATAAATTAAAATGTAAATAGCCATTTGCTTTTATATCTTTCATAATTTCCTAAAATAAATAAAGTAAATAATATAGAAATTCTAATATGTATATAAATGTGTGGTTTGTTCTTAATGGTACCAAATTCTTTTATTTTAATTTTTTTATGTGCCTTTCGTGCCGTTTCTGTAAAACAACTGTATTATTTGAAAAATACCATTAAAAATATATAACTAGTAGATTTTCATTCTATTTTAGTACACAAATTTCATATGGAATAAATCTATATAAATTTTAAATTAAACTTTCGTAATATCTTTTAAAATGTAACAAATCATTCTTTAAATTGCTATTGTTATTAATTAGAAATCTAAATAATAATAAATTGAAAAATATATTACCGAAAATACCTGTCTAATAAAATTTGTAATATCAGACTCATAATAAGTTCAATAAATTTATTTTAATAGGACACTTTTAAAAATTAATTTTGTATAAATAATTACTGATACAGGGATAAGAGAATGTTCCGACCAAAATGACCGATAACTACCACTAAATTTTACTAAAATTTCCGGCATTATTTAATGACAGAATTTCTGAGAAGTTAGAAACGAAAGTATACTTTTAAAATTTATTGGTAGTAATTGGTCATCTGGGTCAGAACACTCTTATGCCTGCTGATAAGAAGATAAAAAATTTCTTCTACTTTTTCTGAAATTCCATTCTATTAAGTTTTTTTCCGCATTCGTATTTTAATTTTATATTCAATGTAAATTTTTTAAAAAATGGTAAAAACAATGGTAAATTAAACATATGTATTTTAAATTACTTACATGTAAAATTCTCACATTGTAAATTCAACATATAAGGTAAATTAAATACATTTTCAGAGGAAATTTAGAATTTTTTTTTAAATTAAAAAATTTTAATTTAAAAAATGGCAGATATTAGAATCTTTCTTAATTAATAATACCCCAACGCCGAACCAGATTTTAATTTTATTATAAATACCTATCCGAAATTAAACAGTCTATGAAAATAAAAGTAATGGAACTCAAATAATTTCTTGCAACATGTAAAACTAATATTCTGAATAAGATTATAGAATGTGTATGTATAATACATTGTACTGTTTATTTGTTTTTATCAGGTATTTGCAACAGAAAAATACTAATGCATAAATGCACATTTTATTCTATTTTCTTATAAAAAATGACATTGCTAAAATATTTTTTCAAATAAATTGTCTTTGATAAAAGTAATTCATTTTGGTATAAAGGAAGTGAAATGGTTATTTCTTGTATCGTTTTCAGCTATTTGAAAGTTACATCCAATCAATCACAAACATTCATTCTTTTGACATCCTGATATTATTGTATTTGTGAAAAATTATACTCTAATGATCAATAAAATTTGTTTTTTTTTTATCATTTAACTTTATTAAATTTTCTAAAGAAAATACATATTTTACTTGCATAATGCATTTCTGCTTTGGAAAATGTAATTTTCTTCTATTCAAACTCGTAAGTAAATTTTTACACTTCATGCTTTCAAAGATATTTATTACACTCTTTCCTGTTCTATTTTTCATTCCTGTGTTTTTTTGTCAGATGGATGGCCATATTATACGTTAGCATTTATACAATATTTAACGGATAAAATGTAATAAATAAAAATAAAGTATAAATTTACCATTTTTTAAAAAATTTAAACGCTATTGCCGAAAACATTTTTTGGATAAGTTTTGTTTTATAAAAATAATTCATTTTTGTCTGGATAAGTTAATATTACTAGAATTTCTGTGATGTTTTTGTTGCTTTTGAACGTGCAAGTAATCAATCAACGGTTAGAATGTTCTCATGTATTTTGCCTTTACGCGCTTATTTTTGCTTTCAAAAGAATTAATTTCTACTTTTCTTGAAATATTTCTAATGCATATATTTTACTTTTCAGGCGTCATAACATTCATTGTACTATTTGCTATTATTTTTCAAATATTTACAGATAAAATAAAATAAAATAACCTAAGAAGCATTATATATCCCCTCATTTAAGTGAAAAAATCCCTCTTGTTGGAGCTCATTTTTATAAATATGATTAAAATAATTGTGGTAATTGTTGATTTCAGCTAAATATCCGTCAAAATTGAAAAAGTTTTTTTTTTATCGACTTTTGGAACAAAAGAAAATTCTTTTATATAAATATACATTTTTTTTATATTCTTGATAAAATCATTTTTCAAACAAGTTGTCTTTGATAATTTATTTTCGTATGAAGAAGGTGAACTAGTTATTTCTTGTTTCGTTTTCAGCTATTTGAAAGCTACGTCCAATCAACCACAGACATCCATTTTTCTGACATCCTGATAATATTGTATTTCTGAAAAAAAAGCATCCTAAAATGTGATCAGTAGAATTTGTTATTTATCGTTTAACTGTATTACCTTTTCTAAAGGAAAAAACATATTTTACTTCAAAATAATAAAGCTTAATATGTTTTGAATGCATTTCTGTTTTGGAACCTGTAATTTTGTTCTATTCAAACTCGTAAGTAAATTATTCCCCTTCATTCTTTAAAAGATATTTATTACACTCGTCCCTGTTGCATCTTTCATTCCTGTGTATTTTTGTAAGCTGGATATGCCGTATTATGCGTCTGCATTTATAAAATATTTAGCGGATAAACTCTAATAACTATAAATAAAGTTTAGGCAACAGTTTTTTTTTCATTTATTCACTATTGCCAAAAACACAGTTTGGCATAAACTTTGTTTTATAAATATAATTCATTTTTTTCTAAAGAAGTTATAGAGTTTCTGTGATGTTATCGTTTATTTTAAACGTACAACCAATTAAACAACACTTAGTATTTTCTCGTATTTTCTGCTTATGTGCAGATTATTCTTGTTTATGCTTTCGAATGGATTTAGTTCACTTTTTTTAAATATTTTATGCATATAGTTTTTCAAAGAGTTAAAATATTAATTGAACTATTGCTATTATGTACCCAATATTTACAAATAAAATAAAAGACACCGCATTATATATCCCGTCGTTTAAATTTAATAACCACTCTTATTTGAACCCATTTTTGGTAAAATGAATTTAAAAAAAATGTTGATTTCACTTAAACACCCATCAGAAATTAAAACCGATTATGAAAACAAATATAAAACTAGATATTTCATTAAAGACCTCAAATAAATACTTGCAAGATGTATAATAAATGCACAGTCTGAATTTAAAATACATTTATGTATAATATATTGTTCTGTTTATTTGCATTTATCAAATAATTGCAACAGAAAATTTCTGACATATAAATACACATTTTATTCTGTTTTTGTAAAAAAGGGAGAAAAATTCATTCTAAAAACGTTTTTCAAATAAATTGTCATTGATAAAAATATTTCATTTTGATATAAAGACGGTGAACTGCTTATTCATTATCGTTTTCTGCTAATTTAAATCTACATCCAATCAATCACAAACACCCTTTCTTTTGACATCCTGATGTTACTGTATTTGTGAAAAATTTTATTTCAAAATGTGTTCAGTAGAAATGGTTATTTAATTTTAAACTTTACTAGCTTTTCTAAAGGAAACACATATCTTACTTGGGAAGAATAACACTTAATACATATAGAATGCATTTTTGCTTTGGAAACTGTAATTTACTTCTATTCAAGCTCATAAGTAAATTATTCCCTTTCCTGCCTTATAAGATAATTTATTACACTCTTTCCTGTTGCATTTTTCATTGCTGCGTATTTTTGCAGGATCCATATTTCGTATCATGCGTTCGCATTTATAAATATTTAGCGTATAAACTTATATAAATATAAATAAAATATAAGCCAACCTTTTTTCTAATTTAAACATTCTTGCCGAAAATATTTTTGGAAAAACTTTATTTTATAAAAGTTATTAATTTTTGTCTAAAAATATTATATGATTTCTTTGATGTTATCGTTTTTTTAACGTGCAACCAATCAATAAATACTAATGATTTTATCACGTATTTTCCCTTTACGTGCAGATTATTCTTGTTTTTGCTTTCAAAGGTATATATTTTACGTTTTCTTTTATATTTTTAAGACATATAGATATGTTATTTTCAGGCGTCGTAATATTCATTAAACTGTTTGCTATTATTTATCATATATTTACAAATAAAAGAACAGCATTATATATGACTCGTTAAAGTGAAATAATTATTCTTCTTGGAACACTTTTTATAAAAAATATAATGACTCGTTACACAATTCTACACTGAGAAAAAAATGTAGTTCCGGCGTCTAGATTCTAAATTGTGGCTCAAGTTCCATGTCATCCCTTTGATATTGAGATCTAGAGTCGTCTATTAGAATTCCATAGCATTTCCCTTTGTTCTCGTTGGTAAACGTATTTAAAAATCTCTTCAAATAGATCCGAAACCAAGAGTTTTGTTTTAGTAACTATAAATCTAGTTTATGAATCCATTTCTGAAATCTAACGATAATTTCTTGATACTGAATCGATTCAATATCTTTCGTCACTTAGAAGGGAAGAGACTAGAAACGCGAGGTCATTTAATCCATTCAGCTTTGTTGTTTAATTTATTCGCATACTTCGGACATCTATAGTTCTAGTTTAGGTATTCAGAAAGTGACTAACTATTCATTTTAGATGACGGTGGGATATTTTTTTTCTCAGTGTAATTCTGAAAATTGTTAATTTCATTTAAATACCTATCGGAAATTAAAACCATCTATAAAACAAACTATAAGAAATATATAAATTTCACTAAACAACTCAAATAATTAAAGTTAAAAAAAATTAATATACTAGCGGAATTTAAAATATTTGTATGTATAATACATTGCACTGATTATTTGCATTCATCAGCTATTTGCAACAGAAAAATCCTTACATAAATACACATTTTATCCTATAATTGAAAGAAAAAATATTCTTGCTAAAAACATTTTTCAAAAAAAAAAAAAAAAAAATGACTTCGATAAAAGTAAACTAGGGGAAAATGTAAATTGGTTATATCTTATATCGTTTTCAACTATTTTAAAGCTATATTTAATCAATCACAAACATCCATTCTTTTGACATCCTGATATTGTATTTGTGAAAAATTGTATTCGAAAATGTGTTTAGAAGAATTTGTTATTTATTATTTCACTTTATTACCTTTTCTAAAGGAAACACATATTTTACTTGGGAAGAATAACTCTTAATACATATTGAATGCATTTCTGTTTTGAAACCTGTAATTTACTCCCATAAAACTCGAAAGAAAATAATTATCCTTCATTGCCTTTAAAGATATTTATTACACTGTTTCCTGTTGTATTTTTCATTCATGTGTATTTTTGTAAGATGGATATGCCGTATTATGCGTTTGCATTTATAAAATTTTTAGCGGCTAAACTCTAATAAATATAAATAAAGTTTAAACCAACTATTTTTTAAAATATATTTGCTATTGCCGAAATCCCTTTTTGGGTTAAACTTTGTTTTATAAATATAATTCATTTTTTTCCTAAAGAAGATATAGAGTTTCTCTGATGTTATCGTTTCTTTTAAACGTGCAACCAACCAATTAACACTTAGTATTTTCTCGTACTTTCTGTTTACCTGCAGAATATTCTTGATTATGCTTTCGAAGGTATTTATTTGACGGGTTTTTTTTATACATATAGTTTATTTTTCTGGAGTTCATTATACTATTTGCTATCATTTATCAAATATTTAAAATAAAATAAAATAAACTGCATTATATATCCCCTCATTTAAGTGAAATAAACACTCTTCTTGGAACCCTTTTTTTATTATAATGATTAAAATATTTGAGAAAGTTGTTCATTTTACTACCTCATTCGATATTAAGATCGTCTATGAAAACAAACATAAGAACTAGATACTTCATTAAAGAACTCAAGTAATTACTTGCAAGATGAATAATTAATGCCTTATCTGAATTTATAGTACGTTTAAATGTAACATATTGCTACACAGAAAATTTTTAATATATAAACACACATTTATTCTTTTTTGTATATATATATATATAAAAGGGGAAAAACAAACTACAAACTTTTTTTTCAAATAAACTGTCTTTAATAAAAATATTTCATTTTGGTATAAATGATGTGAACTGGTTATTTCTTGCATCCTTTTTAGATATTTGAAAGCTGCATTCCATCAATCACAAACACCCTATCTTTTCACACCCTCATATTATTGTATTTGTGAAAAATTGTATTCTAAAATGTCTTCAGTAGAATATGTTATTTATTATTTAACGTTATTACCTTTTCCAAAGAAAACACATATTTTATTTCGGAAGAAAATCCCTTAATACATATTGAAGGCATTTGCTCTTCGGAAGCTGTAATTTACTGCTATAGTGGTGGTCACAATTATAAGGCAAAAATTACCAAAACTTGGCTACATTTGGCCGAAAGCTTATGCAAATTTAATAGCTGGAAAACAATGAAAAATTAAGAACATTTTTATAAGTTTTTATGGAACTATGTGGAAAATGCATATTCATAAAATGCATTATGGATTTATATAGTCATCTGATATGGACAAAATTATAAAAACAACTGTATTTGTTTGTTCTAAAAAGTAAAATTTGCATGTTTTTAGCTCTGCAAACGGAATTCACGGATGATACAGCTCATATTCAAAATATTAGAATAATTACCTTTTTTTTAGAAATTGAAAATATCGTTTGGTAATTTAATGTCTTTTAATGAAAATATGCAAACGATATATTTATTAAGAACTTATTGTTGATTAAACTTACTTGTTATCTTAAATTTAATATCATTTTTGAAAAGATTAATTGCAAAAAAAATTATTTTGAAAAGTCAAAATATTAGAATATTTATTCAAGTGGTTCAAAATATTAGAATATTTCACATTAATTCTTCTTTAATTATTACCAATTCTTAACTGGTGGCATCATTGATTAAATTCAGACTATTTTATTTAAAATCAGTATTCTTTTTTGCAGTTTGTTTCTTTTTCGTCTTAAAATGGGCCGTGTGAGTGATATTCCTGAATCTACTAAACTTCGTATGGTTGATTTGTATCGGCACGGTAAAAATCAATGTTTTATAGCGAATTATTTACATTGTTCGCAATCGAGCGTTAGTAAAATACTAACACAATATTCAAAAATTGGAAAATTTCAAAATAATCGCCGAAATGGTTGCCGAAAACCAAAAACATCTGCTAGAGATGACAGGAAACTGAAGCGTATAGTTAAGAAAAACCGTTTTAAAAGTGTGCGATTCTTGCACCGAAAATGGAAAGAAGAAGGAGTTGAAGTTCCTACATCGACAACATTAAGACGTCTCCATAAATTTAAATTTGAATCTCGTGTACCGAAAACAAAACCTCTCATGACTGCAAGACAAAAGCGTATAAGATTGAATTGGTGTAAATCAAGACGTTTATGGAGCAATGAAGATTGGAAAAATATATTATTTAGTGATGAAAGTATGTTTTGTGTTTCATATGGTAATTAAGGTATTCGAGTTTGGAGAATGAAGCAAGAAATATTTGATAAAGAATGCCTTAAACGTTCCGTAAAATTTGCTGCTAGTGTCATGGTTTGGAGTTGTATGAGTGCAGAAGGACCTGGAAAGTTATGCATCGTCTACGAAAAGGTTAACTCTCTGATATATCAAGAAATTTTAGAATATTACATGATTCCATCATCAGAAGATTTATTTGAAGATGATTTCATCTTTCAACAAGATTTAGCGTCCCCGCATACCTCGGTGTCAACTAAGAATTGGTTCCGCCAACGCAACATTAAGGTACTTCCTTGGCCACCAAATTCACCAGATCTTAATCCCATCGAAACTTATGGTGTATAATGAAGAAAAAACTTCAAGAAAATCCTCCTTCAAGTAAAACTGAGTTAGTGACACGTATAAAATCTATTTGGGCTAATATTGATAGAAATGTTTGTAAACACCTTGTATATAGTATGCAAGATCGACTGTACGCTGTTATGAAAGCTAAAGGGGATGCTACAAAATATTAACTACCATTTACTTCACATTCATAAGGTAATATTGTTGCGTAAAATAAAATATTCTAATATTTTGAACCAATCTAAATTTTATTCTAATATTCTGGTGTGTTTAAGGAAGCTGTATACCTAATTTATTGTGCTGTAATTTATAATTTATAAATGTTAAAATCTTATCTAAACATTCCAGATTTAATTTATAAGAAATTTAATTGCATTTACTTAGTATAAAAAATAAATAAATGACAAATAATTTTTTCTTATTACTTTTTCTCAATTATTCTAATATTTTGAATATGAGCTGTATAAACGCGTAACAAGCGTCTGAGATCGTCATATTCTGAAATTCTACTAGATATAAAGCGTTCGGAGTCGGAGAAAGGGGAAGCGGATGCATTTAAAAGTTCGGGACTTCTACACGCTTAATTGCAACAATGCTGCATAGATCAAAAGCGATGGGCAATAAGAATTAAGATCATACTTTGAAATTGTCTTAAAAATCCCTGTAAATATGGACGACAAAGACATACAGGTGGGACATCTTCTGTTTCTGTGTAGTAGGAAAAGAATGATAATAAGATGAGCTTGAATCAAAAACCAAATTTTAACAGAAATAAAGCATGAATTGAACTTAGAATGCACTACTTGAACTTTTCGACGTATTTTACAAAAAGAAAAGAAGGTTAGATATAATAAACATTTATCACAACCGCCTCTTAGAAAAGTTCATAAGAGACTGTGGATGGAGTTTCCCAAAAACGATTAAGTATGGCAAAAAAATCAGATGATGTTGTCTTTCCTGATGAGAAAAAGTTTAATTTGTACGGATCAGATGGTTTTCGCTAATTCTGGTATAATATCTTTAGAGAACAAGATATTTTTTCATGCGTGCAATTGGAGGTGTATCAGTAATGATTTCCGAAGGTTTCGCAACCAGTGAAACTATTCCAGTACTTTTTATACTGGGTAGAATGAATTATGAGAGTTATGTTGAGATATTGGCCGATAATGTTTTGCCAAAAGTACAGTTAATAACGAGTTTAGATTCTTTTTTTAAAGCAGGACAATGCCTTAGTACATGTTTGCCGAAATTCAATTTGGTCTCATGTTAATTTCATGAAACTAGTTGACTGGCCGGCCAAGAAGCCTTGATCTGAATCTTGTAGAAAAGCTGAGGGGTATTCTGGTACACAAATTGTATACATTAATGGTATAAAATATGAAAACAAGCAAGAGTTCATGTCCTCCATTGAAAAACCTAGTCAAAAATTTCCAAGAACGTTCTGAAGAAACTATCGATCTCCATGACGTCCAGACTGATAAAAGTGATTGACAAAAAGTGGAAGATTATTAATTATTAGTGTGTTTCAAAACAAAAACGTTCATTGTCCTTATAATTTTGTGCAATTTTTATAATGACATATTTTGTTTATAATGGCAAAACATTCATATTTTGTATTTTTTAATATTTTGCATTCTACACTGATTTCTAGCATAAAAAAGGATTTTATGTATACATTTTGCTTTATTTAGTTCATAAATAATTTTTTTAGGTGAATTTTGAATTTTTCTTTTAATTATGACCATCACTGTAGTAAAATTCGTAAGTAAAGTATTCCCCTTTATGCCTTAAATGATATTTATACACGCTTTCTTGTTTCATTTTTTAGTCCTATGCATTTTTGTAAGATACATATGCTGTATTATGCGTTCGCATTTTTCAAACTTTTTAAGGGACAAACTCTAAAAAATATATATAAACTAATCATTTTCTGTAATATAAACGTTGTTGCCGAAATCGTTTTTGAGATAAATTTTCCTTTATAAAAATAATTCGTTTTTGTTAAAAGAGGATAGTAGCATGAAAGTTTCACGATGTTTTCGTTTCCTTTAAACGTGTGACCAATCAGTCAAAGCTTAATATTTTCTCACGTATTTTCCGTTTATGTTCCGATTATCCTTATTTTTGTTTTCAAATTATTAATTAACATTTTCTTGTTATATTTTTTTCTTTTCGGGCATTATAACATTCATAAAACTGTTTGCTATTATTTATCAAATAGGGTAACATCCCCTGTAATTGGCACATTAAGAATTTGTCCTTAAACTTGCTTCAATTTTCATTACAAAGAAATAAGATATTTACTTCGAAATATTTTTAAATCAAAGAATGCATATCTGTGCATCTATTCTGCCCACTAAAAAGAAAGAAAATTAAAAAGTATTTTTATAAAAATATATTTATAAAAAGTTGCTGAAATCACCGGTAATTGGCACCTAGAGCACCAATGTATGACACCTTGTGATCCAGTAATTGACACAAGTTTATATTTTTTAAAAACTTAACATTTTACATTGGGTTTAATCGATTTAAATGAATTTACTGTAGATGAGAATGCCATATTTTAGGATTTTCAGAGTAAGAAATTAGCATATTAGTCTGAAATGTGAATACTTTAAAACAATGAAATATATTTATTTTAATACCCAGTAATTGTCTTGCTGTCCCCAGTAATTGTCATATGAAGCTTTAATGGATTCCAATTAATGATAATATTTCATATTTTCAAATAAAAACAAATGATAAACAAAATTAGTCTATAACTTTAAAAGTACTTCCTAAATAAGTGGTTTAATCTCAAATTCCTTGCGAATTCCTTGTAATTGGAATAGGTGCCAATTACTTGGAACTAGCAAAATTGAAGCACCATTAATTGGCGTCTATCATTAATTCAGAAATCCAAATATTTGTGTCGAAAATACTTTTACACAATTAAAGTGACCCTTTTAAACTAAACAAAACTGTTGTCAATTAAAATTTAAAATATATTATAAATCAAATAATAACGAATTGAAAAGCATGCCTTCCTTACGCCAAAGCAGAAGCATTTGCAACAAAAATGGCTAATTTCATACAAGCCATAATTGTTTCTCTTTCCTGGGCACTATTGTCATCTAGTAGCATAATCAAAGTTATAAACTTTAATGTAAATGAGCATACAACTGGTATATGGTCTTGCATTTTTAAAAGACTGGCTACAAATCTTATTTTAGGACATGTTTGTAGGATGTGCCAATCACTGGTGCATGCCAATTACTGGGGATGTTACCCTATTTAAAAAATAAAATAAAATAAAATAAAATAAGCCGCAGTATAAATTGCTATATAGCCAAGCAATATATCCCCTCGTCTAAATGGAAGCATTAATCTTCTTGAAATATTTTTAAATATAATGTATAAAATAAACTTGAAAATTAATGATTTTAATTAAATATCTAGCGGAAATTAAGATCGTCAATAAAAACGAACTATAAAAACAAGATATTTCACTAAAGAACTCAAATTATTACTTTCAAGATGAAAAATTAATATAGCCTCGCAATTAATTTCTTTTTAACACGTTCACTGCCGCTCACGCGAAAGCGCGTGACCCACTTCTGCATTGCGGCATTATTTAGCATCACGTCTTTACGTCAACGGCAGTGAACGTATTAATAAAATAACTACTCTTCTTGGAATTTTTTTTAATATAATGTTTAAAATGGATTTGAAAATTGTTGATTTCAATTAAATATCTACCGAAAATTAGGATCGTCAATATAAACTAACTATATAAACAAGATATTTCACTAACGAACTCAAATAATTAGTTTCAAGATGGAAAAGCAATACACTATCTGAATTTACAGTACGTGTATATTTAATGAATTGTAATGTTTGTTTGTATTTACAAAATATTTACATCAGAAAAATCCTAATAAATAAATGCACATTTTATTCTGTTTTCATTATAAAAAATGAAAAATCTTGCTAAAAACATTTTTAAACAAATTGTCTTTCATAAAAGAAAATTCATTTTGATATGAAGTCGGTGAACTGGTTATTTTGGTAGCGTCTTCAGCTATTTTAAAGCTACATCCAATCAATCACAAACTTTCAATCTTTTGACATCCAAATATTATTGTCTTCGTAATAAAATTGTATTCTAAAATGTATTCAGTAGAATTTATTTATTACTTAACTTTATTACTTTTTCTGAAAAAAACACATATTCTACGTGGGAAGAGAAACATATAATACAATATTAATGTATTTCTGTTTTGGAACCTATAATTTGCTTTTATTCAAACTCGTAATAAATTATTACCCTTTATGCCCTAAAAGATATATATTACACGCGTGCTTGTTGCATTTTTCATTCCTACGAATTTTCGTAAAGTAGTTATCTTTTATTAGGTGTTTGCATTATTTAAAAATTTTAACGGACAAACTCTAAAATATATATACATAAAGTATAAACTAATCATTTTTTGTAAATTAAACGCCATTGGAAGAACAAATTTTGAGATAAACTGTGCTTTATAAAAATAATTCGTTTTGGTTTAAATAATATAGTAGCATGAAAGTTTCACGGTGTTTTCACTTCTTTTAAACGTGTGATCAATCAATCAAAACTTACTATTTAAAAAGTAAATTTGTTTTTGCTTTCAAATGTATTTATTTCACGTTTTCTTGTTATGTTTTTTCTTTTTGCACGTCATAACATTCATTAAAATATTTTCTATCATTTATCAAATATTTATAAATAACCTTTACAGAGGGGCTCGCTCAGTGTTTACTTGAGAATACATGTATTCCCGGACAGATGCTGTCACAGCCCCTCTTTAAGGGTTTTAAAATAAACTACAGTATATATCCCCTCGTTTAAATGAAAGAATTACTCTCCTTGGATTTTTTTAAATATAATGTTTAAACTAAATTTGAAAATTGTTGATTTTAATTAAATATTCACTTGCAATTCAGACCGTAAATAAAAACGAACTATACAAACAAGATATTTCACCAAAGAGCTCAAATAATTAATTTCTAGTTGGAAAATCAATACACTGTCAGAATTTAAAGTACGTGTATGTTTAATACATTGTAATGTTTATTTTCAATTATCAAATATTTGCAAAAGAAAAATTCTAATAAATAAATACATATTTTATTCTATTTTCAAATACAAAAAATTAAATAAATAAATAAATAAAAAATCTTGCCAAGAACGTTTTTCAAAGAAATTGTGTTTGATAAAAGTAATTCATTTCGGTATAAAGTAAGTGGATTGGTCATTTTTTGTATTATCTTCGGTTATTTTAAAGCTACATGCAATCTATCACAAACTTCCATTTTTTGACATCCTGATACTATAGTATTCGTGAAAAATTATATTCTAAAATATGTTAAGTAGAATTTATTTATTATTAAACTTTATTACTTTTTTCTAAAGGAAACACGTATTTTACTTGGGGAGCATAACACTTCATATATTTTAAATGCCTTCCTGTTTTGGAACCTGTAATTTACTTCTATTCAAACTCTTAAGTAAATTATTCCCCTTCATGCCTTAAAAGATGTTTATTACTCTTTTTCCTCTTGCATTTATCATTCTCTGCATTTTTGTTAGATGGATATGCCGTGTTATATGCATGCATTTATAAAATATTTAGCGGATAAACTCTGATAAATATAAATAACATATAAGGCAACCATTTTTCTAATTTAAATGCTATTGCCGAAAATATTTTTGAGATAAATTTTGTTTTATAAAAGTAATTCATTTTTGTCTGAATCAGATGTAGAGTTCCTGTTATGTTATCGTTTCTTTTAAACGTGCTACCATCGATCAACACTTACTGTTTCCTCACGTATTTTCACTTTACATGCAGATTATTGTTGTTTTTGCTTTCATAGATATTTATTTCGCGTTTCTTGTTACATTGTTTATACATATATTTTTCTATTCAGGCATCATAGTATTTATTAAATTATTTGCTACAATTTATCAACTATTTACAAAAAAAATAAATAAATAAATAAATAAAAAACAGAAAGAAATATTTTGAATTATACAACCTCTCGTTTAAATCAAAGATCAGTCTTTTTGAAACATTTTAAAGAAATGTAATGTTTGGTGCAAATCATTTATTTCTTCTTTCTTCTTTCTTTCATTTAAAAGAGTGTAACAAAAACTTTCCCCCTATTTTCCTTTTTCTGCTTTTTTACATTCAATTTGTCTGTGCGTTTGTCCACGGTCTATGTTTTATAAATATACTCGGATTTTAAGGCAAATGATGTACTTTAGCAAATGTTATATATATATATATATATATAAGGTATTGTTTTCATATGATCTATCCGTCTTTTTGTGTGTCTGCCTATCTGTCCGTATTTCACTGACGTGAAATTGACGTGAATATTAGTTTTTAACTTTAATTTTTTTATTCACTGACGTGAATATTAATTTTTAATCATTAATTAACACTTTCAGAAGTAAATACTTCTAGCGATGCCAGAAATCCTAATATTTTTAATACCGCCACAGTTCATGAGAAAAATTTTTTGAAAATTTGAATTTTTTTTTTGGAACATTTCAATAACAAAATTTTATTTTAGAATTTTTTTGCCATTATGCCATTTTGAAATTTAAAAATTACATTAATATACATGTATTAATTAAGAAAAAATTCGCCATTTTGCACGCCCTGAGTTTTTATTTCTAACTTTATGGAACATACTTTTAATCTCAGTTTCGTAATGTATTAATATTTCAACAACTAAAGTTCTTTTATCTTATTTTATTTAACTTAGTAACAATCTATTGATTGTTTTCTCAAAAAGAGCGGGAATGGTTGCGAAATCTTCTTTCAGTGTAGAAGTTTATTTTTCCTTTTTGGAATATTTATCGAGGTTTTAATTTTTGTTTTATTAAATCGTCTGCTGGAATGTTCATACGTTTATGTGAGTAGCTTGTGTTATTATGCTCATAGTATGAAGTTCTTGCAAGAAGACATGCCCCATCTACCAATGGGAGATGGTGATGTCGGATGTGATAGCCTTGAAATTAATCCTAATGGGTCTTTAAATTACTAACGCGGACATTTATTACTAAATGAAATATAGTTAATATTGTTTTCGAAGGTGATGAGGAATTTGGAGAAGTTGGGGAAAATCCTATGTTGAACCGGGATCAAGAGATAGAACGAGATATAGAGAAGTTCGAAATAAATGGGTTATCTAATAGTCAAGTGAAAGATATAAAATACATTTTGAGGGAGAATAAAGAGGTGTTTATGGGTCCTGTACGACCAGCAGGTGTAGGGGATCATCGTATTGATCTTAAACCGGGGGTGGCAAGGAAAAAGCCAAAGTTATATAGTGTACCGGTAGCTTACAAAGAGGAAGTAGATAGGCAGATTCAGGAGTTATTAGAATTAAATCCAATCGAAGTGTCAAATGCTGAAATTAGTCATCCAATTCTTTGCGTGGCGAAGATAGACGCAACTGTTAGACTTTGTATAGACTATAGAGCTTTAAATTGGGTAACTCAAGTTCCAATCTTTCCGATGAAAGATTCACAAGAAATCATGTATACCGCAGGGACGGCTAAATATTTATCTTCGATTGATCTATTGAGGGGTTATTGGCAAATTAAAATGGCTGAGGACTGTAATTATTTGACAGCTTTTACAACGCATAACAGAACTTATAAGTGCCGTACTATACTTTTGGATTATCAGGACGGCTGCTGCGTTTCAGAAAGACATGAATGAGATTTTTCAAGGTCATCGGAGGTATGCGGAAGCATATATTGCTGATGTCATCATTTTCTCCGACACCTGGGAAGAGCATTGTGAGCATGTTTGGGCTGTCATTGAAGAACTGAAAAATAGAAATTTTACGATTAGGCTGGATAAATGTAAATTTGGAGAAAAATTGACTAAGTTTTTAGGTCATGTAATTGGGGGTGGAACGCATGCACTTGATGAGGAGAAAATAGAAGCAATAAGGGATTTAAAAAGACCAAAAACTAAAAAGGAAGTTAGATTTTTTTGGATTAACGGGATTTTACCGATCTTATATTCCAAATTATGCCGAAATGGCTATACCTTTAACCGAATTAACTAAAGAGAAGGGCAGAAAAAGCCTTTAATACTCTTAAAGATGAGTTATGTAAAGTGACGAGTTTGGCTACCCCTACCGTAGGCCGGGAATATCAGCTTCTCGCCGATGCTTCCGACCTGGCAGTAGGATGTTGTCTTACTCAAAAAGATGAAAAGGGTCAGTTTAAACCGATAGCTTTTGCCAGTCAGAAATTGTCAGGGGCTCGGCGTGATTGGCCGAGTATAGAGAAAGAGGCTTGGAGTGTTCTCTTCGGGTTGCAAAAGTTTGAAAAGTGGACCTATGGATCTCAAATTGATATCAATATAGATCACAATCCATTAAAATTTCTCACTGAAACAACCCCAAGATCACCCAAACTCACTAGATGGCCTCTTGCCTTGCAACGCTGGAACCTGAGTATTTCTCATCGTCCAGGAGCTCAACATTTGAATGCTGATGCAATTTCTAGGCTACATAGAAAAAGCTGGGAAGAACAACCAGTTGTTAGTCCATCAGCATCAACGACCAAGTAGTGGACAACCTTAAAGGGATGTCATCACATGTTTATTTTTTTTCTGCGCATGTGTAAATATTTTTGAATTTTGTGTTTATAATAGTGTATTAGTATGTGTATTGTTTATGTAATAATAATATTAGTACAAGGTTCAGTAGAGATGTCAGTAGTTAATATTCAGACACCTGGAAATACCTATTTAATAAGCACAGTGAAGAAATCTGCAAAGAGACTATTGAACTCTTCTGTGATGTTACTATATGTTTGGGGAAAATTTGCCCCTAAAAAGCATATTTTCCGCTAAGGTGGGGGGTGTCAGGTTCTGAGACTGCACCTGCTACAGATTGGAATTTCCGTTATTTCTCTATCTTAATCGTTTGTGCGTTGTACTGGCTGTGTACTGTAATTTTCAAGGTGGCATTCTTTCTTTGTTGAAGGGAGAATTTGACAGGTAACTCTGTACAGGTGGTGAGTGAGAAAGAGGAGATTGCTGAGAGGCGTGTTCATCCGTCAGGGATGTATGTGGATGATGAGCAAACAAGGAACATGTCACGGATCAAGAAAGTAATGTGGGATGTGTCCAATGAAGAAGCTAAACAGGGGGGGTGTACATTGGGGAAAACAGTGATTTGAGAAGAGCAAGTCTCGTCTCAGATTGGAGCAGTTAGTATCTGGGGTTCTTACCTGGAAGTGTGTAGGACAGAGGTCCTTGTAGAGAGTGCTCCGTGTTGTAGAGTGTAGGCAGTTCGTATCTGGAGAGCAAGGGACACAGACGTCCTGGTGTTGTGCTCTGGGCCGGATAGTATAGGAAGAGCATACATGTGTTGGGAGATTCGAAATTTATCTCCGATAAAGTGAATCTAACGTGTATTGAGTGTGAGGGAGAAGGCGTAATTTGAACTGTATACAGCCAACATTTACTGTATTCAATTTAATGTTTAACCGGATCACCTATTTTCGAGTTGTAATTGAATATAATAGTAAATTGCGTATTTAATGTGTACATATATTCTAAATAAACTGTTAATTCAGTTAATGGACAGCGTCAGTGTTCATTTATACAATCCTCACAGTGGGTGACCAATATCACCTAATAATATCGGTGGTGGCAGCTATAACTACCACGGACTTTCTTCAAAGTTGTGCAGGCTGCGAGGAACGTACGACAGAAATTTTAGACAAATTAAGTGGTACCGAATATTTCTCCACACTGGATTTAGCCTCAAGCTCAACCTTATGGCACATACCTATTAACCCAGCAGATTCAGAAAAGTTAGCCTTTAGTACCAATTGTGGGCTCTGGGAATGGAATGTTCTCACCTTCGGTGTAAAGGTAGCCCCCCCCCCCAATTTTCAATCGGACATTTTAAAAAATTCTTACAAAACATAAAATAGACTTTGCTTGTTATTATTTTGATGACATAATTATTTTTTCTAAGATAATAGATGAACATATTCAGCACCTTATCCAAATTTTTGGTTTATGCCGAATAGAAAATATTAAATTAAAATTATCTAAATTTACTTTTGCTCAAAAACAGATCAATTTTATAGGGTATGAAATCCAAAATGGAACTTTAACTCCAGCTAATACTAATATAGAAACTATTAAAAAATTGAAACCCCCTACTAATATTACAAAGATTTACATTTACAAAGAATTACAAAGATTTCTTGGCTCCATAAATGTGTATCATTAACTTATTGACAAATATGCTGAAATTAGACATACCCTAAATAAATTACTTATGAAAGCTACTATTTGGGAATGGAAATTGGGGAATTTGGAAATGGGAATTTGGGCATGGAAGATTTATGGCCCAAAATTACCCCTACACATGTTTGTTAATGCTTCTCAGGTGGCGGTAGGTGCAGTTCTCAAACAACTCGACAATGAGACCTTTTTATATCCTATTTCTTATTTTTCTAGAGAATTGAAAAGTTATGAGAAAAAATACTTCATTACTGAATTAGAGTGTCTTGCCATCATTGATACTTTAGATAAATTTTATCATTATTTTTACGGTGTACAATTTACAATCCATACTGATCATGCATCTCTTGTTTGGTTAAAAAATATCAAAGATTTGAGAGGTAGATTATTTAGGTGGTCATTGAAGTTGAGTATGTTCGATTATAAGATTGAGCACTTAAAGGAATCTACAAATGTCGAAGCCGACATGCTGTCCAGAAACCCTATTTCTCATTTTTGGAAACCCCTTATTTTTCTTCTTGACGTTAAAGAGATTATTGAGATGCAAGAGAGAGAAAGTGTGTGTGGTTAAAATTATATAAATGACATCGGACTGATTATAGTTAAAAAGAAAGGTTTTCGTAAAGTGGTAGTTCCCATGTCCTTAAGAAAAAATTTACTTGATGTTGCTCATGAATAGTTTGGTCACCCTGGAGTTCAAAAAATGCAAAATTTAATTTCTCCTAATTATTATTGGCCGGATATGACACAAGACATTACCAATTTTGTTAAATATTGTGGTAACTGCCAGAAACAAAAACCTAGACAGAAAACATTTGGCTTATTACAAGCTATGCCCACGACAGATAAACCTTTTGAATGTCTGTCTGTTGATACTGTAGGAGGGTTCAATTATTATATTTCTACCAAAAAATATCTTCATATTATAATAGACAATGCAACAAGATATGTTTTGGCATTTCTTTCCAGAAGTGTCACTACAGAAACTTATACCAATTGTCTAAAACAAATTTTCAATATCAGAATTCCTCAACAATTATTCTGTTTTAATAAAAATTAAAGTGTATAGTGCCTTCAAAAAATACCGAGTGACAGGAATGCTGCTGTTACTTCTGCAAGATTCAAAAAATTCCTGCGAAATCATAATATTAAGCAACGTTTGACCACTGCCCATCATCCACAAGCGAATGGAAAATGTGAAAGAGTAAATCAAACAATAGTAACTAGATTAAAATGCAAAGTAAACTCCACTACCTCCAAAATTCCCTGGACTAAACTTTTAACTGAAGTAATTAATGAATATAATAATAGACCACATTCTATTACTAAATTTCCACCTGCTTATTTACTTTTTGGTCAAATACCCTATGACTCCCCCTTACAACAAGTTTATTATCCCCCTGTTAATTGAAATTAAAGCCCTTAAGATTGCTAAAGCAAGAACTGATGAATTTCATTTAAAAAAAAAATGATAAAAATCATGTCGAACCAAAATTTAAAATTGGGGATCTAGTTATCTATGAAGAATTTCAGTACCCTAATACTAGAAAGTTATCACAAATATTTAGTGGACCTCATAAAATTCTTAACAAATTATCCGAAGTAAATTTCGAAATTGATAGGCAAAACCCATTCAAAAGTTCAGAAATAGTACATGTATCTAAACTAAAGCCTTATTATTTCCCTGATAAATTTAAATTAAGTCATGAGCAACAACCCCCTAAACAACAACAACAAACTCAAATAAAAGCTGTAGCTTAAACTTAAATCCCTAATTTTACCATTTTCTAATTTTTTTTTCTCTCAAACAGTACATTTCTTTTTATATTTTAACTCAGATAACATCCTGTAATTCTTACAGAATGACAATGATATTTCTTGACTGCAGCGAGAGTATCACTTGTCTGGAAATTTTTATTATTGTTTGTTTATGCCGGCGTAAACGGGCAAAAAGAAGATTTCTTATTTTGTATTGAATTACTCTTGTTATAACTTAGAATAATATAATAAAAATTAAAATTTTAAGTCAACCTTTTTTAATTTTAATTTTCAACTGAACCTTATTCTAATATAAAAAATACTCTATCAATCATTAACTTAATTATTTGACAGGTAATCAAATTTTTATCACTTAAAAAAAAGAAAAATTCTCTCTTTGCTTTTCCATTCCAGTCCAAGTACATGTCAATTAGAATTTAGTTTTGTTTCTTTTTCTCTTTTCTTCTTGCATCTTACAATGTTTTATCACACCAAGAAAATATTTATTGCGTAATTATTTGACATGATTAGATCTTGTCTTTAATTTTTATTATTTATTAATATTTCTTTTTAAGAATCTTAGTAGTGAAAAGGTCACTTGTATTCTCAAACATGAAAAAAAAAATTATTTTATTTTATTTTATTTTATTTTATCTTTTTTATTTTTGTACATATTCCTGCTTAATTCGAATACAGGATTAAGTAAATGATTACATAATTGATTACATTCTTTATTCTATTACACTTCTCTCTATATTTTATCCCAAATATATGAGATGAGCTAAACGAGATTAACTATACAAATTAAAATTTAAAGAATTGCTTTTGTGATATTTACTATTACTTATTATGATATTTACTTATACTTATTATGATATTTACTTATATTGGTATTTTTCCTTATTATGTTTCTTTATTATATTGTTTATTTATAAAATTGTTAAAATTTATTATTACTATATTGCTATTTTATAAAATGTGTTATTATATAAAAATATGATTATAAAAAGTATTTTCACAAAAAGTTCTAAAAATGGAATGTTATGAATGTTCTAGGACTTACTTGCAAAAAATCTGAACCAATATTATAATGTTAGCTGATGAATTTGGACAGTCTATAACAATATAATTAGACATCCTTGAGAAAAGGTAATGAACTATGCCATTCCAAATGTGACTTTTAGATGGATTTTTGAAACAAACTCTTAAAATTGATTTCTAGAAAATTCCATTAAATTTCTTCAACAATATTTAGGTCCATCATTGTCAAGAAAGTATTCAACATTATTGTTTTTTTTATTTTTCATGTTAATATATAATGATTAATTGCTTATATTTTCAAATTACTTTATGATGTGTAGTTTAAAACAAGATCATATCTTGTATTTTTGTTCATTCCTATTTTAATATGTAAATTTAAAAGTTATTCCCCACATAACCATAGTGTTCCTAAATTTAAATTCCATATTTATAGAAAAAAATTTTTTTTTTTCTTTTTATTAGTATTTAATTATTATTACTTCTATCGACAACTTCGTGATCTAAGTCTCCGTCATCCCTTTTAAGTGAACTTGCAGGTCTCAGACCTACATTTTCACCCGTCTTTTTCGGAGGGGGTTTTGTAATAAAAAATGCGCCATTTTGCACGCCCTGAGTTTTTAATTCTAACTTTATGGAACATACTTTTAATCTCAGTTTCGTAATGTATTAATATTTTAACAGATAAAATTCTTGTATCTTATTTTATTTAACTTAGTAACAATCTATTGATTGTTTTCTGAAAAAGAGCGGGAATGGTTGCGAAATCTTCTTTCAGTGTAGAAGTTCATTTTTTATTTTTAGAATATTTATCGAGATTTTAATTTTTGTTTTATTAAATCGTTTACTGGAATGTTCACACGTTTATGTGCGTAGCTTGTGCTATTACGCACATAGTATGAAGTTATTACAAGAAGACACGCTCCATCTACCAATAAAAAATGGTGATGTCGGATGTGATAGCCTTGGAATTAATCCTAATGGGTCTTTAAATTGCTGACGCGGATTAGGGGATGAGCTAGTTTTTGCGTAGAGTCAGGGAAATTCATTTTAGGAGACGAGAGCGGTAGAATGCAACCCATTTTTGAACTGTTAAGACGCCCTTCTCATTTTTCCGATAATTTAGAACATCGAAAAGACGTACCTTGGTGAGCGAATGTTGTAGTGTTAGATGTGTGGAACGGTGACCACTGGAATAACTTATTTCTGTATTCTAAATAAATATGGATTAAAAAATGATTGACTTACATTTATTCCGGAGAAATACCCAAAGGGAACAAATCTATTGTTTTCCAACTTACCATGACGGCTGCTTATCCTGCTATTAGTTCTTAAAGGAATAGTCGTATTATACAGCAGAGATAGTGTTCTACGAGAAATGATGCATTTAAATAGAAAACCGCCTTTACTTTTCATACATTACTTTCAAGAATGAAAGTGCTGCGCTACAAATAACACATTCTTATTACTAAATTCTAATAGCATTCCTGGCCTTATTAATTGATATAATTTCTGAAATTTAATTAAGTGAAAAATTCTATTAATATTTAGCAGTGAGAGTCAGACATTTGTGCTCTGAAACTTTCATGCCTGCCAGCCATACAAGTTGTAAATATAAATTTTAATTCCTTTTAACGGATTAATTAACATTTTTTCTATAAAAACAATAATTAAATTCATTGAAATATTTTGTAAAAAGGAAAACGAAGTTTGTTACTATGGAATTCAACTGCAGCACAAAATTCATTAGAATAAAATTTAAAAGATTGTGGATGTATAGACTTGCTTTTCAAATCTTATAAATTTTTTCGAATTTTTTTTCATGCCTTATAATAAATTAATTATGTTTTTTCTTCTTATATTGTTATGCGTATGTCTCTTTAATTGACTAAATGAAAAATACTATTTTATAGTAATCAATGCTATTTTACTACAGATGCTAATTTGTACCAAATAACTACAATAAGAAAATCTCAAATTAATAAAAAATGTATTAAAAACAGCTTATCAAAATTGATCGATGTATCTAAAATGACTTTTCAGAATTTTTTTTATTTTACAAAATAAATCATTTTTGTTTTTGAGATAATAAAATGACTATTTCCTAAAACTTCTTTCGCTAGCTTACATTAAATCAATCATAAACTAATATTTTTCTGACATTCTGATATGTCCGAATATTTCCTATTTTCTATTTGTGTGATGTATTTTAGGAATAAAATATAGGAATATTTGCTTTCTTTAATATCACACACCTCGTATTTATTAAATTTATTAATGTCATTTACTGGTGTGAATTTTGATACTTTGATTAACTGAATTCCAAGAACATACACTGTTAAAAATCTTGTTCTAGTTTGAACCAAAAAAGTTTGTTTTTTGGTGCTCAATATCTGGCACCGTAAGATGGTGAAATCTTGAAACAAAATTTGGAGCTCTCGTTGAAGCATAGTTCCAATACTTTGAACGAGGTTGAACTAGGAAGCTCCAAATGTTGGTAAGAGATTTCACCATATTATGTTGGCAGCTACTGTGCACCAAAAAACAAACTTTTTTGGTTCAAACTAGAACAAGATTTTGAACAGTGTATTCTGTGAAAATTAGAGGTTTAAAGTCACGGAAACTTTTCATAACTTGATGTTATACATTCCTTCAATGTTAACAGTACAATATGACAAGTTAAATGACTGATCAATATTTCTCTGGTTCCGGATTTAATTTGATTCGGGACATATTTTAAAATAATTTTCATTTATTGAGTTAAAATTTTAATTTTTTTCCCAATAGTTCGACACATTATTTGTTAGTAAAATCACGTGATAAAATATGAATGTATCATGGATATATATAAAAAATATTTAAGATTCGTTAAAAAATTATTTAAAATCGTTATAATTCGAAATATTAATTGTAGTATATGTATTGTTTCCATTTAAATAAATTAAAATATAAAAGTTTTAGTCCTGACTCAGCTTTTCCAAAAGTATTTATTTAAATAAAAACTTAAAATATTTAAATTAAAAATGAAGAAAAAGATATAAAAATAATAAATAAATAAAATCATGTGACATTTTTTTTCTCATTTCCTGAATCAGAATTAAAGTAAAACAATTAAAAAAATATGTTCCAAGTTTGAAAAATGGTCCTTGACTTATTACACTTTAAATAATATAATTGTTGAAAAACTCATCATGAAGAAAAACGCATTTTCACAAGGAATCGTTTCTATAACAGTCATTAAATAAAAGCTAGATTTTAGAAACAAATCAAAACAAAACAAATTCATATTTACTGTGCCAATTAAGATAAAAAAATGATTTAAGCGTCACTTTCATCAGAAAAAACAAAGAAATTTTTAATGCATATATATAATTTGAAGATTTTTATGTCCTAGGTCCCATTAATAAAAAGAAACAATTAAAGGTTTTCTGCTTCTCTTTATAGCTAAGATGTAAAGCTTACATAGAAGCAGTATTTTAAAAACCCACATCTTTAGCATCTTTCTTTCATTTCTTTATGATAGTTTTGTATGTTTGCGAACTTTATGTGTGTAATGTAAAATGTATTGAATTGCTTTTATTATATCCTAGCTAAGAGTGTAATTTTTTAGAAAACATATACAGTCGAACTCGGTTTTAATACGAAAACGAAGTAAATTAAAGCATTTCTTAAATTAGCAGTTACTCCCATTACCAGTAGAGATACTGCAAGTATGAAAAACATGTACATAATTAAAATAAGTATATTGTTAATTTTTTTAATTTTTTCTCAGTATTAAAATTAACTTAGTGTAAAGTTACTTCTTGTAGCAAAACGTTTGCATTAGATATTCAGTATTACACTTCTAAGCATAGATTTATTTAGACAAACTGTCGATACTAAAGTCAAAGACTAAAAAAGAAAGACTAAAGTCAAAGACTAAAAAAGAAAGAATGAAGTCAAAGACTATATTCTTTTCGTCTTAACAGTGCTACATAACACAGTGTGTTCATGTGCCCACATCCCAGATTTAGGTAAAAAAGGCTTTATAACATTTTATAACATAACATTAACATAAATATTCAGTATTACCTGCCTGAATCTCATTTTCTTGAGACAAAATCACAGTACTAATGTCAGACATTCTGAAGAGCTGTTATTCCAAAAATCACAAAAGATATACAATAATAACCCCGTTCACTTCACTCTTTTAGCAACTAAACAACTAAAATTGTAAAGCCGGCACCAAACAGAGGTAACACAAGCAATATAAAGTGCAACATAGGCAAAGAGAGAGGTCGAAACAAAGAGAAATGTTATTTCAAACCTAGTTTTTCTCTGAAATTGAACAAGATGTTTTATGAGTCGTTTCAATCTGCGGTCTGCCTTAATCCTCTAATGTCCTATGTATACTCCTTGTAGGAAAAAATGGCTTTTCAAGGACCAAAGTCCTTTTGTAATTTTCTTTTTTACATTTGTTATTTATCTTAATGCTAATAGATAATGGTCGATTAGTGATCAACGTAAGGATAATGAAAAAAGACGTCGGTGCTTGAACAATCCATTTTTTATTACAGGGAGTATTATGAACATTAGAGCATTATTTCGAATTTAATCGAATTTTTAATTCAGTTATACTTGAAATTTAAAATAACAATATTTACTTTATTTAATACCAAATTATTATTTAAATAAAACGAAATTTACATTTTCAATTTTTTTGCTATGAATTAGGATTTTCTGATTCATAAACCTTTTAGAATGTATTCTTACATTACATTAGAAGGTTACGCTCACTGCTATTTAAAAAGTATTGGTTTTACATATTGAATTTAAACAGCGCAATATAAGAATTGAGATGGTTGATCAATATGTCTCCGGACCAGGATTTAAAGAAAGAAATTATTGAAGGTATTCCATTATGCTTCTTCTTTTACATCCTTCACATGCAAAGCTTACATAGAAGTGGTATTTGAAAAACTCGCATATTTTGAATATTTCTTACTTACCCTTCTAGATATTAGAGGCATTCTTTTTTGGTCCTTATATTTGACCGGACAGCAGCAGCACAAACAATCACTCCATCGAATTCACGGATGAAATTCAAGAATTAGTTAAAATTCGATTCGCATACTAAAACACAATTTATCTGTCTAGTCCTGTGTTTGTAGAAAATACATGAAAACTCGACTTTTGCGATATAGTCTTATGTTTGCCATTGTGTTTCCCTGCTCCCAATTATCCATGTTTTCATATCTGTGTGTTCAATAAATCACAATGACAATACTACAAATCAGCTACTAAAATTGTGTTTTTTTTATTTTTTCCACCAAGATATTACTTCGGCAGGTGGTGTTTTAATATGCGAATCGAGTTTTAACTAATTTCAGCCGTGGATAGGTTGAGGAAATTGTCTTGCTGTCGCCTCTCTGTCCATATAATTTATAATTATGTCTAGTATAACTCATGTTAGATTATTTAGGCAGAAAGTTGTACTGTAGAAATATTAATGTTAAATAGTAGCAATGCTTGATAAGAAGGCGGTTTCTATCTTATATTTACTATATTTTTTTCCAAAAAGCATATTAAATGTACAGATTTTTGTCCGTGTTAGTACTGATTCTACTTTTGTTGCTTGTAAAAAAGGATGAACGTATTAATATAGCTTACATGTCACGTTTAACGCTCATATTGCTCATTTCAATCGCGTTTTTGTTTTTTTTTCCGTAATCGTATAAAGTAAGTTTGACATTATTACTTTGACATTTGACAGGTAATTGCTTTGAAGCCTATAGAAACTACGGCTTTCGCCTCGAAAGAGCCGTAATATACATTTACAGAAACAACAAAAAGTCAGAACAATGATTTTTTTTAATTTTTGTATCCATTACATCTATATATCGCTACAAAGACACAACACAACATTCATGTCTAATTAGGATTAAAACCCCTTAATAGGATTCCTTTCGGCGTGGTAGTAGATGCCGCTTCTGATCACGCCACTGGAGCGGTTGACTGCATTACTTTGTAATAGATTGCAAATTTTGAATATTTAACCCAAATTTTCAGAATTCTTTAATATACCACACTTTAAATCCATAATATTGCAGTTTATGTGTTATATTACACAGCAACGTTTAGAAAATATGTAACTTTGCATTTTTAATCGTTAAATTTCCCCTGGGATTTTTGCGTTTAATATTTCCTAGGACATATATTACGCCTTTTATTTTTCATAGACATGCATTTTAAAGAGGAAATAAAATTCATTGCAATAAATATTTTTTAGTATTTATGAGACAATTCTAGCAGAAAATGTTATAAACAAAAGATCATTATAAATCATTATAAAAACAATTTTTATATAATAATAACTCCTGTCAATTTTTTTAAATAAATTATATTTCATAAACAGAATAGAAAAAAGAAATAGAATGAATGTCTCTTGGGTGGTCTCCTAACATTTAAACCTTACATTTTCTCAATTAATGACTGCTATTTTTCTGTCCGTCTCACATATCTGAAAATTATTATTTTTACGTTCCGAAATCTTTCCGTCTGACTTTTTGTTTTGTATTATATTTATTAGCGTTAAAAAAAATAGGTGCGTTATTAATATGAAGAATTTATTTAAAATGGAAACTTACTGGTTACTTTGATTTACTATTGCTTTATTTTTTTAAGCTTCTTTAAAGTGTAAGTTTAATGAAAAGCATAAAGAAATCTTTTTAAAAGATATCATAATAAATAATTCTAAATCAAAAAGCAAAAACAACAAAGCACCTTCAAAGATTCTTTTATATTAAACTACTTGCTTGAAATTGCTCAAAAAGCTCATATTGATAGTCTGCGTTTTATATAATATGAACTTAAAATGTTCAGTTTTACTTAAAAGCTGATTAAAATAGAGAAAAGAGAAGCATGAAAAAAGATATATTAATAGTTGATTTTATTTAAAATTTCTTAGTACTTTCAAGCTTTGATCGAGCTCTTCATCAGAGAATATTTTTGCTACTATTTTTTGTTTATTTATGTAAGTATATATGTTTTCGTTTTGAAAATTAACGAGCCATCAGTTATTACAGTTGAAACAGAACTCCATTCTTGGATTAAAAATTTATGACAAATGATATATATTACTATTAATTGCAGTCCATTTACTTTATTATTTTACTATGTGTTTATTCGTCATATTTCCTTTTTAATTGCGTAGCTTCAAGTCACGTAATTAGAAAAGATGTCCGACATGCAAGTAGACACAATGCATGCTGTCCGTTTCTCTGTGTTTTATATTCTGTTTCAAATCAATAAAATATCTATGAGCTTTTTATAGAAATACTTCCTCTAATCATGCCTATTCTTTTATCATCTGTGTAATAAAATTCTAAGTCATTTAACTAGAATCAACAGTTCTGGGCTGGCCATTCACTTTTTGTATGCAGGCTACTTTTACGTTAGCCAGGCGCAGGTGATAAATCACCAAATATGGTTCAATCGACAAAACATAATCTGTACTAAAACAGTCCAAGTCATGTGAGTATCATAAATAATTTCGAAAGAACCCCTTTCCTTTCCATTTATGCGGGGCAAAAATATTTTAATCATTTCGGGTCTGGTGTACTATTAATAGTACATGTCTTTTCATCGAATATTATTTTGTCTTAACAATTATTTTGTTATTTTCTATATATAGAAATGATTGTATATGTTCATAGCTTTCTTTTTATGTTTGACATTTAATAATAACAATAATATTAAAAGTTTACTTAATTTTCTTTGCACCATTGAAGATTACTTCATTTTATATCTATATTTCACTCTTTAAATTCAAAATATAAGTTATTTTTCTGAACGAATCATGAATGATAAAATGCAAAAGAACATTAGAAAGTTGTAATATATGTTAAACCCTGTTGTAATATGACATTTTCCAAATGGCTCCAATAACCCTTCCTTAATCAATCTATACTAATAAAATCCGTGCGCCTCTGTCTGCTTGAAGCCGATTAAACTTCGCAACGCGGGCGAGTTGGAAGTCGCGAGGGGTGTCTTTCGATTGGAAATATTCCGGGGAAGTCATTTCGGGCATTTTCGAGACCGTGGGACCAAAATTTAAAAAGTTATGAATTAAAAACCCCTTGGGAATCGGAACGAAAAATGTCTCAAATCCCAAACGGCTCTCAAACGGAGCTCCGAGGCAGAACACTGCGCCACCTTGCGGTGAAGAACCTGAACTTTTCTCCTATGGCTAAAAGAAGAAACAGCCGAAAACCGCTTTTTCTACCGGCGCTAATTGCGTTTTTTTGCGCGTTTTTTCTTAAACCATCATGCAGACAGTTTTTAAAGTAGAAAAAAACTGATTACATATTCAGAATCTGCGTAAAAATCTGCTTCTGATGTATTAAAAAATACGGAAAAATGTCTTAAGGGCGCGTAGTGCCCACCGTGCAAACCAAATATTTTTAACGGGACTATGGGCGCGAAGCGACCATAGTTCCGATCCACAATGTTTTTTTTTTTTCAAGTGCACATGGCCCACAGTGCGAAATCACATATTTTTAACGGGACCATGGCTCTTTAATTTACTTTTTTTTGTGCTTGAGGATTCGAACACCAAGACTTGCTTATTTAATGAATTTTTTTGCTTATTATATACTGCTTAATACCGAGGTTCGTTTGGAAAAAGTGGCCCAGCTAGCGGGCGTAGCTCGCTAGTAATAATATAAATATAGATTGGATAGTACACAACATTAGTACATTTGTTGCATTTCAGATAACGAGATAATCTTTAAACATCAGTAAGTCTATTTGGATAGTTACGATTAACATAATTAAATTAATATTAATTTTGTTCTCAAAATGGAAAAAAAAATTGGACACGAAAAGTTAATCTAAATTAGTTTTTTGAATAAAACTAAATAAAAGTTGTCAGCATCAAAAAGAATTATCTGTGCTTTTATTTTAGCCAGGCACAAATCTCGCCAATAGTATTTTTTGACCCATAACTTAGCATTATCTGTTTTATTGCGTGGTAAATTTAAACAATATTTTGATTTTAAAATTATATGTCATGGTTTATGATATTATGATTTTTTTTTCTTTTTTTTCTTTTTTGTTGCTTTTTATAGAGAAATATGTGAGAGTTATGAATTTTAAATGTTTCATTTTAAAATTATATATTTTAAATAAAATGAGTGAAAGTATTCTTTTAGGTGGAATTAATGAAACGCGAGAAAATCCGTCGAGAATAATGATTGGACATAAAATATATGTGCCTGGGTTACAGTAAAAGATTTCTTAATTTCAATATCAAATTTTTCTGATTTGGTGAAAGACTGTATAAAAACAGCATAATATAATACTTAGCATATATTTAAGCTATACGAAACTGGTGGCCTATGGCCGCTAGTATTAACAATAGTCTTCTTAAATAGATTTTACTGCATAATTAAACTAGGAAACCTTTTACGATAATGCAAGCATTATTTTTCATGAAATACATTTATCCACTTCCATTATAATTTTTCATTCAAATGCCATTAATCATTCATGTTACAAGAACAAACAAAGTTTTCCTCTCTTTGGGCAAATATCCAGCTTATCTTTTCTAAAGTATTCTGATACAAAATGTGCAAAGTTCTTCCTTTTCTAAATCCAAAGATAAACTTTGACATCTTAATGCTCCAGAAAGTATGATAAATGAAGAGCTTTTGTTTCCCTTATTCCACAACGAAACATTCACTTTTATAATGTCAGTAGCACCTCATATTTTAAATAATAAATATTTTTATTTAAAAAAAACACAAAGAGGTGAAAATCTCTGCTTAATCTGCAATATATATTTAAACTAATTGTTTTTGATATTTAGCGTAATAAATGAATATAAATAAAGTAAATGTTTTAGATAATTATAAATGTATATGATAGCATTTAAAATTATATTTATTCTGTAAATAAAAATATAAATCCGTCTTTCGAAATTGTCCAATTTATGTCGCACTTGCAATACTCTTTAAGTAGTTTATATTCTTTTTTACATATCGTTCCTTTATATATATAGTATTGTCTTATTAAATTGGATAAAATGTTTTTGATTACAAAGAATGAACGCAAATAATTAATCATATATCAAATCATTTTTATTATCGAATTATTTTCAGTTAGATGATGAAATATATTTATCATTTATTAACTAATTTAATGTTTTTAATATATAGTGATTGTTTAAAACAATTGGGTAAGTACCACGGTTTATGATGATATGATTTTTTTCTATTCTTTCCGTTTTCCTTTCTTTAATTTTATAGAAAAAAGTGAGGGTTATTATTTTTTCAATGTTTCATTTTAAAGTTATGTATTTTAAATAAAATGTTTGAAAGCCTTATTTTTAATGCAATTAGTAAAACTCGAGAAAATGCATCCAGATTAATGTTTGTCAATTGATTATCTACTCCTGTCTAACATAAAAAAAGTTCCTAATAGTTTTATCAGAATCTTCTGATTTGGTGAAGCACTGAATAAAAGTAACATGAAATAATACTTAGCTCACATTTTAGGGAGATCATTTTGGTTGCTAACGATGATTAGTATTAACAATAGTCTTCTAAAATTAATTCAACTGTAGTAAAACAACGAAACATTTGGCGATAATGCAATCACTATTATTCATCAAATACATTTATATAATTTTTCCTTCATATCCCATTAATCATTCATGTTACAAGAACAAACAAAGTTTTTCGACTTCTTTGGCAAATATCCAGCTTACCTTTTCGAAAGGATTCTGGTACAAAACGTGTAAGGTTCTTCCTTTTCTTAATCCAAAGATAAACTTTGACATCTTAATACTCCAGAAAGTATGATAAATGAACACGTTTTGTTTCTCTCAGTCCACAAAGAAACATATTATACTGTCAGTAGTACCTCACACTTTTAATAATAAGTAATTTTTATTAAAAAACCACAAAGAGGTGAAAATAACTCCTTAATCTGCAACACATATTTAACTAATTGTTTTCGATATTAAGCATAGTAAACGAAGATAAATAGAGTTAATGTTTGAGGTCATCATAAATACATATGATGGCGATTAAAATTATAGTTATTTTGTATATAAAAATATAAATCCATCTTTCGAAATCGGTCAATTTATGTCGTATTTCTACTACTTTGTAGTAATTTATATTGTTTTTATGTATAGCCTGTCCGAAAGTGTTGTCTTATTAAATTGGATAAAATGTTGTTGATTGCAAAGAATGAAACACAAATAGTTCAACATATATCAAGTTATTTTTATTACAGAATTATTTTCAGTTACATAAAAAATTAGATATCACTTATTGACTAGTTTAAAAAAGATAGTTTTAATGTACTGTTCCTGTTTAAAACAAGTGGGTAAGCGTCATGATTTATGATATTATGATTTTTTTCTATTCTTTTCTTTTTCCTTTCTTTATTTCTATAGAAAAAAGTTGGACTTATCAATTTTAAAAGTTTTATTTTGAAGTCATATATTCTAAATAAAATAAGTGAAAACTTTATTTTAAATGGAAATAATGAAATCCGAGAAAATGCGTCGGGAATAATTCTTGTCAATTTACTCCCTGCTCTTGGCTAAAACGCACACACACACAAAAAAAAAACTGTTTTTAACCATTTATTAGAATTTGACGAAGGGCTGAGTAAAAGTAAATATGAAATAATACTTAGCATATATTTATGGGAGCCAAACTGGTATAATAACTAATATACCAACAGCTAATATTAACAATATTCGTCTTAAAATAATTTTATTGTAATAAAACTATTTGTAATAAACCTTCGACGATATTGCAAGCACTATTATTCATCAAATATGGTTATCACACTTCAGTATTTTTTTTCATTTAAATGCCATTAATCATTCACGTTACAAGAACAAACTTTTTTACCTCTTTTCGAAAATATCCAGCTTATCCTTTCTAAAGTATTCTGATATAAAATGTGCAAAATTCTTCATTTTAAAAATCCAAAGATAAACTTTGACATTTTAATGCTTCACAAAAAATGAAAAATGAACATATTTTGTTTCCTTCATCCATAAAAAACATTCTATTTAATAATATCAGTAGTGTCATATATTTTAAATTATAAATAATTGTATGGTGAAAAATGCTAAAGACGCGAAAAGCACTACTTAATATGTAACATTTATTTAAAATATTTATTTTGGATATTAAACGTATTAAATGCATATAAATAGAATTAATGTTTGAGGTCATCATTTTCTAAATTTAGGATTTTCTATTTTATTGCCGGGTAAATTTAAACAATGCTTTGATTTTGAAATTAAATGTTATGCTTTATGATATCGTGATTTTTTTTATCACCATTATCTTTTTTCTTTCCTTTTATAGAAAAATAAGTGGAAATTATGAATTTTAAATATTTCATTTTTATGTTATGTATTTTAAATAAAAAGAATGAAAGCATTATTTAAAATGAGATTTATAAAATACAAGAAGCTGCGTGGAGAATAATGTTTGGAGATTTATTACTTGCGCCTAACTAGCTTTTTTTTACTTATACTGCCCGAGAGATACTGATCAGACTAGCAAGTCTGTAGAGCATAAATGTCACTCCCGGTCCCTTATTAAGGTCGTAAAAAAATACAAATTTCAGCTGAAGCTGAGTCTGCCAAAATACGCGATAGAGGTAGAATGATATGCACAGGATATAAGTAATTATTACATTTTCAAAAATTATAAAATGAAAATAAACACATTAAGGAAGACAAAATTAACTAAGCTGTTGCGAACCGACAATGAGTACTGAATAATGGAAATCCAAGTCCCAGTCTCAGTGATGGATTAAAACTGAGAGATCACATAAGAACTTGAAGATGTTTTTAATATTTGAGAGCAGAGTCAGGCGTGATAAAATATTTGCTAGCCAACCATCTGGAATAACAGGAGGAGTGCGAATATGCTAGCGAGTTGTTAAAGGGTAATTATAGAAATAATGAGAGGCATCAACAACATCACCACACTCACACAGAGGAAAAGGGCTCTTTTGAATTTGAAGAGTTACGCCCCAAAGGGACCATGACCGGTAAGAAAAGCTAAACGAACGGAGAATGGAGTGAGCAGGAGAAAATCTAAAGATACCACTGTAAGCAGATCATAGGTATATTTACCCTGTTCTGAGTAGTCTCAGTGATCCTGCCATTGTTTCATAAAATGAGCGCAAAGTTGTCTTCTGATGTGTGAGTGCGGTACTGGAAGTGAAAAATGCACTACTGGTCTAACAGTTGCCTCCTTTGCCAACATATCTTCCGTTTCATTACTCAAAAAGCCCTATAGACTGGAACTGGCTTAAACAGGTTTCCCAGAGAAGATTTTTCAGATTTAATCTCAATAACCTAGAGATCCATTGTTGATCCAAATGAATAGATAGCGTCAAAGCTTGAAAGACTATCGCTAAAAATTAGAATTAGAAAATTTTGATTTTGTTGAGAAATCCACTCTAACGCTTTACAGATAGCAAACAGTTCAGCTTGGAAAATGAAATTATTATTATCCAACCTGCAAGACCATTTATGAACCACTTCACTTTCTTTCGCAGATAGCTGCACCTACTCCGGTAGTAGTGTGTGACCCATTGGTTAAGACCATAACAATTTGTGTGGGAGAATAAGAATTTACTGTCAGATTTACTTGGAGATGGAAAGTCTCATCTGCTTGGTGAAAATGATCACCAGGAGTCTTATTTTGAATTATAATTTATAGAAAATATTTCTGGGAGATAGTTTCATTCTCCAAATGAAGGTGTTACTTTTAACCAACTCATATTTAGTAGTATTGGGAATGGGAGGAATTCCTGTCAAGAGCATCACTGGAAATTGTTTTATATCCCCTAGAAAGTTTCAAAAGAAACATCCTTTGTATAGAAACTAATTTGGTAAGTACTGTTTTTGTGAGATCCCCCCCCCCAAAATAGCTGCCCCATAAATCATATTTTTTTCTACAATAGTGGAATACCAAATTTTTAGCATATGGCTTTTAATACCCCTAGATTTAGTGGTTAATTTTGTTGAGTTATGATAAAATTTTACTAGTGTAAATTTAAAATAGTTAATATGAGCGAACCAATTCAAGTGTTCATCTATTGATAATACTAACATTTTAACGTTACAGACATGGTGGACGCTAGAGCCACTTATTCTAATGGTGGGTTTTCATTTAAGTTTATACGGTTTTGCAAATGTTAGGGTTTGAGATTCATTAGTTGAAAAGTTGCAGATCCCATGATTTTAGCAGCTGACTGAAAACTTGAAGAGCGAGAGCTTCCTCCAACTTCAATTCCAGATGCCGTAGACCAGAGAAAATAAAGCTGAAGTCATCTGCGAATGCAAAAATTAAGTATCCGAGTTTTTGAAATTCTGTGATAATTTTATTAGCGATGAAGAGCCAGAGAATCGGCCATAGTTAGGAACCTTGAGGACAACCATTTTTCTGTGGATGGAATAAGATTCCAGCTCCCCAATTAACAAGAATGCTTCTCTCAGAGAGATAAGAACGAATGACTCCAGCAATATTTCCCGGACAATTTAGAATGCTAAGTTGGAGGAGAATGTCTCTCCACTAAATACTATCAAAGACTCCTTGAATATCAAGAGAGACCAGGGAAGTGTATTTGCCTTCACTGATTTTAGAGGCCCAGGAAGTGAAGATATCGGAAAGAGTTTTTTCACATGACCTGCCCTCTTTGAATTTAAATTGCATATTACGTAATTCGAGGAAAACAATGAGACGTTTGGCTTTTGATTTTACTAGTAATTTCCCTAATACCGGAATCAGGCAGATTGGGCGATAAGAACTAGGTTCAGAGGGAGTCTTTCCTTGGTTAAGGAATTATACAACTTCCCCTTGTCTCAAAATAAGAGGGAAAAAATAAAAAGAAAGACAGATATTAGTCCCTTGTGTAAATATTTCTGAGACTATGTTAAAAGAACGTTTAAATATTTGAAATCAATAGAGCCCGCACCAGGAGCTTTGCTATCCTTGAATTTGGCAAGAGTAGCGCGAATTTTGGCGTTACTAAAAGGTTCATCAGGGTAATTCGAAAAATTTATGTTTCGAAAAAGCAATAGTTCTTAATTTGTCTATCAGAATCTTCAGATTTCGCGAAGGACTGTATAAAAGTAGTATGAGATAATACCTAGCATGCATTTAAGTTATGCGAAACTGGTCGCTAGTATTAGCAATAGTCGTGTTAAATTGATTTTACTGAAATAAAACTAGAAAATTTTTAAAGATAATGCAAGCACTATTATTTATCAAATACATTTATCACCTTTTAGTGTTATTTTTTACTCAAATGCCAATAATCATTCACGTTACAAGTAAAATGGTTTTTTTAATGCAAAATTCAGCTTATCATTTTTTAAGTATTCCGGTACAAAATGTGCAGAGTTCTTTCTTTTCCGATAGATTTCTATTGAAAATTAATCAATATTGTTTATTATTTGGCAAAAGTGGTTTATCTGTAGTACGTGGCACATAATTAGAAAATCACTTATATTTCTTTATCTGAAAATAAAAAAGTACATTTCTAGGTCGTCTGCGCACGAAGTTCATTAATTATTCAATTTTGCCACTTAGAGACCTTGGCTTCTGGTGTAAATAGTAATAAATCTGTAAAATACATGACAGCAATACAAATACATTTATCATTGTTTAGAGCAATTTTCATTCAGGTGAAATTATTCATTCACATTACATGAACAAACAAAATTTTCGACTTTTTATGCAAATATCCAGCTTATTTTTTCGCATGTATACTAATACAAAATGTGCAAAGTTCTTCCTTTGCTAAATCCAAAGATAAACATTGACTTCCTAGTGTTCCAGAAATTATGATAAATGACCATTATTTGTTTCCCTCATTCTAAAAAACATTCATTTTTAAAATATCAGTATCACATTATATCAAATAAAATATCATGGTTTATAACATTATGGATATTGTTTTTGTATTATTTTAAATTTTCTTTCTTTTTTTAGAAAAATAAATGGGAATAATTAATTTTAAAGTTTTTATTTTAAAATTATGTATTTTAAATAAAATTAATGAAAGTATAACATTAAATGGAATAATTGAAACACGAGAAAATGCGTCGAGAATAATATTTAGAGGAAGAATGAAATGAAAGATAAATTAATGAAATAGTCTTTAATTTCTCTATCAGAATCTTCCAATTTAGGGAAGAACGGAATTAAATAAACATGATATAATGCTTCGCATACACTTAAGAGAGTCGAAACTGGTTGCCAATGGCGTCTAGATAGCAATAGTTGTCTTGAATTAATTTTACTGTAATAATATTTATGAAGCCTTTGACGATAATGCAAGCACTATTATTCATTAAATACATTTATAACTCTTTAGTATAATTTTTCATTGAAATTCCATTAACCATTCATGTTACAAGAACAAACAAACTTTTTGGACTCCATTGGCAAATATCTAGCTTATCTTTTCTAAAGTATTCTGATACAAAATGTGGAAAGTTCTTTCTCTTTTAAACCCAAAGATAAACATTGAGATCTTAATGCTTCAGAAAGCATGATAAATTGGTATCTTTTGTTTCCATCTTTCCACAAAGAAACATTCACTTTTAAAATAATCACTTGCACCTTATATTTAAAATAATAAATCATTTTAAGTAAAAAAAATCATTAAGACGTGAAAAGCACAACTTAGTCTGTAACATTTATTTAAAATATTTATTTTGGAAATTAAACGTGTAGAAATAGAGTTAATGTTTGAATTCATCATAAGTATATATGATCGCCATTAATATTATAATTCATGCAAAATATAAATCCGTATTTCAATGTCGTCCAATTTATGTCGTAATTCAAAATCCTTGACGTAATTTATACCCTTTTTACATGCATCGTATCTGCAAATGTTGTCTTATTAAATTGGATTAAAATATTGTTAATTACAAAGAATGTAATGAAAATAATTAAACATATATCAAATCATTTTTATTATAGAGTTATTTTATGTTCGATTTTTTAACGATATCAATTATTGATTAGTTTAAATAGAATTTTTTTAAATGCACAGTGATTGTTTAAAACAAGTGAGTAAATGTGATCGCAGATCTCACCGCAGGTTTCGTTTAATATGCTTCTCAAAACAACTTATACTTTAATGAAGCTATCCAAATTGTTAATTTACAGCTATTAAATTTTTACATTGATGTTTGCACGAATAAATTTCATTTTAAAATAATTACAAAATGATGTTATTTATATTAATGAAATTAAAAATGTTCAAATCAAATTGTTTAAATAGCAGCCAAAATATTTTAAAATCTGAAATAAAAGTAATTAGCGATGGTAAAAATAAAATTTTAAATTTCTAAAATCGAAATGAATTAAACGTAATTTAAAATACTGAATCATTAATAAATGTATACAGTTTTTAAAAAAGACAGAAAATTGAATTCTAAAAAATATGAATATCCGTCATAAATAAAATAATAAAAACCTTTAATATAGCAAAAAATACTACAATGATCAAAACAATTAAAGTATATTGCAGTTTTAGATGGATTTTGTATCTGGGAAACTTTTTAGCTGATTGATACATGGTCGACAGACATAATAGGTTATATGAGAATAAATTATACATGTTTGGCGGAAAAAAATGCATTTTATTGCGTATTTGTGTACAAAAGGAAAAAAACACAATTTGTGCATATGAGAAAAAAATAATAAGAAAAGGTGTTTTCTTCAAAGAAAATCATTTTCAGTAGGGGGTATGGCGAGTTGAGGTATTCTGCCCCACTCTTCCAGAAGAGCTCTTTCCAGTTCTTGGAGAGTTTGTAGGGGTTGTTGGCAGCCAGAAACACGTCTTCCTAGAGCGTTCCAAACGTGTTCTATTAGATTCATGTCTGAAGAACACGCTGGCCATTCCATTCGAACGATTCCTTCCTCGAAAAGGAAATCCTCCACCAGGTTTGCACGATGTGACCTGCAGTTATCGTCCATTAAAATGAAGTTATCTCCGATTGCTGCAGCGTAAGAGACCACAATAGGTCTGAGGATCTCATCCCTGTATCGGCGACCAGTCAGAGCTCCATCTCGAATGATCAGTGCGCCCGTCAATGGAGATGCCACCATACACCAACAATCCTCCGCCGCCAAATCTGACACTTTCGTGCACGAACGCAGGATTATTCCTACTGCAACGGTTCCTTCAGATGAAAATACGCCTATTATCCGGATGCACAGAAAAACGGGACTCGTCAGAAAACAGAATATTGCTACATTCAATTCTCCTCCAGTTGACATGCTCGGTTGCCCACTCCCTGCGGTCGCGACGATGCCTTGATGTTAATCTAACACATACCATCGGTCGGCGAGCGTACAGACCTACAGCATGGAGCCAGTTTCGGACAGTCTGAGTTGAAATCGAGGTGCCTGTAGCCGAGCGAAGGTGTTGTTGGAGAAGAGTAGCGTTTATGTTTCGGTGTCTCCGAGCTGATAACGCTAAATACCGATCTTCATTGGGCGTTGTTGCCCATCTACAACCTTGCCCTGGTCTTCGGCCTGCACATCCACTCTCTAAAAAACGGTTCCAGATCCTGGAAATGACACTTTGTGACACTCCAATGGCTATCGCTACTTCGACTTGAGTTTAGCCCCCTTCTAACCTACCAACAATTCTACAAGCTTCTGAATCTGTCAAATGACTTCGCTACGATCGTACTCATCGAAACAAAGCAATCACTGAATGCCGATCATCCTTGTCTTCATTCTCTTTTATCCATTTGAAAGTCAAATTTCATTCGCTGCTGCTGAAGCGACGTTTTTGACGTCGAACTCAAAATTTGCATACTCCACAGTTTGAAAACCAGAAAAATTTGCATTTGTGATTCTCTTCTTCTATTTTCGGCAATAAATTTCGTTTATATCTTTATTTTATATAAAACTTCAAATATCCTTTAATTGTTTTGAGCAGTGTATATTTCTGTTAATTAAATCGCTCTTCGAATGAAAATTTGATGTTTCTGCATCGGGGTTAGAATTATGAACCTTCTGTTTACTGGCGTTATGTTTTAGCCGAAAGTTATGAAATGTTGTCGAACGTTGTCGAACGAAATACATTAAAATTAAAGTTCTCTTTTAAAACTTAAATCGAAAAATTAAATGAAAACACTGAAAAAAACTATTATAACAATAGACTTTTTTCAAAATTTTATAATTTGTTCTGTGACATGAAGTATTGAGCTGTAAGTATACACAGTTTGAAATCTCTGACTTATATAGTTTTTATGTACGGACTCTGGGACGCACAGACAAACAGACTGAGAAGAGTAGGGTTTCGTACGGTGAACGAAACCTTAAAAGGAAGAATTACATATCCTCTCCATCCCCCCCAAAAATAATCTAATATCTTATCTGTATTAAAAATATGAATAAAAATATGAGCTCGTGCTCGATCTTTAATATCAACCTTGCCGATGAATATAAAGCGAAATTTAGTGGTTTTGTATAAACTTATAAGTATACAATTTCCTCATTATACATTATGATTCTAAATTTAAGGCACGAACTTTAAGGGTTAGTGCAGGATACTGTAATATTCATTTATTGTACAGGAATGAATGGACACATATGAACCAGAGATTCAATTAGAGGTTTTGAGTTTAAAAAAATTTATTCAAACCAGAAAATCTCTGTACCATTCTTGTCCTTATTTAAAGCAGGCATTTCATGGTTATAGAATGAAAAAAATTCTTCTTTGAAATTTTTCGATATATCATAACAAATTTTGAATTAAGAAAAAACTCATTTTCTGTTTCTCTCCATGTATTTTCTGTGTTTCTCAAATTTACCAGTTTATGAGTTTTTTAATTAAAAAATTTCAATTTCATACTAGAAAATTACAAAGAATATATTTTTTTATGTAAATATAAAATCTCTGTTTTAAATTAAGAAAAATAATAGTATAAGAATTTTCTGTTATAAATGAAAATTTTTGAAAAAAAAATACCAAATTTGCCCAGTAGTGTTTGTATCTCAAAGTGTTACTTGCACCTATGTTTCTATGTAAAAAATGATTGTTTTAACGTTCTGAACGTACCCTCAAAGTGTGAACCACGAATTAAACCTATTTGTGATTTTGATTATGACCTATTTGTGAATATGTATTGACATATTTATAGATCCCACAACTTTCAGGCTCTCAGAAATCCTAAATTTTTCTGATTATCCTACCATTATTTTAAGTCAAAAATCAAATTCAAATAAATTCCTTTAATATGTGTAACAGCAATGTATAATGCACATTGTGGTTTCTAAATAGTGGTACCAAAGTATAAACTTTTTAAGAACTCTGCGAGCCTTGTCCTTTATTAAACGCTAACGAGAGTTTCAATGCTAAAATTTGGTAATTTTCTCCTAAAGTCACACATAGAAGTCTCTCTATTACACAAACTTTTATCAATTTTGCTCACGATAAATAATGATAAATAATTTACTTAATGAGAAATTTACATATCGATATATGAGAAATTTGCATATCGATATGCAGAAATTTACATATCGATATAACAAAGGTAAAAGATGCAAAGAAAGATGCCACGACCCGCTACCTTTGAAACGGTACAAGCGAGGAAAGATGCTAGTATTCCCAGTATATATCAGAAACATTTTAAACAAGTGGGGGAAAGTTGGATAAAACCGGCTAGGTGGATAAAACAGGGAACCAGGCTTTATGGTTTTATTTGTGGAGGTTTCCAGCCGAAACTTCTAAAATAACTTCTAGGCAACCGGCATGCCAGCTCCCAGTAAGCAGAAGTTGTCTAAAGCAACTCATTTCGCAGTGATGATTTTTTTAAAGTTTCGCGTGAAAAAGTTAAAAATTCGATGTGTTCAATGTCACGTTGCCAATTGTAAATACTTAAAGATTTAATTTAGTTAAGTATAACGTATGATAGACTATTAATTACTTGATATTTTAACGTTTTGTATTAGTGCCTATGAGTTGCCTGAAAAATACTAGAGTCACATTTCGTCAAAATGGCGTGGTCGGACAAAACCGGGATGTAGGTGGTCGAATATAACAGGGAAGTTCTCAGTTTCGGCCTGCTCATTTATTTGCGTGATTGAAATAGAATTAATTTGTTTAAAATACAAAATTTATTATTTAAATTAAGTTGTTATATAGAAAACTGTTTTTAGACTTTTATATTCCAAATTAAGTTGAAAATAAATATAGAAAATCATCAATTTTCATCAACTGAGAGGCCCATGGAAATGGAAAATAATCCTTTGGCTGAATCTCAAAAATTGTTTGACCAAAAAAAAGATCCTGATATAGACCTGCCAGTAGAAATCTATTAGCCCCAGTCTGAGAAACAGAATGGGTCTATAGGAAAGCGGTCAACGTCCACTTCGACGGCTAGGCTAAGATATGGACTTTCTGGTTACAATTCAACCATCTATGTCTTCTCAAGGCCTGGGCAAAGATATCAGGCGTCCTTTTGCTGTCTCACCACAGGATATAAAGCCTATCCTAGTACAAACGGACTATAGGGCCATCGGGATTTCTGTAAAGTGGCGAGGGAAACAGCTATTCTTACTTCAATCCCCTACAAATTAGAACTCGAACGGGAACAAAAAGAAAGGATGAAATAGAAAGACAAGATGAACTTAGGCCATGAAGATAAACTTTTCAAGATGACAGAAAATTAAAAAAAAAACTGAATTGAAACAAAAAGTGGCTAAAGAAACTTGACATCAAAGAAGGAGAAGGATGAAAGTTAAACATGCATCCTTTGCAACGGCTTACATGAACAAGCTAAACCTAAGGAGAGTTGAATACCATGATTCACTGCAAAGAGTGGTCGCATGAAGCGTGCGTGCAGCAATGCTGATGAACAAGATCGAATTTTCATTTGTGACTTCTGTGCCTAACATTTTTAACTCTTAAAACAGAACGTAGATTTAATATATATTCACATTCTATAAAGTATAATATGACAATTTCTGCAATTTTTTCTTTGATATATGGTATTATTGTAAAGTTATAATGTGCTTTTAATTATTTTTTCCAAGTTGCACACTTTTAAAAAAAGTGTTCTTATGTTCTCAATTGATATTATTCCTGACTGAATGAATGCTTTTCTTCTTCGTAAGGAATCAATTTATCGTTTTAATACAAATTTTGACCGTTTTGTTTACATAGTGCACAATAATAATTAAAAAAAAAAAACATTAGGGTCCCGGTTTTATCCGACTTTCCCCTATATTATGTCACAAGATTATATTCACTGTCTGGCATAGAAATAGGAAATCAAGAGTAAATTTTAAAAAGTATTATCAACACATTTTTTTTCATCTAAAACTTTTCATTTCAAAATTACACTTTTCAACATGGGCAGCATGATAATTTAGAAAATTGTTTTACATTATTGTGCAAAATTTGCAATAATCTACTTGAAATTAAATATTCTATAAGCTAATGACTCTCTCTCTATAATTTCTTTAATATATTATTTACAGATTTTAAACATTAAAATTTAAAAAAAAAATAAAAGATTTTTTTTCCCTATTAGTGCAATATTCTATTTTTTTTTAATTTAAAAATTTAAGACGGTGGCCCTTAGCTATAATCTTATTTTATATGTAAAATAAGATTTTTTTCAACAGTTAGGTTTGTGCGTCATTACAGATGTTTTACTGACCAGCCAGGTTTTTAGCATAATGTGTGATCATATTTTTTTTAAAAAAGGGGCGGAGGCTTGAAACAATAGAAAAATAGAATTCTTATTTTATCAATTAATTTTACTACCTTCTTAAGAACACTTTCTAAAATAAGTTTATTTTTCGTTGTTGAGATCGTATGGAATCCCCTAATAATTAAAAAAAATCAAAAACCTTTAAAATCTTTACGTCAAAAGCTTTTTTCTATAATAAAAGAACTACAAATTTATTAAATCGCATAACTCTGGAATGACTGAAAAATTGTATAAAAAATTATATATTTCTTAAAAATTAAGAAATTTTATATTTTATTTTTACTACTGATAAAATGAGAAGAGACAGTTATTTTAATTTACATTCCTATTGATTTTAAATAAATCGAAAGTAAAATTACAAAAGAAGAAAAAAGTGAACACAATGAGAATATTTCATTAAGCTGATCTCCTTGAAATGACATTCTATATTTCAACTTCAAACATTTTAATTAATCTTCTAATCCCTCCAAATGAAATATATGGTATGTAAACACAAGTATTTGAATCTTTGTAATTAGTATAATAGAATTAATTCATTGTTCTGAAGTATGACATTTTCAATATTGATCGAATTTATTGAATTAAAATAACACATAAATGTTATATATAGTAATGCATTGTATTTCATATCAACTTGAAAATTTAAAAAAACTAAAACAGATCAATATAAGTACAGATCAGCTTATGTATGCAATTACACATGCATTCTTCCTTTTGTATATTTAAGGTATATTTTTAAAAAATGACTCTTAATGTATAATAGATACAAAAACATTTACGAATTATATAGGTATGATTTAACATTTAAATAAAATAATTTGCCTTTTCTCTTAAGTACCGGAATAAACTTCTCACATGCACTGTGGGGGGGGGGGGGGGAGAGAAAACATGTTTTAAAAACCTATATCTCCATAATACAATTTAAATTACATATCGAAATTTAATCATGGAAACATTAATTTTATATGATAAATGTGTTATATATATTAATGAATCGACATTGTATTTTTGCAGCTAAACAGACCAAAAAGGGAAAAATATACAAGAGGTGGTGACTATTGGCGAAAATGTGGGAAGCATTTTTGTTTTGGAACTAGAAATGAAGTTCCGATAGGACGCCCCACCCCCTTAAAAATAAAAATAAATAAATAAATTCGTTTCATTTTTTTCCTTTGTTGGATAAGGAACAAAATGATGACATTTTAAAACAGGGAGGAGGAACTCAAAGTAGATCAGTAAAGTATCGCTTATTATGCATAGAATATATACATGTATATTACAAATTTAAATTTTGTTTTTTTTCGCCAAAACTAACCTTTATACTATCTTAATTTTCTTATAATAATATTCCGTACTTACTTCAAATTATTAAGTTAAAATCTTATTTCTAGATCTAATCTGTTAATCTGTGTGCAGACGATATAAATTCTTAATTTGCCTTAAAAAACATTATTCCAGTCTGCGTAAATTTAAAAAGATGGCTCTAAATTAAAAATATTCTTAATTAAAACTTTATTTCTTAATATTCCAAATAAAACTGATTTCTTCTATGTTTTTATCAACCCTTTTTAAGAAATTCTTATTAAATTTATTCCAAAACCATACCTTTCAAAAAATATCATTATTTTATTTTATCTATTTATTTATTTTTCCGCCGTCAACGATAATGTGCATATTAATAAATTCATTTCTTTTCTTTTTCTCTTAAAATTAATCATGTATAAAAATCGTCTGCCTAAGATATTTAAAATTCGGAGTCAATTATAAGTTGGTTAAATAATATTTTTTTTAAAATAAATTTATCGTCTGTTTAAAATAGCCTCGTAACTGGACAAGAATTCTGTTTACATGAAAGAATGATGGTTTGAGGTTACCGAACTGGTTAATGTTAACAGCTAAATATAGTCACAATTTCACGATAATTTTGATTCAATTTTTTTTTAAATGGTGGGTAATGGTTTTGTGTGAGGCAATTAAAATGTATACAACATCAGTAGACAAAGCCCTCAAAATTGCGAAAGCGCGAACTCATGAATTTCACCTTAAAAGTAAAAGACTCTATGATCGAAATTTTGTTGAATGCCCATTAAAAATACAAGACTCTGTAATTTATGAAGAATTTAAATACCCTAACACTCGAAAATTAGAACCTACTTTCTCTGGACCATATAAAATTATAAATAAACTTTCTGATGTAACTTATGAAATAGATAAATTTAATTATGAGACAGGACAGAATTCCGTTATTGTGCATGTTTCTAAATTAAGACCCTATTTTTCACCCGAAGATTTTAAACTGTTTCATGAGCAATCCAAAAAACAAACAAAACCTCAGATACAATCACTAGATCAAACTAAAGTCAAGACAATAGATTAAATTTACCATAAAAAAACCATAATTTTCAACATCAGCGGGTATGTTCTTGGAGCGCTACAAGAATATTACTTGTTTTTGGGAGTTTTTGGGATTAAATTGGGCTCCTTATGCAGGCATAAGGTGAACACTTTGATTGTAAAAGCTTTCAAATTGATGTTGATAAATTAATTTTAAGGGTGTTTAAGTCTAACTATATTTACTCATTTATTTGACATTAGTATTACTCTATTTATTCAGCAGATATTATATGATAATAGTTATAAAATCTAACGATTCTACTCAAACCTATAACATAATATGTGATTTTCAGTGATTGTGAAAACTACAGATTAAAAGTTTTTCAAAAAAGCACACTTTTTTTATTTCCATTTCTCAATTAAGAATGACACCTTTTATTCCTATTGTATTTTATTATTAAAGTTTATAAACCATGTGTGGATAAAACATTATTCTACATTTGGCATTGAAAACTTATAACCAAATTTGACAATTTTGTAAAAGAGTATCAGAGAGGAATTATTGTAAGGAAATACTGGTTGAGAGTCCATTTTCTAAGTAGTTAGATTTAATTTTATTTGGATTTTGGAATTATTATGATTTTTTTTATTATTACTTTCGGCTAGCAAAAAATACTTTCTTATGCTATTAGAAGATAAGAAAATTATTTAGTTGCTATGTAATTATTTTTATCCTCAACCAATATTTTCCCTATCAATAATAAACAAATAGTGATATTTTCTTTTGATTATACTCTTGTTTTACTATTATTATTATTATTATGATTTCTATGATGAAGTTTAGTATTAATTATACTCTTATTGAAAAATATTAGGATATGGAGTCTTATTATACTATTACTTATTATTGTTGACATTGTTATTATTTAAATTTTTCTATATTATTTATTATTGATATTGAGTGTGATGCTATTTATTATTGAAAAATTGATATATTATTGAAAGATGTTGGATCCAACATAACATAAAAAACAAAGCTTAAACTAGATTTGGAGATATTTAATTAAAGAGACTGTATTCACTGGACATTGAAAAAGACTCTTTTATATATTCTTGAAAGACTTTTTTCATTTAAAGGACTTATTTAAAATAAACTATGCATTAAGTCATTGTAGTTATTTAAACTTCCATGAGAACGAACTTTTATTGTTTTTATTATATTTTTATCTCTTGCTTATTAATATTCATAACTTATTTACTGTTATTATATGTATTATCTCCTATGCACTTACAAATGGTAAGTGATGTTGTAACATTATTGTATTTCTTTCAGGGAAATGCTCCTACCTAAATTTAATTCAGAATTATTTTCTCTTAACTATTTTATTTTAATCGCTAATATTTTTTATATTGCGTTAATTTTCTTTTCTTCCATCTCTTGGCTTCCTGAGTTTGACAGTTTTATTCCAAAATTTAACTTTTCTAAATTATTATATTTCTGTTGTCTGAACTTGTAGTTTTATTTAACTATCAATTTCATACAAAGTCTTGGGGAGGGGGGATAATATTACAAATTTAAATTTTGTTTTTTTTCGCCAAAACTAACCTTTATACTATCTTAATTTTCTTATAATAATATTCCGTACTTACTTCAAATTATTAAATTAAAATCTTATTTCTAGATCTAATCTGTTAATCTGTGTGCAGACGATATAAATTCTTAATTTGCCTTAAAAAACATTATTCCAGTATGCGTAAATTTAAAAAGATGGCTCTAAATTAAAAATATTCTTAATTAAAACTTTATTTCTTAATATTCCAAATAAAACTGATTTCTTCTATGTTTTTATCAACCCTTTTTAAGAAATTCTTATTAAATTTATTCCAAAACCATACCTTTCAAAAAATATCATTATTTTATTTTATCTATTTATTTATTTTTCCGCCGTCAACGATAATGTGCATATTAATAAATTCATTTCTTTTCTTTTTCTCTTAAAATTAATCATGTATAAAAATCGTCTGCCTAAGATATTTAAAATTCGGAGTCAATTATAAGTTGGTTAAATAATATTTTTTTTTAAATAAATTTATCGTCTGTTTAAAATAGCCTCGTAACTGGACAAGAATTCTGTTTACATGAAAGAATGATGGTTTGAGGTTACCGAATGTTCCAGAACTTTCTTTTCAGTTTAAAAGGGGGAAGTCTCGAGATGAAAGGAAGATTCTGAAGATTTCTTGGGTTGCTTCTTCGATGAGGACAGCTCGCTGAAATAATGATGGAATTTTTGCAAAAAGGAGCTTTTCCTTCCTCATTATCACGAATTTAATAAATGAATTTACAGCAGCCCATGACTAATTATTGGATCTTCTACATTTATTTATTATTTTTGTTTTTTCCCTCGCTTGCCATGACTGCGTGTTTCTGTTTAACCAGTGGAAATAATTCGAGTTCTCCTGAAATCGTCACATGTATATATATATATTAATTTTGAATCGTATTACAATTTCCTTAAATCAGTAGACCATTTTCTACAAAATTAAAGCAGATTTTACGAATACAAAATCAAAAATATTGCGTTTCTTCAGATAAAATAGTTTTTTATGGGAACAAATAATGGCCATTAACGGAAAATTGTGGATTATGATGCATTCCTTTAAGCGAAAACTTTTCATACTTTTCTTAAAAGAAAACAAAAAGTTCTTTATTTTCAGCAGTCTGGTTGTTCTTGCCGTGATAAATATCGATAAAATTTTGAAATAAAAAATAAATTTCATTAAAAGAAAAGTTATTTCGTAGAAATTACTTTTGTTATTGTACTTTTAATACCGTTCAAATTTTATTTTAAACAATTTCCCCCTAGCTTTTTCTCATAGTATTGGAAACAAATCAAATAAACAATATCTACATATGTTAAAATATTTATTAATTACTATTCTTTAAAATCAAATGTTTCTCATTCTACGAAATACAATGTAATTGCAGAAGAAAATATTCAGTAACCTCTTCCAAGTTCTAAGCAGTACAAAACAGCAGTTATTTTCAAAACGCGTTCAATATCTCAGAAATCAATATATTTTCATGATTTAAGAGGGTCTGTGACACAAAAATCTTCAAATCGATAAAAAAAATATTGCATTAAAAATGTCTTTTTTTCTGCTTAAAATTACTTTTAAATCGTGTTTTTATCTCAACTAGAACAGAAGATATTAATTTTTATGTTTTGGTTTGTTTTAAAAATCTGGCGTGCAAAGCAATGACTGTTATGAGAAAAACTTCTTGTTAAAATGCGTTTTAGGTATATTTCGTATCAAATACTACCTATTGCGGTCGCTTCCATGTTGGAATTTCTGAAAAAATTTTGCAGATCTACGCCGATTATCACCTCTAGATCCCAAAACTACCATCAGTAAAAAAGTTTATTTATCTATCTATCGGTGTATATTACTTATTTATAGACACGAAAACGTTTATAATTCTATTCAGATTTTCTTCAAACTTTTACATAAAATCAAGGGCCATAAAATTGTCGGTCAAGTTCATTAATGGGCCAAATCGGACCAAAGTTGTTGAAAATAGTGAGGATTTTTGTGAATAGAGAAAAAATGCCATAACTTCTTAATTATAATAGATATAGAATCGATTTAAAGTTAATATTACTTTTCAAAAATGGGCCTAAAGTTCATGCATGACAGAGTTTTGATAAATTAAAAATGGTCTCAAAGGAAAAAAACAGGGGTTTCGTGAGAAAAAAAATTCATAACTTCGTGAATTCTCAAGATATCGAATCCAATTAAATTTTTTATAAATGTTCTTAAAATTATCTAAAACTTTTGTACTTACAAGTTTTTCATAGGCCTATTTCTTATCGATGAAAATAATTAAAAACGAAAACAAAAAGGGGGGTGAAGAAAAACAAAAATCCACAACTTCGTAAATTCTTAAACTATAAAACCTAATTAAATTTATTTTACATTTTCTCAGTAATATCTACAAATTTTATACTGACAAGTTTTTCATAGGACCAATTCTTATAGCAAAGATAAATTAAACAAAACTAGGAATTGCAGAAAAACCCCCAAACCCAAACTGCTTATATTCTGACTTATTTTTAAATTCCTTTTTGATTTTAACGCATCTAAATGGCAGTCCCTCTTATTTAGGAACTACCGTAATTTCCGGTGTATAAGCCGCGGATCAAACAATTCTTTTTGGACCCAGAAATCTTCTTTAGTGATTGAAGACAAATATTTACGGCGATCTAAATAGTTATATTTGTTTCCTAAAAATTTCTGGGTCGAAAAAGAATTGTTTGATCTGCGGCTTATACACCCGAAATTACGGTATATAATGTTACGCATTGGCCAGTTTTTTGATAAAGACAGAATATATTTCAAAAAAGGCTCCCAAAAAGGATATTTTGAACAGAATTTCCCGAAGTGGTCGTGATTAAATATTTGAGCAAGTATTCAAATAACAAATCGCGTTTTTTCTGACTACTCATTTTTAAATTCAGTTTTTCTCTCAAATGCATGCAATTCATAGGTTCTCTTATTTAGGAACTGTATAATGTGCCGTATTGGTCAGTTTTTTGATAAAGGCTGAATATATTTTCAAAAATGCTGTCAAAGTGGGCGCTTCGCACAAAATTTCTTGAAGCGATCATGATTAAAGAATCGAGGATGTATTCAAATAACAAGTCAGTTATTTTATGACTCATTTTTAAATTCAATTTTGCTCTCAAACGCATTCAATTGACAGTTTTTTGTTACTTAGGAACTATATAATGGGCTGTTTTAGTCGATTTTTAATAAAGTCCGAATATATTTCAAAATATGATGTCAAAATGGGTATTTGAGCCGAATTTCGTTTAAGATGATTCTGGTAAAACTAGTTCTTGCAGAAAAATGAAATATTTTTTTTTCAAAAGCGGCCAAATAAAGTTGTTAAACTGGCTTTATTTCTAATCATATTTTGTTTTTTGTTGTTGAAATGAGGGCTCTTCGAAATATACCTCTGCCTATAGGCCAAGTGTTTCTTTACAATTGCTTCTATATAAATTGTTACAAGTCAAAAATGCTAATGATAAGAGATTCAAACTTTGAACATGTCTTTTTCAATTGTTTTACTTTGATTTTAATTCAGTAAGCTTGGAAAAAAATACTTTTAAAATGTGATTTAAAAATATGTTAAATTTTTTTAATTTTATTTAAATATTTTTAATTTTTTTATTTAATTATTTTTTTTAAATATCTGAATCAAAATTAATGCTTTTATATTTCTGTATATATAACTGTTAGCAAATTGAAATTCTACAAATAATAATACGAATTATAGCAATTTTAAATTACCCTGCTTTTCACAAATTTAAAATTTATTATTTTTTATGTATAAATTTTATCATGAGATTATTTTTTACAAATAATGCGATTAATCAACAGAATTTTTTTAATAACTTAATAAACACAATTATATTAAACCTTCAGTACGGGCATGTTTTATAGAACGCATTTGAATATTTATATAGGAACTCTGCAGATATTTTTATAACTATTGGTTAAACTACCATAAACGACCCAAAAGTCTATAAGATTCTTTGACAAATTATCTATAGATTTTTCTTTGGAATTCTTTTAAAATATTTTTATGGAGTATGTCTACTAGAAAATTATTTTTTCATCACCTTCTATAAATATCGTTTTTTATGAATAATTCATTTATTTTTGCAAAAAAACGATATTTTTGATTAAACTAAACACTGTCTTAATAGGTGTAGTCTCAGTTTAATTATAAAATAAGTAGCTAAATATTGGATCAAATGTTGATCTAAGAAGGATACAATTTTCACATTAATTTTTGTGTGAGTGATGAAACCTCATAAAGTTAAATTACAAAATATTTCAGATGATTAATTAACTTATGTGAAAACGACTAAAATTTGCAGATCCTTCGTAACCGTTTTCCAAAATTAATGACTTAATGAAATATTCTTATTTTATCAGATACTCCCAACAATAATGGATTAATGAAAAATGCTGTAATTAATTTTTACTGTTTACAGAAATCGTTTTTCCTATCAAGTATACCTAACTTTTATTTAAGATATTTTATTGTATCTAAATTATTAGCTATTTTTTTTAAAAATAATACAATAAAATAAGCTTTCTATTTTAATAAATATTTCATAATCTTTCCTTTTTTACGTTTTCAATTATTATTTAAACTTATTATTTGATTTGGAGTTCGGTGTGATATATATAACAATGTTTTTTTTAAATATAGTTCAAAACAATTTCAATGTTAGTACGAGTACCGTTATTTTCCATGTAATACACCGGTACTTTTAAAATAAATCTAATTTGGTCTAGTTCACGTAAATTTACGACTTATTTAATGAGATTTGCAATAAAGAGGTTTGGAATATCTATTTTGGAAATTCTAGAAACCTTACGAAACAGGATTTTATGAACGTATTAGATAGTTACTGATTTTTAATTATAAATGGTTTCTTTTGGTAAGCGTTACATCTTTATTGTATTACAAAAGCTTTTGAAATTTACAAGTTATAAAATGCACATTGTTCATCTTTTTTAATATATTCTCTATTATGAATCTATAGGTTAGATAGCACTCAACAGATAAAAACATAGATGGATATTAAACTACCATAAAAAGGACATGCATATTAGAGGTCCGCACAGGCCGAATTTCTCAGGCCCGAGCGCGGGCCGAAAAGTAAAATTTCGTCCCGATCTCGAACCGAAGAAGCCTGGACGAACGAAAAAAATATTGCCCAGACCCGGGCAGGCTCGAAATCTAAAATGCAGGCCCGGCTCGGAAAAAAGTTAAAAATTCTGCCGGAACCCGGCCCGGTTCGAGTAAATTTCAACAGAACATTGATCTTTACTCTTACGGAAAAATTGAAACCAAAAAAAAACTTATGTTAGTTTTATTCCTATATTTATAATCTCCATTTACGCATAAGTGCCTAAGGCTGAGATATTTACGCTTTTAATGAACCTATGTCTCTTTTATGTAAATGTTTCAGTTATTATTAGTAAGGTACCCTGGGGTAATAACACCACGTTAAGGTTATACCCATTTTCACGGCTCAGTTTTAGTTTGTATTTTTCAAACAAATATATGATTTGATAGAGCAACTCATTGACTATCTATATAAAAAAATAATTTTACAGATATGTATTCATAAAATATAATGGCGTGATTTCTTGACCAATGCTATTTGGCGTTATTACCCACCTATATAGGTAATAACGCCATGCAAACAAAACTATGAAATAAGATGGAATGATTGCATGTAGATTGCCTAATTCTAAAAATACAATTTCTACAAACTTAGAAATTGACAAGTTGCATTCTAAGCTATCGAAAATGTTCAGTTTTTTGTGAAAGTGTAAGAAAATAAAGGTGTGGTGTGGGGGGAGAATGAGGCAAAAGACTATCAGACCGTGAGCTTCTTTTTGCTTAAAAAGGACCGCCTAAATAGAATTATTAGAAACATTGCACAGTTTTAACTGCGTTTATTTGAATCAGTATTTGGGATGTAGGTCGGCCTCTGTAGAGAATCAACCGGGGTATTAATACCAAGGATTCGCGTAATTACCCCGTTATAGTTATTGCGCTGTACATTTTAAATTACAAATTATCTCGAGAAGATATCCAAAATCTTCAACAACATTTTAAAAGTCCATGAAATTTACTACAAATTTATGTAATTAACAAAGTATTTCCGGATAAAAAAAAATAGTCTTCACATCACAAAACGTATCTCGCAAATTTTAGATCAAGCGTTAATTTTAGTTGCTTGTAAAAACAATAAGACACAAAAAATGAGATAAATTAACTTGAAGCTGTTTTTTGCGATTTATATGAATCAAAACCCTTCTGCGCAGAGCACATGGGTGTCATTTACCAGATTATTTCATAATTATGCAAAATATTAGCACTTGCCGTTATTACCCCGCTTGGCATTATTACACCAGACCACCTTATCATTAATCCATATTCCATTTATTGGAGTAAAAAAAAATCTAAAAAATGGTATATGGTAAAAGTAAAACCTTCGAATGCGGAATCGCGCTGGAAAGAAAAAAATACGTTCCCTTCTTAGCAGATGTTTAATATATATTTTTTGTTGTGTATTGTTGTATGCATTTTGCAAGGATTAACAGATTAAAAGTTTAATTTAAAAGAAAATTCCGTCATAATATTGAATTTTTATGTGTTTAATTCTATTTTAAAACGCCTAATATTCTAGGATTCTTTAAAAAAATAAATTCTAAATTTTAATTGTAGAATGATGAAGACCTAAAAGTATATGCCTTTTTTGCAAAAATTTTTGGCCAAAGCCAATCATTACTGATTCATGAAGAGACTTGGCCACGTCGAGAAAAGGATTTTCATACGGGAAGAATCAACAGGAACTGATTATTTTGGTCCGTGAAGACTAGAAAGAATGAAATTTGTCTCGGCTTCGTACGGAAAAAAATACTTTAGGCCTGGCCCGAAACTATAAAAAAAATAATAATAATAAGTCTCGAGCTGGCCCTGCCCGAATGCGAGGAATAGAAATCGGCCCGAACCCGGCCCACGGGCCTATTCAGCACATGCTTCGGCCCGGGGCCCGGCCCGTGCAGATCTCTAATTCATATAATATTAATTCTCTTTCTTCGCAATTACCTTTACTTTAATCTTTTACTGATCCGAATATGAACAAGTTGTGTGAAACAAGTTGGAAATTGCATTTTAGGTGCAGCAAATGAGATTTTTTTATACTAAAATGGAGTTTTAAAAATATTAGCTCGTGGAGTAATAGTCTACGATACAGCGGATACCATATAATATCCAGAATCCTTCGCGTGTTCCTGTAGAAACTATCTGTATTCTGTTATTTATGAAGCTATTTGCAGTAAACAAAATATATAAATTTTAAAAAATATATAAAATAGTTAATTATAATTAAAACGCACCCTAAACGACGTTTCCCTATACCATTATGTAATGGAATACTTTTATGTAGTCCTGTAAAATAATAAAAAAATTTCGTTACACCATAGATAGTAGAGAAGATGTATTTCAGTGCTTATTACATAGTTGCTTATCAATTTTATTATGATCGAAATAATGCGACATCATTAAATGTACTAGAATCTATTTCTTCCCATTGCCCATTTTTCTTAAAAATTAAAATGACTCGACAAAATTACGCAACAATAATGTAATTTAAACTTTCAACGATTCGATTTTGTAGATTTTGTTTTGTTATATGCAGATGGACAGACAGACAGACGGGTGGGCGGACAGACAGACGTTCAGACGGACAACGGACAAACTGAGAGGTGACTATATATGCTACATATTTATATAATTTTGAACGCACCGAAAAAGGATCAGAAATAATGATTCATATAAGGGAGACTAGGGAGAGTTGACCTACTTTTTGCAAAATGATTTTTTATTCGTTTTACAATCCTTTATTAAACATAGTTTATCAATCGTTAACATTTATTTTATCAAAATAAAATTGTTACATTAGTGCAATATATTAAAAAACTGAAAAATGATTGCCTGAAATGATGAAATTGAAATATGTGTCAAGTCTTCATACGTACATAGCGATCCACTATGCAGGAAGCTTTACCACTCAGTCTTACTCTGGAATAGTTCAGAAATGATGTAAATCAATTTTAAAAAATAAAGTTATGATACACGATTTACTTATTATAAAAAATATTTTTAGAAACATGATTCTTAACACTAGAACCGCGGAACCAGGTCAATTTGACCCGGAACAAATGACTAGATGTCGATTCGAACCAGAAAATTCTTTATAAAATAATTTATATATAACGCAGAAAAATAATTTAAATATGTAAGTGATTTACTTAAAAATGAGAATTTTGGTGGGAAATATTTTTAGGAATCTCGAGAAAAAATTTCTGCTGTTCTAGTGTTAAACAAACCTTTTGAAACACAATTGCAAGTCAGAATAGTGAAAAAAATGTTTTAAATAGGATTTTATATGACCAGGTATAATTATACAATAGAGATAGAGGCAATTTAAAATTTAACAGTATTCCGATAATGATATGTTCCGTCTTTATAGGATTTTTTGTATTATTACGTCTGGATTTAGGAGCCAATGTCTTGCTTCTTTTTGTCTCCTATGTTACTTTTTGTATTACTCTACATGATAACTCTAGCTGTGAATTTTTTTGGCACCATCTCATTGTATTCAATTTGGTGATATTTGTAATATATATGTAATGTACTATAGTTTTGATGATATATAATTTTACAGCCCTACGAGTAGTCCCAGTTATATCTAATCTTTTCCACTGTTTCTATTTTCTTATTATAAGTAATATTTAAAGGGTAAAAGTTCATATCAGCTTCCCCATTTATATCACATTAATTATTTTCGTACAGCTATCCGCCCCACCAGTGGCCGCGAGGTTTTGACCTCCAAACTGGTAGACGGTAGGTGCTGGGTTCGAACCCAATCGCGACCGTCGGCCTAACCGTTCGGGATTTTCCGCGGTTTTCTTCGAATTTTGCGTAAATACAGGTTAGGTTCCCTTAGAAAGACCCCCCTATAACAATTATTTCGTTATATATTGGTTATTTTCTTAAATTATTCCTTCCCCCCAGTCTCTTTTCAATTCAAAATCAGTTTTAAGTGTCCTTCATTCACTTTCCATTTTTTTTCCCTCACCTAGTTTTTCTCTAACCGAAAAATCGGCAGCTGCTTAACTTTGTCTGTGAGAAATACACTCACATATTAATCAACCGTTTAAAGCTATTTCCAGATGTCTGCTATTTCCGATCGAGGCAATTCTGCATTACCTTATATGCACATCATCTCTGTTTCGCAGTTAAAATTTATGCTTACGCTTCTTTTCCTTTCTCGACAAAACCCTAAAAAGAATTTAACATCTGCGCAGTAAAATCTGATGTCCCTTCGGTGTGCCTCTGTGTTTAGACAAAACAACACGTGTAACATTTTATCGTTTGGCAACCTTTTCCTTTCCCAACCCAGCTGGGAAACTAAATTGAATTCTGATCTTGCTGGCTCCATTTTAACTGTATTTGGCGTATACTATCCATTGTGCATGGGCGAACTTGTGTATGTTGGCGATTTTCTATGATGCCAAAGGTGGCAGTTTGTTGCTATGTACGAGGTCACTTGACTCTCTGCGCTTGTCTTGTCAACGTGCTAATTTTTGGTTCGGAGATTTTCTCCGAGTGCTGTAAGTGTGCCCCCCTTAGTAATATATGTCTAAATAAATTGTAACTTAGCAATCATCGTGGGGTTTTTTTCGAGCATCCGAACCTGGACTGATTCTATACTGATCATGCCTCTTCTAAGTATTCCAACGGAATAACAGCTACTAATATACGTGATCATACCTCTTCTAAACATTCTAACAAATATATGCAACTACCAAAATCCCTCAAGAAACTCTTCTTTATATAAATAACTGGTACCGTTTGACTCTTTCGTTTTTCCCCACATAAAAAAAAAAAAAATATATATATATATGGAGGGGGGTACAATCAACTGCGACTTTCCCGTGGATGTGATGCATTTCGGTTCTTCTTTTTCTTCTCTGCATTCCCCGGTAGAAAATGCTATTAGTCTGGCCTGCTAAGTGTCAACCGAAAAAGTACAGAGCTGTTCCCGTCCTGAAATTCCTTTGCTGGACACCCCCGTTTCCTCCCCTGTGTGCTCCATCTCAACTGCTTCGGAGGGTCTCCCCTCGAGATTCAATATCCTAAAAGAAATCTGCGGCTGATTGTCACCTGAGCGCTGGGTGCCCCTTTTGTCATCTCCATCGTCTGTGTGATTGACGTGTTCATCGCAGCCAGATATCATCGAGGGCTGCATGTGCTCATGTTGTGCTTTGTGTCTTCCAGTGTGTTTTGTGTCTTTTGTGAACGTAGTCTACAGAAAGTTCATATAGCCTCATAGAAAATTTAGTGAATAACAGGTGGTGTGATGCATCGTAAAATCGTTCATCGTGCAAAAAAAATAGTGATTGTCTTCAATTCGGAGAAAATCCATCAGAAATAATTCATCGTTTATATCAGTTAACAGTGCACAAACATAAATAAATAAATAAATAAGAGAATTACAAAAATTCTCTAAATGAGATGTCACCACCTTTGATAAGTTTACTGCTAGTCTCCAGTGATAAAAAAAAAAAAAAAAAAAGTGCACAACAACGAAAATGCAACCTCAAAAAAATCTACATTTTGAATGTGGGAGCAGATCGTGCCCCAGTTCCCTAAGCTTTGTCTTATTAAATTAGTAATCATTTAATTATTTAAAAAAAAAAAACTCAATCTGTAAGTTACCCCAAGTATTTTGTTTATTTTATGTTCTGCTTCCACAATCAGTACACCATAGTCGATATTGCAGTTTGGTGTTTTTAAATCATATTTAATTCAATAACTATTATAATCCTGTTATTGTGTTTTTGCAAAATTTTTTTAAATTGCGAAAGCATGGTAACTGTTGTCATTTCTAAATATTTTTTTGCTGACATTTTATGCAGTTTTTATCAGTTATTTGCATTTATGTGCTAGTGTTTCATATTTTACGTCCAACACCCCTTCGTTTTTTTTTTAATTTGTATTTAGATTCTCTAATATGCTTAAATGTGTTTAACCAGTTTTGAACTTTAATTACAAGGTTAAAATAAGAACATTCTTTTTCATCCAAAAAATATAAATAAATCAGAAGGTTTTAAGTTACAAAAAAAGGAATTTTTTTTTCCTAGTGTAAAGAAGTTAAAGGATTTTTTTTTTCTTGCTTGCTAACAGTTTTTGCGGTTTTCTATAGAGTTTTCTTTGCTTTATTATCTAAAGTAAGTACTTTGTTAAAGTGAAGGAATATATAGATATATGTTTCAAAGTGTAATTATTTTGCCATTTTATTTAATTTATTTTCTAAATGTGTTAATTTTGTATGTGCTTCCTTGCTTTACTGTCATAAAAGGTTCAAATAAGATATCTTTCAAGTGAGGTATATATTTTTTAAGATCTATTGATTTTGCTAGTTTACGTAGTTTACTTGCTAGGAAATTTACTTGTTTTCAATGTGCTTTAGGGTATAAGTTCGGTCTGTGTAACAATTTCTCTAAAACTTGTGAGCGTAAACAAACAAAAAAAAACTAATCATGGCGGCAAAACAAATTCCGATAAATATCATTCAATTTGATGGAGATCCAGATTTACTTAAATTTTTCTTTGATCAAATTCGCGTCTGTGCAGAAATTAAGAAATATAACCCACAAACAACAATTGCAATCTTAAAGGGAAAGTTAGTTGGGCCTGCACAAAAATTTCTAGCCCAAAATCCTGACCTGCAAAAGATAACAGACCTCGATTTGCTGGAAAAGGAATTTGCGTCATTTTTCGCCCCCCCTAGTAAATGTGTTGCTTCTGTTGAATTGTCCAGTTTAGCACTTATGCCTTCTGAGACGATAAAAAACTTAGCTCATAGACTAAATGTTCTTGCGGCGACTGTTTATGCAGATATCAACGACGAAAGTGCACGCAACACTATTAAACTTATGAAATTTCTAGAAGCCCTTCCTTCAAATATTAGAATAAAATTACAGGAAGAAGGCATTAATGATTATAAAACAGCAGTTGAAAGAGCGCAAACACTTCATGAAATTTTAAGGAACGAGAAAATCTTACATTCCTTACCTTCGGTACACAGACCAGAAAATCTTATTGAATCGCAATTAAAAGAAATCTCTGAGAAAATAAATGCATTATCTTTTGTCCCTCCTGATACTAAAACCGAAACTGAGCAGAAAAATTTCCAGACTAGACCAAAACATTCCGCAGGTGTTTCACGCTTCAAAAAAAATTACAAAAATCGAAACTACACTAGACGTTATTCCCCACACAAGTTTTCACAAAAAAAACCAGTTGTTTGTCAGTTATGTGGACGAAACAATCATGACGCTCTCTCTTGTTTTAAATGGAAAAGAGCAAATACTCAAAGGAAAAACAATTACACAAACTCCACGCCCCAATTTCAGGAAAACTGAAACAGAGATACAATTTTTATGCTGATGGTGTTGTGTCTCAGTCTAATACTTCTACATCAGCAACTTTTGTTTTTGACCCTGTTTTACCTAAAATTTCAAGTTCGAGACTAGTTAATTCAGTAGGTTCCCAAACTTTTGACTCCATTAAAATAGCAAATAACATCAGTACACAAACAGAAAGTGATAATGTTCAGATAATTTGTAGTGTAAACACTATGTCACCATCCCTCCCTCTTGTTGAAGCCACTATAGCAAACCATGATATTACTTTGTTGGCTGATTCTGGTAGTAGTATATCTTTACTTTCACAAAAATTATTTAATCAACTTAAACCTGTCTTAAAATATAAAAGACTGTCCACTGATGTCAATATTAAAACTGTCAATTCTGATGTCTCATTTTCCGCCTGCATCAGAACATCCATTAAGCTAAAACAAAAAGCGTTTTCACACCACTTTTATATTGTTGACATACCCGAGTCTTCCAGTTTTGAAGGCATTTTAGGTTTTGATTTCATAACTAGATACAATGTTGTCATTGATACTTTTAACAAGTGTCTCCATGTCAACAATAATTTCTCTGTTCCTTTAAAAACCAGTAAAGAATCTTCTGAAGAGAAACAATCAAAATCATGCAATTCTTTGAGTGATGTTGTAATGAATCAAGCGGTGTTCTTAACTCGAAAAATTATAGTAGAACCTCAACAACAAATATGGTGCTCTGTTTACACCTCCAATAACTTGAACAATGACAGAAATTATCTATTTGAATATTTGGCACAAACAAAAGAATTAATAGGAAATGATGCCATTATTCAAATGAATAATTTATCCAATAAAAGAAAGAAAACTTCACAAATACATCATTTCTTTTCAATAACACTTAAAAACACTTCTAAAAAAACCATTCATCTCCCTAAACACACAAAAATAGGTCAATTATCTGAGATTGAGGAAATTCGCGACTATACTTCTGAAATGTCTGACAAGCAAAATAACTCAGAACAGCACTTTGTAAATTTTATTCAGGCGTCTAATGAAATCTTACAAAAAAGAAAGCAGGAGTTATCGGCTAATGATTTCAAACTTTCTCACTTAAAATCTGACGAAGCAAAGAACCTAACTAAATTGTTACTTAATTATTATCCTGCCTTTTCCAAATCATTAGACACACTTGGTCATACTGATAAAATTGTACCTGATTTGAAATTCATTAATGATTACCCCATAAAGACTCTCCCTTTCCCTCTTCCCCAAGCTGTGCAAAAGGATGTTTTAAATCAAATCAAACAGTTGCTTGATGCCAAAATCATTGAACGTCATTGTTCCGAATGGGCCTGCCCCATGCTCCTTGTTAAAAAGAAACCAGACGGTACAGGTATACAGAAATATAGACTCGCATTAGATCTCAGAATGGTTAATACTATAATTCGAGGTTCGTCCTATCCACTTCCAAAAATTCAAACTATTATTTCAAATCTTTCACAATATCGTTTTTTCTCTTCTCTCGACTTTCATCAGGCATATCATCAGATTGATTTGCCTGCAAAATTTCAAAATCAGCTCACATTCACTACAATGTTCGGTTCTTTTCGGTATAAGAGATTAGTATTCGGCTTAAAAACAAGCGCCTCAATTTATCAAGCTTTAATGGACTCGTTACTTGATGAATTACAGTTAGAAGGTGTCTATACCTACCAAGATGATCTCATTGTTGGTGCCAATTCATATCAAGAAATGTGTGATAAGTTGGATAAAATTCTTGCAATACTAGTAAAATATAATTTAACGCTGTCCCCTAACAAATGCACTTTTCACAAAACCAGTTTAGATTATCTTGGATTTCACATAGAAAATCAAACTATTTCTCCTGTTCAGTCGAACATTGTAAAAATAACATCTTTTCCAACACCTACAACTAAACGTCAATTAAAAGCACTCATAGGCGTCATTACATTTTACAAATCTCTTGTTCCATTCTTTTCTGAACTTGTACAACCTCTCATAAACTTAACTACTCCAAAAGCCAAATTTAAGTGGACAAGCAAACATCAAAAAATTATGGACACCATACAGAAGATATTCTTTAATCCACCCATGGTTAGATTACCTGACTGGAACAAAAAGTTCTATTTAAATACTGATGCGTCAAATATTGCTATTTCTGGTGTCTTACTACAAGAACATGATAAACAACTATTACCTGTTGCATACTTTTCAAAATCTTTAAAAGCATCAGAAAAAAAATATCCTGCACTTAAATTAGAACTCATGGCGATTCATAAATCAGTTACTGCTTTCAAATATTATTTATACAACAGAGAATTTGTAATCCTTTCGGATAGTAAACCATTAGAAAAGTACAACAAAACTACAAACCCGGCTGATATTATCTCTCGTTGGCTCATGGATCTCTCAGAATACACATACAAATTTCAACATATTCCAGGTAAAAAGAATGTACTCGCTGACTACTTCTCTCGCTGTAACTTTGAAAATAATCAACAGACTTTAGCTACAAATCCTGAACTGATTCATGATACTCAACCCTTACCTATTGTAGAATGTGATACTCCACACTCCAGCTCGACTGATTCTAATATGCATGTTAACTGCCTTATTTCTGGTACACAAACAAATCCTGACCCTTTATTAGAAATTTCGAATGAAACATTTGCTACTGAACAACAAAATGACCCTACTTTGTCTGTTGTTTATAAAGAAATCTTAAAGAAAGGATCTTCTCAAAAATTTCCTAACTACTTCATTCATCCTGATTCGAAAGTATTAATGTTAAAGAAGGAAAATATTTTTAATAACACTTTTTCGTATCACATTATTGTTCCAAATTCACTTAAAAGCAAAGTCTTAACAATTTCACATTTATCTCACTTTGGCTTTAATAAAACTTATGAATTCTTGTCAGGTAGATATTTTTGGAAGGGTATGTATGTAGACACTTTAAACTTTGTCGCATCCTGTATCAAATGTCTTCAAATTAAACATCACCAAACTCCACCTGCACCTTTACAGCCCACATACACTCCCAGGTACCCTGGTCACACTATTAGTACAGATCTCCTTGGACCGTTTGCTAATGGAAAATATGTTTTAACTATCACTGATCATTTTTCGAGACATATTGAACTCTTTCCACTTAATGACATATCTGCGAGTAAGGTTGTTAAATGCTTATTCTCTTACATAACCACCTTTGGGAGACCTTCGGTTGTCTTATCAGACTTAGGACCCCAGTACACGTCTCAGGTATATAACATTTTTAATGATACAATGGGCATTAAGGTATTACACAGTTCTGCCTCGAGACCACAATCAAATGCGATTGCAGAGCGAATCAATAAGTCAATCAAATATTCAGTTAATATTCTTTTACAAGAAGGTCATTCATTCGAAAATGCTGTATTTATACACAAGTCACTTTATAACGGCTTCAAACATGCAACTACATTGTACTCTCCTAATTTTCTTCATTTTGGACGCAAACTTTCTCTAATTTTTGACACTTTTGATCAGTCGTGCAACCAACCCTTTCTTGATAAACATATTGAAGTACACAAATTACTTGATGATTTGAGTAAGATATATCACAAAGCTTATAACAACATTAAATCTGCTCAAGATAAAAGATATAAATATTACGGTCAGAAAGCTAAATTAAGATCCATTTTCTTAAAAGATATTGTATATCTAAAATCAAATGACAAGTTTAAAACAAAGTATACTGGTCCATATATTGTCACTTGTAAACATTCCCCTGTGTCATTCTCAATTAAAAGGTTGTATACTCCTGATAACACAGCATTTCGGGTACATATTGATAGACTTTTATTAGCACCTCCTCGTTATGGACATTTATTTGATGCATCAAGTCATATAAACAACACTAACTTTAATACGTTTTATCAACCTCACACATACAATCTAAGAAACAGAAGCTAATGTAAAAAACACTATTTATTATTTTTTATGTCTTGTTTTATGATACCACATATCCAACCAAAGAGCTCATGGTTGTATGTATGTTGTTTTTGACTGATCTTTAACAATATCATGGCTGGTCCATCACTGTTGCTCTGAAGATCTCTTAGGAACAATATTAGGTATCATTGTTATCCTTTAACACTTAGATATGTCTTCATACTCACTTAAATTTTATTTACCTTTTATTTTGTTTCTTTTTGCAGTACACTTAAAATTTCTTTGACAGTATTCATTAATTCAGCATTTTTTTCCACTAGCTAACCTCCCACTTAACAATTCCTGTACTATAAGTCAAACATATTATAGTTAGATAAACAGGTACTGTAGTCTAGAAAAGTAAACAAATGATTCATGTAGTTAAATAAAACACAGTTTTTATATATGACTTGTTCATCACCCCACTCGATTGTGACATATTTTTCGTCTCTCGTCACTCTAGGATTGTCTGCCCATATTAGTTATTATATGATATACATTTTTTTGTTTTTTTTTCTTTTTGAATTCTTCCCTTTGAAGTCTTGTTCCCGTTCAAAATTAAGGCCCTAAGGGTTCAAGCTTCATTGTGTTGAGAGACAAAGTTTTGGAATTGGAGTTTCGATTCAAATTTTTGAATTGTGATTCCAATTCACAACAATTCAAGTTTTTTTTCATGTAATTCGACGTGGGCTCCTTCAGAAGACCGCTAGTGCCTTCGGGGGAGCATCACATTTCCCTCCTCATCTAAGGCTAGGCCCTAAGCCGATGCCATAATACTTGTGTTGTACACAAGATTCAGGGTGACGCATATTTTTATGGGCGTGCTTGGAGCACCTCTTTTTTTTTGTCATCCTATGCTTCGGCATGAAACATTTTTATTTTTATAGACATCATATTACTCTTTTTTAATTTTTGAAAAATATAGTGCTATTATGTTATTTTTGTGTATTGCCATTTTATATTCATTTAGTATTAGTTTCATGTTTTGTGTATATGTTTCAAAATTTTACTTATGTCATGATAACAATCAAAGCTGCAGTAAGATTTTTGTACTGTCTGAGTCGACTCAACTTCTACATATAAATATACAGTACTAGCTTGGATCCATATACAGAAATAGTAAAAAAAAAAATATAGAAACTTTAGAACTGCTGACTGTTTTTGAATACAAAAGTCTCCATTATCATGACGTTAAATTTCTACATATATATATAAAAAAAAAAACTTTTGCATTTATGTATGTTTTTATGTTATAATATTTTATGCTAGCCTATGCACATTGGACAGCAAAAGTTTTTTTTGTGGTGCACCGGGTGATATATATAACGATTATTTCGTTATATATTGGTTATTTTCTTAAATTATTCCTTCCCCCCAGTCTCTTTTCAATTCAAAATCAGTTTTAAGTGTCCTTCATTCACTTTCCATTTTTTTTCCCTCGCCTAGTTTTTCTCTAACCGAAAAATCGGCAGCTGCTTAACTTTGTCTGTGAGAAATACACTCACATATTAATCAACCGTTTAAAGCTATTTCCAGATGTCTGCTATTTCCGATCGAGGCAATTCTGCATTACCTTATATGCACATCATCTCTGTTTCGCAGTTAAAATTTATGCTTACGCTTCTTTTCCTTTCTCGACAAAACCCTAAAAAGAATTTAACATCTGCGCAGTAAAATCTGATGTCCCTTCGGTGTGCCTCTGTGTTTAGACAAAACAACACGTGTAACATTTTATCGTTTGGCAACCTTTTCCTTTCCCAACCCAGCTGGGAAACTAAATTGAATTCTGATCTTGCTGGCTCCATTTTAACTGTATTTGGCGTATACTATCCATTGTGCATGGGCGAACTTGTGTATGTTGGCGATTTTCTATGATGCCAAAGGTGGCAGTTTGTTGCTATGTACGAGGTCACTTGACTCTCTGCGCTTGTCTTGTCAACGTGCTAATTTTTGGTTCGGAGATTTTCTCCGAGTGCTGTAAGTGTGCCCCCCTTAGTAATATATGTCTAAATAAATTGTAACTTAGCAATCATCGTGGGGTTTTTTTCGAGCATCCGAACCTGGACTGATTCTATACTGATCATGCCTCTTCTAAGTATTCCAACGGAATAACAGCTACTAATATACGTGATCATACCTCTTCTAAACATTCTAACAAATATATGCAACTACCAAAATCCCTCAAGAAACTCTTCTTTATACCCCCCCCACGGAGGGCATTTCATCCCTTAGGGCCTATATCCCATAGTGTAGATAATATGTCGACATAAATACAACCAACCAACCGTACAGCTATCCATATTATTCACATCTTTCTTTCACTCATTTTAAACACTGTCTTTTCCACCAGAATATTTTACTATAGCTTGACAGAATAAATTTACGCTCTTTTCTATATGTAACCATTAACTTTCATGATGCATAATGTACAATCGTAGGGGAAAAAAGTAAACACTATTATTATTCTACTATTTTTGCGAAAAAGTATGGCAGAAAAAAGTTCCTGGTATCAAACAAAAAGAAATGAAGTATATCTTTAAATGATGCATATAAAATTTGTTTAAGAGTACGTCTTAATACTAAAACTATCCCTAAGTTTTGTTTTTCAATAGCAGTACCCAATTTTGGCAGCATAAATAAACTCTACACTACACCCTTCAATGAGAATAAAAATAAGTTTTTATGCAATTTGTTCAAAAGGTTTCCGAAAAATTATTTTAAAAACAAACATCATTTAGGGACTGTATTCGGTATTTCGGTACTTTGTTAATTGATTGTCTGCCGAGATAGCCACATTCTTGATCACGTCATCTTGGGCGCCACTCAAGCAGTTTTTGAATTCTTCTAAATTACAAAATAATATAAGAAGTTTCAATATAACTAGTCGCTTTTATTGTAGGTGACCTCTTAATCCATTATTTAGCCATTTTTAAGCATAATTTGTAAATAGATTAGAAAAAAATGTAATTTTGGATTTTAATAAAGCAGGATATAATAAATCTAAATCCATAAAAAATGTAGGTTGTAATTCATATTTTTTCAAATATTCATTTTATAATTGTTATAATAAAATTATAAAAAATTTTATTTGGGGAATTTAGTATTATTGCTACATAAAAAGTACCACATTAAAAGAAAAATTTCAGGAGATATTTATAAAAATCTGAAAGTATAATTTAAATTTGAAGCATTAAATTTTAAATAATTATAATTCAAAACCTTATCATTCAAATAACTTGCAATTTAGTTTTTAGGCATAGTTTGAACAGAAGATTTAACATGTTTTCTTGCGACAGGGTATTGTCAATTAAAAAATTAAGTTTGGGCTCGTTTTAATCTGTACATGTCTCCCTAAGTAAATTTTATATACATTTTTAGAAGTAGACTTTATTTTCAATCGTTCAGTACCAGTAACTTTCTTCTACTATAATTTGTTGAGGAATTAGTAGTGGGCGTTTATCTTTTTTCCATGACAGTAGCATAGAAATATTTCCAAAACCACTTGATTAAGATAACCTTGAGAATCGAGTCATGTAGTCATGTAGTCGTCGTGTAACTCGATCAAGTATCGCTGTTTCATAGAATAGCACATTAATCGAATTCTAACTTAGTGTGCAATCTTTAAGCCAGGAATGAAAGTTCAATATATCTGCATTATATATTAAACCACTTACTTAAATTTCTATTATATGCTTTCTCCAAATACGCTATCGAAATATTTCTAAAAAACACAACTTCCAGGTTGAAAACGCTTCACAATTGATTTTTTCACACATTTCGATTATACGGATTGTTGCCTGAGAAACCAATATCTTTGGTTGACACCTATTGATAAAATTCTGAAATGGGCAACCCTTCCTAGTCTTTCAAATGACAAATTTTAAAATATTTTTTGCAATATTTTTCATTTAATTATAAGGTATTTGTATCCTATATGGACAGGGCTCTCAATATGGACACCCCTAATATTTTTAAAGGTAATAATTATGATCGAGAGATGGCTAAACATTTTCGCGAAGAAAAGCAGTTGAAAAGATAATTAAGTCTGGAAAGTGTAAAAAAGCGCGCTGTTCGCCATTTAGGAGGAACTTGTTTTTCCTGATGTGCTGATCTTAATTACTTGTAAGATTAAATTCTTATTAGATACGGTAAAATTACATTAAATGTTGAAAAGTGGAGTATTTTTGAAAGCTAATAAAACATATTTCCTATTGCTATTGCATATTTTGCATAAAATGATTTTCCTTATTCATTTGGTACAAAATTTAGTAAAACTACGCCCGGTTCCCAATATGGACAGCTTATGTCCCCATCGACTACAACTGTAGGAAAGAAGAAAATTCAGCGTTGCCAAGCAATAACTTGAAAAGTCATCAAAGTGGTAAAATCTTTGTTCAACAAGATGCTATTTGAACAATCCCTCAAAAACCTTTCTCCAAAAAACCCTTGCAAAAAAATAAAAAGGATCCCCCTCCCTCCCAGTAGGATATCTGCTGGCGAAATCGTAGGTAGAAATGGTATGACTTCCTCAACAAAGGACAGCTGGTACTGCTTCTTTTGCAGTATTGATGCTTTTTCAAACATGCGGCCATGCATCACATGTGGCAAATATGTTCATGAGGATTATGTGTGACTTACTGCCCATGGTGAAAAAGTTTCTATTTGTCTATGCTGTGAGGACTGAGTAATAACAGATGCAAATTCGAAGACAGATGCTATAAAGCTAAGCAAAACCAATAATAGTACTTCATAATATTTACTAGTAACTAAGGGGCTTTGCATGGGTCTTCGAAGGGAAAAAACCGAGAATGCACCCCCCCCCTTTCTAAAATGTATGTTCTGAAGATATTTACTGTCCCCCTCATCGTCGGAATACTTTAATGCATTTTTTTTATTCCCTTTCCTCTAAAATCCCTTGGAAAAGTGGCTCTTCCTTACACACTGTGTAGAAAGTCAATACGGAAACACCTGTCTATAATAGGGACAGGTAGTACCTTATATGGACACTTGTAAACATTTTTTTTTGTTTTTATCATTTAAATTAAACGAGAATAATTACAAGGTCGCTAATTTTAATAATGATAGTCAATAGTCCAAGGATAGTGGTCACATATTTTTGGAGTCCTATGACTTGTACATAAGGGTGAAAAAAAATCATTTTCCTTAGTGTGTCCATGTTGGGTACAGGTACCTTACTTCTAGCAATACATTTGCTAGCAAAAACGTTGAAATTGCTAATTAATTTTGGTAAAAAAAGGGATTTTTTGCCTTTCTTTAAAAAAAATTGTTGAAGTAGTTTATGATACACTTTTTAAAACATAAAAACAAATTCTGATTATATCAACTCATTCAAAATAATAGTTGCTGTTTTAAAATATTGCAAAGTAAATGACTTATCGCAACATGATGCATATTCAACCGAATAACATAATATGGAATGTGTTTCTTACAGTGTTTTAGGATTTTCAAAACTTTATCTATCAATCATCAACCCTCTTTCATATTACATACTGTCATTTTCATACTTTCTCAAATTGCTTTATTTTCCAAATGCGTGAAGGGCATTAAATTTTATTTTTAGGTGATGTTAAGAACTGTACAGATATTTTCCTAGTATTAAGTGCTTTTATAAAGCTTTCTTTTTCCATAAAATATTTATAAAGAAAATTGTTTAAAAAATTATAAAAAAGTCTTCGATAAATTCTGTAATACTTTCAATCCCTTAATTTTATGAAATCATTGAAGATGATTATCTCAAAGAAGTGTTTAAATATATCCAATAAGACGATTGTTTTCTGCTGTAGTAAATAAAGTAGTATTATACCTATATTTTTTAACATTAAAATTAACAAACAATCTGATATTTTTGAACCACTATTTCCCAATTATACATGTTTCGTTATGTAACGACACATTCTAATTATATAACACAAAAATTACTTTTCATAAATTGTGGCAACTTGAAAATGATAGGTTTATGTCCTTTAATAAAACAATAAACACGCGGCAGCCACAGGCGACTATTTTTATATTTTGTTCGTACCAATATTTTTTAAATAAAAACTTTAAAGTATGCTTTTCTTGCAAATGTTGTCAAAGAGTATGTTAAGAATTTCTGTTTAGAGAAACTGGTACCAGTAAGAATTAAAAAATAGTCGCCGCCTGTGACAACCTTGTAAACATAATAAATTTTGTTACTTTTATTAATAGTACTACGCACATCATATTCTGTTACCTTTCGATGTAAAGAACTATAAGTATTTTTCTATGGGTACAATGATTTTTTGATAGACGTCTTTGTAATTCTTTGAAAAAAAAATGGTAGCATAATTCTTTGCACATAAATAAATTATTAAATTATGTTGTAAAATGCTAAAATTTTTGAATTATATTAATATAGGGTAATTTTTGTGAATGTAAACCTCTATAACATAAGAAACACTGACTCAAATGGCGGGAAATTTCGCTGTATACCAAAGTAATGGAAAATTTTTAAATCTGGTTTATAAAAAAAAAAAAAAAACTTAAAATCTCAGTAACAAATGGCGTTGACCACGCACGCTTGCATAAAACTTAAGCTCATGGGCGATAAAAAACACACTTCAGGCACATTTCGTGTTCATTATTTTGATCGCAATCTCTTCGATTTCTGCACTTGGGTGTACCTAAAAAATTCTGGGAGGATACTATTGTGGTGGTGTTACGAACTTAGATTTCTTGAAGACACCCATTTTACACCATATACACGAATCCAGTCTCATACTCTTCCTTCTCTTGTGGAAATTTTTGGTGTAATGTTTCCAAGTCGTAGCTGATAACGCTGGACAGCAGACAGGAAATGTCTTTCCTTAGTTGCACAATTCCTCACGATTTTTTTGCTTTATAATTTTTATTTCGTTCTGTTTCTGCGTAGATATTCACAGATAGTTTTTTTATTTACAGTTTTCTGTTCGTTTTTTTAAGCGTAAAAATGTTTTCTTTTTTTCCTCTATGTAAAGCCCATTGTTTTCCTCCTACTGAATACGATCTTTGTTTCTGTTAACTTACAACGCAATCAATCGATGAGATTTATTTTTAAAACAAACCACTGCTTAAAACATCACATTGCTTTGGGAGTATACTCATGACATTTCAATCATTTAGATCAATGTTATTTTTCTTACAGGATTTTATTTTCACAACTTAATAAAAAAAAGTTACACTGCATTTTTTCAACAAATACAATATGAAATTTATAAAATGTTCGTAAATTTAAGTTTTAATCTCAAGCGTAATAAATGAAAGATAAATTGAAGAATAGCAAGTCTCGCTACTAGGAAATAGTAATGCTGTATTAGTTTCTGAGATTGTGGCAGAATGGAGATCATTAAAATATCTTCTTCATTGCAAATAGTGTTTATTTGAGCTATGAATACACAAGCATTTCATGATAAATGAAACCCGTTTATACGTGCAAGTTTCAGTCCTATGTTTTTTAATAAAGGCATTTATTGTTGTGAACATTAACTTATGCAGATGAGTTATTAAACAAACTTTTTCTGTTGCTTTTTATGATGTACTTTTGACAAAACACTCGAGACACAAAAACTATATAACACCATTCTTTTATGATGTTAAAAACAAACAAAATCGTATCGTTGTCATATATTATTATGATCATAGATATTACCATGTGAGCTGCGATTTCCGTCAATTGATTGAAATTAAAGTACTTCTTAATCTTATAAGCGATTATTTCATTTTGCAAAATTTTGTTAAATTAGCAATCGCAATAATATCATATGTTAAAAAGTGATTAAAATAAAAATCGCATAACATTTATATTGGGTTGGGGAAAAGTAATTCCATTTTTCCCAATGGATGGCTTTAAAGTCGTATATCTCGATAATGCTAACTCAAGTCAAACTATAGAACGTTTGAAATATAACAGTCTCTAAAAAATTCTAGATATAAAGGTAGTGTTATCTGTGTAATAAGTCGAAAGGTGTTGCGTTTTAAAAATGGAAATTTCATAAGATCATTTTCCTCAAATTGTGCTTTTCTACTTCCAAAAAGGGACAAAGGCGGCGCATTATTATAAAAAATTATGCGGTGTTTATGGGGATCATTGCTTAAGTAAATACTTGTGTCAGAATTGGTTTGCTTGTTCGAATGATCCGGAAATTTAGATGTTAAAGATGAACCTCGCCCTGGCTAGCAGTCGTTTGAAAAGTCAATTAAATTTTAAAATAGTAGACTTATTTCTTCTCGCGACATTGCTACGGAGCTAAACATCGACCACAAAACAATTTTTAACCATTTACATAAGACTTTATAGCAAAAGAAGTTCGATACTCGACGAGTTCCCCATGAATTTACAGTGAAAAATTTAATGAACAGAGTTTCCATTTGTGATTCGCTACTGAAACGGTACGAAATCGAGCAATTTTTGAAACGAATGATTACGGATGATGAAAACTGGATCCCGTACGACAACAATATGAGAAAAAGATCGTGATCGAAGCCCGGAGAAGCTTCACAAACGGTAGGAAAGCACGGATTGACGCCATGGATGGTGATGCTGAGTGTTTGGTAAGATTGGAAAGGAATTGTCGATCATCTGTATTGGGATATTCCAATTAATGATAAGTAAGAGAAAATTGACGATGTTGTAGAGTTTGAATCTTTAGAATTGTGCCGCTTACATCCCATTATTTCATCTTATTTTACAGTTTTATTTGTATGGTGTTATTACCCACACAGGTAGCTGTGAACTCTATATAGTATTAATCAAGAAATTTTGTCATTGCATTTTATGGATACATTTCTTCTAAACTATTTTTTCTTGTATACATAGTCAATAATTTGTTGTATAAAATTCTGCAATTAGTTTTAAAAAAATCTAAAACTGAGCCATGAAAATAATGTAACCTTAATGTTGCGTTATTACCCCAGGTAACATATATTCTTTTACGGAATTAAATATTTTATATATTATGATGTATCCTACCGTACTTTGTGGAAGAATATGTTTGCAGGAGTTCAGAATAAAATACATTTGCGAAAAACATTTCATTTTCTATAAATATTTATTTACTTTACACATTTAAATTAGTATATTACGTCAGTTTGTAAGGTGCGATTGTCCATCTATAAACGAATAATACACATATGTTTGCGTCTCTCTTTTCTAGCGTTTTTGGATTTTAAGAATGACAATAATGATCTCTTGTGCATACAAAATCTATCAAGACTGAAAAAACAACCGGAGTAATAACACCAGTGGATGGATGACGTTATTACCCCAGTATACTTAATGCACAATGCATTTTAACTACAAACTACCTCATGAACACATATAAATTCTTCTATAGTACTTTAAAATTACATAAACCACACTATCAGATCGTAATTTTTTTTAACAAACTCAAGATTTAGTTTAGTTTTAATTTATTTATAATTTTTTTAATACCAGCTATCATGAACTCAGAAATTTAAATGCTTTTCTGTGTTTTTATAAAATATATGCTATATGTGGAAAGAATCATTTAAATTAGTTGGAAATCATTGCCTTAGTTGGTGCTAAATTATCAAACTTTCATTTCATTCTATAGCTACACTGTTTTGTGCCGAATCTTCGCAAAAGTGATAAAAAATCGTGGTCCTGAAGTCCATACGGCATAACTTTATAATTATTTAAAACTTCTTACTTTTTTTAAATTAAAATGAATAGATTTTACAGTTTTCGAAATTCTCTAAACAAAGAATTCACATACCTGTTTGGATTTAGTCAAAAATCGTGAGCACTGAAAGTACCTTTTTTTCCTTGCTTCTTAGTTTTTGTAATTTGCAGACATGGATCAATTGTAATATATTTTATTAATATGCTTATTTGTATACAATATATATATATATACACATATACATCTGTGTTGTTATGCATGCTGCATAATAAATATTTGTCAATAATAAAAATTCGAAGGCCATACTATGTTTGCTCAAGGTATCATAAAGCTTATTGCTAACTATTTGGGAAGTGTGTTATGTTAAATTTACTCCCATTTATATTTTCAGTGTTTCTTCAATATGAAAACATACATCTGGATTAGTTTTTTTATGGACTTATATTCGTGAAATTTTGTTATTAATTACTCGAAACCTCTTAAGATTTTATCTTTCAATAAAAATATACCATAAGTTTTCTGTGTGCATAGATTACTGTTTGTTGAATTTGTAGATTAAAGAAATAATTGTTAAATGAAATTTTGGTTCAAATTTGAAACAGAATTTTTTGAAAATTCTCCCAAATAAAATTCTAAACTTTCATTACAAAGCAAAGCAACGATAATTACGGTGAAAAAGCATTAATATGAACCCTTATACTGTGAAATTATTAATAATTCTAAAAGTACTACTTTACAAACATGTCAAAAAAATTTGTATAGTTTTTTTTGGAAAACAACAAAATTTTTATAAGATATAAAATAAATTACATCATTTGTAAGCATTTTAAGATTCTTTACATAAATCAAATAGGACTGTTATAAAGTTTTATTATTTTACCTAAAATAATCGTAGTTTTTCAAACAGTTTTCAAATAAATTTGGTTTCATAAAAATAGTAAAACACAGATAAGAACATCACTGTTCCATGAATTACCCTTTTATGTTTTATACCATCAAACAATCAATCAACATTTGCTATCTTCTTGATAAATAGTTATTTTCGTGTTTGGAAATGTGTACAGTAACATTAGAACTCGCATATTTTGCAATTTATTATATTATATTTCACGATTTCAATATAAATGCTCGATAGAAATACATCACTAATACATACAATTTATATCATTTATCGATGCTCCAAGTTTTATTCTGTCTAATCCATAAAAAATATTTACATAAATTTGGTTTACTTAATAAATAAATTTAAACAATTTTCACTATACTCTTATTTTTTCAAGTATTTCTGAGAGATTCTTAGAAAAACGTCAATTTTATGTTCCAGGGAACTTGAAAATATTTTAATACTACGAAAATAAAGAATGAATTTTAAACTATCAATAATAATCAGTTATACATATAAACTGTAATTATTTTCTTATTGAAAATTAAACATTTTATTTGAAGTTCGTCTTTTAGCTCAAATATCATTCACTCACTATATCCCCATTCACACACGTAGAAATGAAAATGCTTTCTTTGTCATTACCGAACGTATGTTTATCACCATAGTAGTTTTAATTCATTAAGCATACTTAAACGAATATTTAACTGTCATAATTATATTGCATATATTGAAAGAATTAGAGAACTTTTTAAAGATGCCTCTAGCATTTGCCATCATTCCCTTACACAACTATGAATGTGCCCCTATTTACTTAGCAGATAGCGGAACATATATTATACAAGTCTATGATAGTTTGTACATGAAAAAATTGAAACAGCCATGTTATTTTTTTTTCAAAAATATTGCTGAATAGTTATGTATGGCTTTGAAGAACTAGATCAAAGAAAGTATTTTTATTATCCATCATTCCATCATCTATTATAAATTTACTAAAAACAAATGAAATATCTTTTTATGCTGTTATTTTATTGTAACAATATTATATATTAATATTGTGTGTTTCAAAAGATATGTAATTGAAAATATACCTAAGAGTTGTTATTATTATTATTATTTTATATAACATGGTTTTCAGGAGTATTTCATCATCCCCTCATAATTTTAATATATGAGGGAATCATTTGAATTCTTTTATATGAGTATTTAACAATAAAAAAAAGAATAATCTAATGCAATAAAATGCATATTAGAAACCTTATAATATTGGAAAAATGCTCAAAAATTCCGAAAATTATTGACAGAAGATATGTCTTGAATATAACAGGCTATATATACACATAATGTGCAATAGTAAATATGTAACAATAATTCAAATTCCATTCCAATCACATTGTAAGTTACAGCATAAGGAATTATATATGAAGCTAAAGGTTTCAACACATTTGAAATTTCAATTGAAATTTTAAGGCAGAAATGTACTACTTTACAAACATGTCAAAAATATTTGTGTAGTTTTTTTGGAAAACAACAAAATTTTTATAAGATGTAAAATAAATTGCATCATTTGTAAGCATTTTAATATTCTTCAAATAAATCAAATAGAACTGTTATAAAGTTTTGATGTTTTACCTAAAATAATCGTAATCAATGTGTTATCGATTGATGATTAACCCGCGAGTAGTCGCGACTTTTTTCACAACGTCATTAGTCGCGCTCGGTCTTTTCGCCGCTGGCCCCCCGCATACCAAATGTTTAAAATAAGAAATATTTTTGCCCTAATATACGAAAATAACATTACAACGAAGATATAAATTTGCAGTTTTCTTAAATTATGCAGTTTATTCATGAGATGTGGAGTAATTGGAAAAAGTAAAAATGAACTCGCATTGGTGACTTTTACGTAGACTTTTTTGCCAATTTCAACTTTGTTTCTAAAAATCTACCTGAAAGAAAAACAGAGGTGTCCTGTTGCTTCACTAAGGTGCTCGAGAAAGCTTCAAAGTTAGCTACATGGTTGATCTGCGCTGTATTTGTAATGTGGTATAAGTTAGGAGAAGATAAGTTATACGGGCGGCGAAAAGACCGACACGCGACTACTGACGGGTTAAGTTACATATACAGCTGATAATATGTTACCATAAATCTTAGAAGTATTTTTGGGAAGATTACAGGTTGATCAAATTAAGTAAAGTACTTCATATAAAATACTAGATTCTCGTTTAACAGTTTTGCAGTTAAACATTCTTTCCTTAACTGCAGAATTTTTAAATGCGCTCATTTTCAGTTAATACAGAAAAAAAACAAAACAAATATACAGCCAAGAAAGACCAAACGATTAATAAAATGAATAAGATTTCAGAGAGCTGGCAATGGTAAATTTATTAAAACAACGTATCCTGGAGAGATTTCATGTCATGAATATATGTCATGATCACAATAGGAAACAACATATATACATGACATAAAACAAAAGACATCCAGTCTTATGATTTAATAAACATAAAATATTCATTATTAAATATAATAAATATCAAATAAATATTATATTAACCATCCAATATTTATTATATTTATTAAATATAATAAAGAGATATATATAAGATAATATACCTATTCCTTGAAATACGTACGTATGGTACGAATGATACGTATTCCTTGAAATAGCAAAGCCAGCCAGTACAAATTTGTTAAATGTTTTTATCTTATATTATAATGCGAGCAAAAATTGTGTGTGTCTGTGTGTATAAATTTATCTCAAAAACTACTCTAACGATTTTCGCAAAAATTTCGATTTTAAAATTTTCGGGCACGATAAGACCATTGGGCTAGGTCACATGTTCGAGAAAATTTGATTATTGGGTCATTTTGGGTCATAATGGGTCAGGATCAAGCTATTTATATCTAGAGAACGACTGGTTTGTTTTTAAATACATTTTGTATCCAATCGTTTTTTGGCACGAGAAAACTATTGGGCTGGGTCACATGTTCGAAAAATTTTGATTAGTTGATCATCTTTGGGTCATTATGGATCAAGCCATTTTTATCTAAAAAACGGCTCTAACGATTTTGACCAAATTTTATATTTTATCGTTTTGTATTACAAGAAGACCATTGAGTTAGGTAATATGTCCGAGAAAATTCGGTTAGTGGGTCATTTTTGGGGTCATTGTGAGTTATGCTATTTTTATCTAAAGATTTTCTCACGCAATTTTGACTAAAAATTGCATTATATGGTTTTCGGGCACGAGAGAAACATTGAGCTAGGTTACATGTTCGAGAAAAAATATGGGTCATATTGGGTCATTAAGGGTCTGGGTTAAGCTATTTATATTTGAAGAACGACGTGATCGATTATAACGAAATTTTGTATGTAACAGTTTTTTGACATGAGAAAACTAATGGGCTAAATCATATGTTTGAGAGATTTTGAATATAAGGGTCATTTGTGGGTCATGATGGGTCATAATGGATCATGTCAAGCTATATCTAAAGAACAGGTGGATCGATTTTAACGAAATTTCGTATATAACATTTTTTGGCACGAGAAAATGATTGGGCTCGGTCACACGTTCGAGAAATTTCAATTAATGGGTCATAAAGTGTCACAAATAGTCTGGGTCAAACTATTTATACTTAAAGAACGGCTGGATCAAATTTTAACGACATTTTGCATGTAACATTTTTTAGACACGAGAAATCTAATGGGCTAACATGGGCTAGGATACATGTTCGAGAAAAAATTTTAATGGGTCATATTGGGTCATTAAGGGTCTGGGTCAAGCTATTTATATTTAAAGAACGGCTGGATCGATTTTAACGAAATTTTGTATGTAACAATTTTTAGACACGAGAAAACTAATGGGCTAAGTCACATGTTCAAGAGATTTTGATTATAAGGGTAATTTGTGGTCATGATGGGTCATGCTAATTTTATGTAGAAAATGGCTCGTACCATTTTGACTATACTTTGTATTATATCGTTTTTGGGAAAGAGAAAACCATTGGGCTATGACACATGCTCGCAAAAATTTGATTAGTGGGTCATTTTGGGTCATAATGGGTTAGGATCATTCTAATTATATATAATAACGACTCAAGGAATTTTACCTAAATTTTGTAACGAAACGTTTTTCGTCACGAGAAGACTATTGGGCTAAGTCGCACGTTAAACAAAGTTATATTAGTGGACCATTTCGCTTTATTGCTGAATGCTATCAAGCTAATTTTACCTAAGAAATGGCTTAAACGATTTTGATTAATTTTACATTCCATTGATTTTAATTACCTGAAGACCATTGAGCTAAGTCACATGTTTGATCAAATTTGATTTGTGGGTCATTTTGGGTAATACGGGTTAGAGTTACGAGAATATGGCAACAGTCAATAAGTTGGCGATATCTGACACAATATTGGCAACATTTAGCCGAAAAATCGACTATTAAGATTACGAAAGCTAAAACAAGTATTTGCCGCCAAATCAAAAAAAGGCTCCAAATTTGGCTATATCTGGCAGATCTATATTGTCTTTCAGATATGAAAAAATTTGTGAAGAAATTTGAAAAAAGTGAAGAAATTTTTTATACATTGTTAATAGGATTCAAGATGCATGGTTAAACCATTCAGAGTCGAACTAAAAAACTGATTTGGATCGATATCCTTTCGTTGTAAATTTTAAAATAAAGTGAAATTTATGAACATGTGCATAAAAACATAGTTTTCTTATTGATTGTTTTTAAAAATACTACTATTATAAAAAACATGTTTTACAGTTATAATATCGAGTGAATGATACAGTGAAAATACTATATAAAGTTTAACATATAGTTAATTTTGACCGAGTTTAGCTCGGTCACTCCTGCTAGTGTGTGATTATTTGTGGATAAAAAATTCCCCATTATCAAATGAACCATTTTGAAAGTAATATGTTTAATTCTTGTCTGCAAATAATTACATTAAAAGTAGTGTGTTATAGGAAAAGAGTCAATTTTAAGGGAGATCTATCATTCTGTCGTATACATCTGTTGCGAAATCTCCTCTTATGAAAGTGTTCACGCGACATGGATCGCCTGCGAGCGACGTATTTATATGATGCTAAGTGGCAACCAACTCTTCGTAGCCTGGACGCTCGCAATGTGTTGGAATGTTTAGTTTTTTATTAGAATTGTTGAATTTTATGCATGCTTGAAATGTCATATTTATTGAATAATTTAGAAATACCAGATTGTATGGTAGTGTAAATATTTGTACATCAATATTTCAACATTTAAAATAAACTTAATATGAAAAAGAAAACCTTCTGATTTGGATGAAAAAACTAAAATTTGAAAAATTAAAATTTTAACACATGATGGTTCCGTAACGTGACCTGAAATGATGGGAGAAAATTTCTTATGCTAGATTTGTAATGTATGAAGCATAAGCTTTCAATATACATATTGTATGAACAAATGAGAAAACCCCCCTCTGCCCCCCCCCAAAAAAAAAAGATCCTATAAAGAAAACCGGGAAACTGAAATATTTAAAAGAATGGCGAGAAATAGACACTACACTAAATAGACTACACTAAAATTTTTCTCATCACTGTAACTCCTATAGAAGCAAAGGTATAGCATTTTAAAGATTGAAATGAAGTGAAGAAATAAGCAAAATTAGGGGAATGATCGACGGGGGGGGGGGTTCCACAGCTCTGGGGGTGCCATGTAGCTTAAACTTTTAAGTTAAAAATGGTAGAGAATTAAATGAGCGAAATTTTAAGGTGTATATTGGGGGAGGATGAAAGTCCCCCCCCCTTCAATTTTAATTGTTTCTTTTGAAGAAACAAAAAAATATGCCCCCCGGCGGGTCGCAGATAAGCCCCAAACGGGCGGAAGGGCGACCCTTTATTTATCTTTTGTCAAGGATTTAAAATGTGGATCTAATATAAAATAGACCGAGAATAAGACATTTTTAAAACTGTATCATATTTCGAATGGCTCTGTAAGTTAAAACTGACGCGGAAGGGGTGTATTAAAAGAGACGAGCGTGAAAAATAAAACATAATAAACTAATACTTCAAATAACTCACCTTCTAAACAAAAATATAACGATTTAACCTAGTGTCGAATTAATGGGGTGGCCCGCAGGGGATTACCCCTCCCCCCCCAGAAGTTATGAGATTTTATGCTTTTTAATGCACAAATTGCGATCCCCCCCCTCTCTTACAGAGCTGTAAAACATGATGCCTTCCTCCGGAGTAGCGGAGAAATACCTGCATTCAATACTGATTTAGCCTAGAAAAAAAAGAAAAAAAAATCGAAATCGAATCTAAAGATCGACATCGAATCTAAAGATCGACATCGAATCTAAAGATCGACATCGAATCTAATGATCGACATCGAATCTAAATAATTAAATAGAATTTAAAGACCAATCTTACGGGCAGAATTGATTTTACATTTTTATTTTGTTTTGTAACTTTATAAGAAGAGAGTATTAGATTCGTGAAAAATTTTGACTTCCCGTTTTTGATGGATTTATATATTTTAGAAGGTCTTTAACACGATTTCATGGTTTTAAAGAAATATCTGTCTGTGTGTGTGTCTGTCTCTCTGTGAGTCTGTATACGACAAAAATTTCTGACCGTTCTGTCTCAAAAACAAATGCACGGAATTACACAAAACTTTAGATTTAGTTTGACCATGATATAAACTGAATCTAATTATTTTTTGGTGCATATAGCCTAACAGGTGGCGCTGCTATGCTGCATTTTTTGCGATTTGCGCAACAGCTATAACTGAATAACGAATGAACGGATTTTCATCACATTTTAGATCCAGTTAGTCCTTGACATGAATTAATGTTTTTTGCATTTTGATGTATATAGCTTCTCAGATGGTGCTGCTATACTGATTTTTTCACAATTTCCACTCAGCGCCATGTGAAAGGGGGGGGGGAGCGAAAGCAAGCGATCGTTCCGAGCACGGAAATTTAGGGGGCGCCAATATTTTACTACTAACATCACTTCTAGCCTATCACAAGAAAAAGTTAATAGGGGGGGGGGCTAAATTGGAACTTTGAACCGGGCGAAATTCTCTTTTCGCACGCCCCTGTTTCCATTTTAGCTTTATCTCAAGAACTAATGCACGGACTTTCATATAAATTTAGATTCAATTAATCCTTGATATTATTTGATGCTAATTACATTTTGGTGGAAATCGCTTAAGAGATGGCGCTACTATGCTGCATTATTCATAATTAACGCAATAGCGCTATCTCAAGAACGAATTTTCATCAAAATTCAGATTCAGTAAATCTCTGACATAGATTAGTGTTATTTAGTTCTTGGTGTAAATTGCCCTACAGGTGGCGCTGATATGCTGCATTTTTTATGATTTCGCAATAGCTGTATCTCGCGCTTTCATGGATTTTCATCAAAATTCAGATTCAGCTGGTACTTAATAAAAATTGATCCTGATCAATTTTTGGTGTACATCACTGAACAAAAAACGCTATTTTACAGGGGGAGGTGGTTCTGAGGTTTCTTTAATTCTTCTATTTTAGAAACTAATAGACTGAAATTTTGGAATCGGCACATCCGTCTATTTTATCTTCGACGTTTGAAGGAAAATGAAAATTATATTACCTTCAGAGAAATCGATTAAAAATTTTAAAGTATCGATTAAATCGAGTTGGCCGTAGTATCGATTAAATCGATTTAAAAAATCGAAATCGCCCATCACGAGGAAATTTCTTTGAAAATAGAAGAAATTAAAGATTGTCAGGAACAAATAAATGAAAACTTTCGGAACTAAAAGAGCTAGATAAAGAAAGATGGATGTTAAAGAGGTTGAAAATGAAGTTTTGTGTTCTGAATAATATATTGAAAAAATTGTTAAATATCGAGGTAGAATGACGCATTTTATAAAAGAAAATGAAATTAAATCTAACGATACTGCCTCTAAGGATAAGCCTGTGGTATATAACAATGACCTTTCACACGCGTTCTTGCATAACGAAACCAGAACGCTTAAATTGCCAAAATTTAATATGGTTAAGTTTTATGGGGACTGTAGTCAGTTGCTAGATTTTTGGAACTCATATGAGGTTGCTGTTCATAACAACGACTCATTGAGTAAAATCGAGAAATTTACTTATTTAAAGACGTATATAGGTGGATTAGCATTAACTGCTGTTTCTGGTTTTTCAATAACGAATGAGAATTATGATTCATCAAATCAATTATTGAAAAGTAGGTTTGGGAGATTGGATTTAATAATTAGTTCCCATATGAACAAGTTTTGCTTACGGAACCGGTAAGGAATTCTTCAAATGTAGTAGGGTTAAAGTGTATGACGCGATTGAAGTACAGATTCAATCACTGTAATCGTTTGATGTTGCAACTGAAACATAAAATAACTTGTTATGTCCGGTAATTTTACAGAAAATTCTCGAATATTTAATTTTGGGTTATAATAGGAATCGGGAAACGAGTGAATTATTTGATATTAAGAATTTAATGGAATTTTTGAGAAAGGAGGTAGAATGTCGGGGAACATCGTTATCGTTAGCTAATTCTAAGGATGAGAATGTGAATGAAGCAGCATTCCGTAATAAGGAAATAAATCAAAACAATAAAAATAAATATTATTTGAATCAGAAAAGAAATGATAACACAAGGCTTTCTTCAGCCGCTCTCTTAACGACTGCTACGAATAAAACATTTTTTGTCTTGATAAGAATCACACAAGTACAAACTGTCCTCTGACAATAAATGAAAGAAAAAATTTTCTTAAAAAAATGGTCGTTGTTTCATTTGCCTTAAACGAAAACACATCGCTAAATTTTGTTTTAAAAGGAATCAGGTTATGCAAAATTTGTAAATTACGTCACAATGAATTACTTTGTGAGAAATCGCTGAACTCCGTCAAAATTAATTCGGATGATCAAAACTCTGACTTGACGCCAGATAATGTGACGTCATTAGCTTCCACCAGATGTTTCAAAACTAAAAGGGAAAGAAAAGAATGTTCTCCTGTTTAGTGTCAGGCACTCAGTGCAATAGCAAAGGGAAAGAAAAAATCTGAATTTGTCCGTGTGTTGTTAGATCGAAACGGACTTTTGTTGAAAAACGAATTGTGGATTCGTTAGGTTTAAAGATCATAAAAAGAGATACATTTCGAATTCATTCCTTTGCGGATAAACAAACTAAATTAAGTCAGTGTTATGATATAGTGGAAATTGAATTGGAAAATACAACAGATCCTCATAAATGCATCAAAATACAAGCCGTAGTGATTGATAAGAGTACGCATGGAAAAATTAAAATTCCTTCTCAATGGGTTAAGAATCTTGCACTACGTGAAGGGATTGAATTATCTGATAATGCGACTAGTAAAGATACACACATTTTGATGGGTTCAGACTATATATGGGAAGTTTTGTGTGATAAAATTGTTAGATTAAGTAGATGTTTAGTTGAAACAGAGAGTTTGTTCGGATTTGTAGTTCAAGGTAGGGAAGAAATTCCGGAATCTAGGGATATTTTAGTAAATCATGCGATTGTTATGAGGGAAGAGTTAGAATATGAGAGAGTTAAAAATTTATGTGAATTTAAGGCAATAGAAATAAAAACAGTTAAGGAAATGTCGCAATCAAATTTAGACATTATAAATAAATTTGAATAAAATACCTTATATAAAAATAACAGATATGAAACTAAGCTGTTTGAAAGGAAAATTTTAAGGAGCTTAAAAGTAATTATGCGATCGCAGAACAGCGTTTGATGAGTCTATGCAATAAATTTCGTCGCGATTCTGATTTGTACATTAAGTATAAGGATATTATTGAGGAGCAGCTAAGAGAGAGTATAATTGAACAAGTTGAATGTCAATCTGAACTTGATAAAGATAACTGATATTTTATGCCTCACCATGCAGTAGTGCGCGAATCTAAAGTAACTACCAAAGTTAGGATTGTATACGACGCGTCTTCCAAGGATAAACATGAACAATCTCTTAACGATTGTTTGATAATGGTCCCAATCTTAATCTAGATTTACTTAACATTATTTTAAAATTTCACTATCATCGAATTGCTTTTTGAGCGGGCATACAAAGAGTCTTTCTTGAGGTCGGTATTGTAGAGGAAGATAGGAGATTTTTACAGTTTTTATGGTATAAGGGTGGGGCAAATCTCGATTTCTGTGGCCGTGATGTAAGAATTCTAAGATTCGCCAGAGCAGCCTTCGGTGTCAAATGTAGCCCATTCCTTTTGAGCGGCAGCATTAGAAGAAATACAAAAATTCGAATCCAAAGTCATATGATATTCTCAAAGAACTATATGTCGATGACCTAATTAATGGTTCGGACACTGTTGCAGAAGCCATTACGGTAACTAAAGATGCCGTATCGATTTTAAAGGCAGCTAACACGAATTTAGGGCGATGGAATTCTAATTCGCCAAATTTAACTGAACAACTGAAAACAAATAAACTAGAAAAAAATCATGTTGATTCTAATGTGCCATTAAAGATTTTGGGTTTAATTTGGAATAATAATTCTGACACTCTTAAAATTGAATTGAGTCCATATTGAAAATAACGAATACGACAGCAACAAAACGCCAGGTATTGAGCATATGTAGTATGATATTCGACCCTATAGCTCTAATAAATCCTTTCACAATACATTGTAAACTATTAATCCAAACGTTGTGGCAAAAAGGGTATTAAATGGGAAAAAAATATTTCATTAGATTTGGAATTACAATTCAAGGAATACCTACATGAAACATTGGATTTGAGGTGACTCGAAATACCTAGGCCATATTTCGATGAATTACAAAGAAAAAAAAATCGAAATTTACATATTTTCGGACGCAAGTCCTAAAGCATACGGTTCTGTTGCATATTTTAAATGCCATTGTCAAGGGAAAATACTGACTAGTTTTATCATTTGTAAATCTAGAGTAGCACCGCTCAAGAAAATAACGTTACCTAGACTCGAATTATTGGAAACTTTCATTTTGGCAAGACTATCATCATATTTGCTATCTACCTTTCCGACAGTACCAGTAAATAAAATTTTTTTGGGACTTATTCAGAAATGTGTTTGTACTGTATCAAGGGTAACGCCGACAACTAATATGCAACCGAATTATAGAAAAAAAAATCCCTTGAATTGGGATTTTTTTGATGGAAAGCCAAATCCAGCGGATAAACTGACGCGTGGTGTTAGTGCTCGGTCTTTAATGACGAGATTTGGTGAAGGGGCCCTTCTTGGCTTCATGACATTGATATGAATAGTTTTGAAGGCAACTACATTGGTCACAAATACATCGCAGATTTTGAAAAGGAAAGGAGAAAAAAAGTATCTTGCGCTGCAGGCATTCGTAGAATTGGCTGAACCGTTATTGAATCTGAATAGATATAGTAACTTGAATCTGAATAGCTATAGTAATAAGATTTTAAGAATTACAGCATACATTTTTCGATTTGTCCAAAATTGCAAGAGGAAAAAGGAAAATTTCACAGGACTATTGACAACAACGGAACTGTTTAATGCTGAAAAATATTGGGTTCGATATATTCAACAGACCGAGTTTAAACTTGAATATTGTCTTCTTAAGGCAGGGAGATCCATCAAAACCGATTCAAGACTATATTTCTTAAATCCTTTTTTGACTGAAAGTGGAATAATCTGCCTGGGTGGTAGACTGTAGCAATCAAATTTTCAATTTTACGAAAAACATCCTCGATTATTACCCGACAAAGGAAGATTTACCGAACTTTTAATTATAAGAGAACATGAAAATTTTTTGCACACCGGAGTTACAGATACGCTGACTCAGATACGTAAAAATTATTGGATTCTTAGAGGTCGCCAAAAGGTAAAATCTGGTCTAAATAAGTGTCTAATTTGTAAAAAATTCAAAGCTAAACCTGACAGTCAACTGATAGCTCTATTACCACTTAATAGAATCCATGAATCTAAACCGTTTGAAGTTACTGGTATCGACTTCGCAGGGCCTTTATATGTTAAAGACAAAGATAAATTGTACATTGCGCTTATCACATGTGTTGTTACTCACGCCATCCATTTGGAAATCGTTAGTAGTTTTCACACCGAACAATTCTTGATGGCGTTCAGAAGATTTGTCTCTCGAAGAGAGGTGTGCAGAATTGATAACTGCGGCAATGCCAAAACATTCAAAGCAGCTGAAAATGAACTAAAACACTCTATACGAACCTTGCAGATCCAAATGTCCAAAATTACTTTGGAAAAAAATGCATAAAATTTATATATATTATTGAAAGAGCAGCTTGGTGGTAGTCATCTTAACCATCCTCTCCCACTGGGAGAGGATGGTTAAGATGACTAAAATTATATTAAGGAAAATATTAGGGAGGGCTTTATTATCATCTGAAGAGTTACAAACTATTCTGACCGAAATTGATGCAATTTTAAATTCTCAGCCTATTACGTAAGTGTATAACGATTCTTCAGAACCATCACCTCTCACCCCATCACATTTTTTAATCGGTAAAAGGATAACATCTTTACCTTACCACCAGGCGGGTCGTAACAAGGAGCAGATCTTCTACATCTCAAAAAGTTTTTTATTGAAAAGATATTTATGTAGAGAAAAGTTGGTGAACCAATTTTGAAAGGGAGAATATCTGCTCCAACTAAAAAGTATAGATAATGTAGACCCCATAAGTGAAAATTGTGAATTTAATGTAAATGATGTAGTTTTAGTAGGTGACGACAAGGTCCCGAGACATTTATAGAAATTAGCTAAAATCATCTAGTTTTTTAAGGGACGAGATGAAAAAATCAGAAGTGTAATGTTGAAGACAACATCAGGATTAATAAAACGACCCACACAACTAATTTATAAGTTGGAACTTTAAATAATATTTTTTGATTTCTCTAAGTAAGTAAAATAATTGCATTTGTTAACTATATTTACCTTATTATTGTTTGCATTTAATTTTGATGAATGTATTCATCGGGGAAGAGGATGTTGCTAAATCGCCTCTGATGAAAGTGTTCACGTGACATGGATCGCCTGCGAGAGATGTATTTATGGTACTAAGTGGCAACCAATTCTTCATTGCCCAGACGACCGCAATGTTTTGGAATGTTTAGTTGTTTATTAGAGTAGTTGAATTTTATGCATGCTTGGAATGTCATATTTATTGAACAATTTAGAATTACCAGATTGTCCGGTAGTGTAAATATCTGTACAGCAATATTTAAACATTTAAAATAAACTTAATATGAAAAAGAAAACCTTCTGATTTAGATTAATTTCATTTCAACATCATCATTTCTTAATTTTTTTTAACTATTTAAATAATTAAAATCTCAGAAGATCTATCAGGTACAGTTCATATTATTTATTTTATAAATAATATTATTTATATATATTTTAAATATTGCAATTAGATACTTGCATACTAAATTTTGAGATTTTTGAAGCACTTTCCTTGGTGCTCAATAAAAAAAATAATAAGAATAACAACAGGCACTTTTTAGAGAATGACCCTTCTATTAATAATCATGTTGTAGGTATCGCGTATCTAAATACAACTAATTTAGAAGCTAATAATATACACATGTGTTAATGTATAAGAAATAACAGTTTGCTTAAAATAGAAAGGAAATATGTTTCATTAGTAGGTACTTCACTTTTAGTTGCAGTTTTTAAGTAAACATCATCAAGTTACATAAGTTGGGTTTTTATTGCCACGGAATGGAAAAAAATAGATTATATTTTCAGACTTAATTATTTTACTTTTTTATAGAATTTCTAATAGAAAATTTATCCTATACGGTTAGTGCTGTAACATTAATGTAGATGAAATATTAACGAAAGTTACCACACCATCCTTAGAAATAGTCATCTCCCATAACCATGCATCGCTAAGATCTGCTACACATGTCCTGAGAAATTCTCAAGAAATCTTCTTTTGGGATGAAGTTCAAAAGCTTCGTCACGTTTCGTTAGATGTCACCAATATGGTCAAATCTCTTTCAAAGAGAGTTTCAGTCGTGAAAATAGGAAGAAGTCTGGAGGATTGAGATCTGGCGAGTATGGCGGATGTTCAATTTTCACCACCTTTCATAAATTTCGTTCGATGTCTTGCAAAGCTTAAAACCAAACTTTTAACTGATCTTTTGTTCGTTCATTTTCGTGTTCTCTATTAAGAATCAACACATTGAACAACCACTTAGTAAAGCACGTCTTACACAGAACAGAAACGACGCTCAACTGAAAAATGGTGGGGGAAGATGGTCAACAATGCCTCTATGCAGGTGCAGCGTTTTATTTCTTCAGTGTTGCCAGATCGGTCGTTCTGAATTCATTCACCGAATTTTATTGTCAAACGTAGTACTAAAATGTACAACATATGTCAAACTAAGAGCTTGACAGATCATCACCTGAGAATAATAAACATCTATCTCTATTTTTGAAAGAATTGAGTTATAGATATAGATAGGTTCTATTTGTATTTATTTGCCTCATAAATGTGTTAAATATTATTTACAGATGACCTCATAATTATAATTTGACATTATTTTAATTCAGAAAAGCCTTCATAGATACAAACAGAACCTTTCTATAGCGGTAAGTCATAAAAAAAACAGGTAGTACTTTATTATTCTGAGGTGACGAGATTTTGCTGCGCTTATACTAATATATTAAAAATAATGAGTTGAGCAACTACATTCCTTCATGTCACTAAGAGATTGCAGGGTACAGCGGACTGCATAATCGCGTTAAATTGAACGTAATAGTTGGTTATAAGTGTGATCATAGAATTGAGAAGGAGTTCAAATGAAATAGAATTAGTATCAAGTCTTATCTTTGTACTAAATTATGACACTCGTAAAGCCTTTTACATATCAACACAACTAACAGACAAAATTCGTTGAATAGCTCTCAATTACGACACATATATACTGAGTTTGGAAATATCTTCTAAATCTTCTCGTTTTAGAAAATGGTCAAATTAGTTCAAATGGCAAAAATGGTACACATTTTGCAAGCTAAAAATCACCATACTTGTGATGAAATGAATGTCTTCATTCACGAAACGAATCTTCATTTTATAAAACAGCTACATGTAGCCGTTAAATTTTGGATAATCTTCCCGACTAAATTTTGCTGAAAAATAAACCTTTAGCTTGCATCCAATAAAATCTTTCTACCTTCTGTAACCTATTCCATTATGATTTTTGGCCTCAAACATTAGTAGTGGTTGTAACGATATTGTTACAAATGTAAAAGACTTATTTCGTTACTTAAGTATTAACGAAACCGCAGTTAGAGATTTGGCGATTTTTAATCTACACCTAAATTTTTTCAGACAAATCATAAAATAAAACACTTTATTTAAAATTAAAACACTTTCAAAATTCAAAACACTATATTTAAAAACAAAGTAACATATCGGATTTCGGTGGGAAATGGGCCGATATAGAGTCACTTCTGCTGCGGTGGCGTTAATACGTAAGTACCCTTATTTCATATTTATTCTCGAATGTGAAATTTACGATCATCATTCATTGGCATTTAATCTTATAGCTTTATGATAGTTTTTTATTCGAAGGGGTAATGAAGTGGTATCTAATAGTTAATATTTGACAACTGTTGATAGGGATTATCGTTAACTGCTACGTAATCATAAATATGTATGTGACATTTTAAAGTTGGGAGCCAAAAACATTATCGCTAGGGTCCCCGTTCTTTGCACAGAAGTCATGGCCAGCGAGGAAAAAAAATAAAAAAATAAATAAATGTAGAATATCCAATAAATCACTCATTGGTGGCTGTAAGTTTATTTATTCAACTGTAGTCATTATAGAGGGAAAAACTCCTTTTTGCAAACGATCTTTTACCGAAATGTCCAAAAAATATTCCATCATTTACTTCAATCAGCCGTACTCATCGACGAAAGAACTCCAGACATGTATTACTAGGGGGGTACACTTACAGTACTCGGAGAAAATCTCCGAACAGTTTTCAGCAACTTCACTAGACCAGAGCAGAGAGTCAAGTGACGTCGTACATAGCAACAAACCGCCACTTTTGGCATGATAGAAAATCGCCAACATACACAAGTTCGCCCATGCACAATGGATAGTATACGCCAAATAACAGTTAAAATGAAGCCAGCAAGATCAGAATTCAATTTAGTTTCCCAGCTGGGATGGGAAAGGAAAAGGTTGCCAAACGATAAATTGTTACACGTGTTGTTATGTCTAAACACAGAGGCACACCGAAGGGACATCAGATTTTACTGCGCAGATGTTAAATTCTTTTTAGGGTTTTGTCGAGAAAGGAAAAAGAATCGTAAGCATAAATTTTAACTGCGAAACAGAGATGATCTCCTTATAAGGTAATGCAGAATTGCTTCGATCGGAAAAAGCAGACATCTGGAAATAGTTTTAAACGGTTGATTAATATGTGAGCGTATTTCTCACAGATAAAGTTAAGCAGCTGCCGATTTTCGGTTAGAGAATTAATAAGCAAGAAAAATGGAAAAGGAATGAAGGACAACTTAAAACTAATTTTTGAATTGAACAGAGACGGGGGGAAAGGAATAATTTAAGAAAATAACCAATATATAACGACTCATAATTTCTTGGGCAGACGATTTTCATAAATGATTAATTTTAAGAGAAAAAGAAAAGAAATGAATTTATTAATGCACACATCAAAGGTTGACGGCGGAAAAATAAATAAATAGATAAAATAAAATAATGATATTTTTTGAAAGGTATGGTTTTGGAATAAATTTAATAAGATTTTCTTAAAAAAGTCTTGATAAAAACATAGAAGAAATCAGTTTTATTTGGAATATTAAGAAATAAAGTTTTAATTAAGAATATTTTTAATTTAGAGCCATCTTTTTAAATTTACGCATACTGGAATAATGTTTTTTAAGGCAAATTAAGAATTTATATCGTCTGCATACAGATTAACAGATTAGATCTAGAAACAAGATTTTAATTTAATAATTTGAAGTAAGTACGGAACATTATTATAAGAAAATTAAGGTAGTATAAAGGTTAGTTTTGGCGAAAAAAATTTAAATTTGTAATATGTATATATATATACAGCTGTCGAGATTTCATATCTATTTTTTTTCTTAACCAACTTTAAAGTATATTTATTTTCCTTACTTTTTTTTATTAGAATGAATGATAAATTAATTGCAAATATTTTTTCATTATAATGAGTTTTCCTGCACATTGAAAATATTGCTTTTTTAGTGATAGTATAATTACTGCAGATGAATAAGGTATAATAGTAAGCCTAAAACACAGACTTAACGACTGTGCTTGGCGTATGTCTTGGCGGTGACTCGATAAGTACGCTAATTTTATCAACCTAAATATCCAGACAGAACGTAAAAAAAATAATGCTACTATTGGATTATTCCGTCTATCAATTTCGCCAATTTATACAAATGGACACAGTTTTTATTTTAAGTTTATTAAACCAAAGAAACAATAAATTACTAAAATATTAAGAGAAATAAAAATAAAACTCCAAATTAAAATTAGTTGATGACGTAACAATTACGTATAACATATGTAATGTCAAATGAATGTGGCAGTTGCTATTATCTATTATTGACATTTAACCTTATACTTTGGCGAGTTTTTTGGTCGATGGGATAATGAAGTATTACCAAATTTTATAAACAAATTACATAAACAATAATATTTAGGTGCAGATATCACCTCCGGACCACGTTAGTGCGATTGAATCAAAATTGTGATTTTATGCCTCACGTGACAATCCGGTAACAGTTGTTTATTTATCAGTAAGCTATCTCATTATTTTTCTTTTATCTTTAAAAGTTATATAAATTGTTTAGTTGCATAATTATTATTGATTTAATTTATTTATTAGTATTTCCTTTTTAAAATAATAGAAAATAAATAAAAGTAATATAAATGTAATTAGTATTTGAAAATGCAGTGTTCTCTAAATTGGTATAAAAAATCGCGCAAAGGTGATGCGTGTATAAAAATCAAAAAATGTTCGCAATAATATAAACAAAAAAGTAAATAAATAATTAAAAAATCGCCATTTCGATAATTTTTTAAAATAACATCAAGTAGGAAATCAAATAACGTCAAGGGTAATAATAACAATTAGTAAAAGTTTAATTATATAATAAGTTTATTTAATAAAGGCAGAACTTGGTTATCCCGTCGAACAAATTCGCTAAATTACACAAACCGCCAAACTAATAGCCAAATTATATATATTGACATAAATTTCATTATAAATAAAGAAAAAACAAAAGATTTAGTAGTATTTTACTACAAATACAAAAAAAAAATCGAAATAAAAATATCTTAATGACGTTTTAAACACGTGTATCTTAATTAATATGATTGAATGTGACATTCACGATCATCCATTATTGGCATTTAATCTTATAAATTGGCGAAAGTTTTATGGTCAACGGGATATTACTTTAATAAGTCTGGAACAAAACAATTTATACAATTTTAAAGAAGAGGATGGAAGTAAATAAACATTTTAATAATAAATAAATAACAATAGTCGGGTTGCCATGTCAGGAAAAATAATATCAATTTACAGTCCATTAATTACCTCGGTGCGTATATGATATCTGTGCAAAAACAATTTCCAATAATGTAATAAATTGCCATTTGGCGACACTCAATTATCGAAGATTAGTCCAATATGATTTTAAATAATACATAACATAGGGGAATTATGAAGAAAATCGAAGAAAAAAAAGGCTAATTAAGAAAAACTTTTAAATTTTTTACAGAAGACATTTTTTATTTGAAAATGTTGTATTTATCAATAATAGTAACGCATAATTGCATAAACTTACTTGGAATTGCATTTTTCCTTCTTCAATTTCTAAATTTTAAAACTAATTTTCCTGTATGCGAAATTGCGGAAGAAAAAATAAATAAACAGTAAAAAATATTTGCTAAAAAAAAGTTATATTCGTTGATCGAATTCTCAAAATTAAGGAGGAAACTTTTGAAAAATATGACATTAATTTACAATATATATGTGTGGCGGAAATTCACACTAAAGCTAAAATGTAAATATTTAATTCCGATTTTTAAAATACAAAATGTTATATATATATAATTTATAATTGAATATTAAACTATTCTCCAAAAATTAGCTTCACTTGAAAAAACATTATTGCGATCATCAACAACCTAATGTCAGACATATGCATTTTTGGCTTGCATCTTTGGCTACAAAAGCAAAATAAAAATCACAAAGAAACAAATACATAACTCACAATTTACAGTTACTTTTATTATCAGATCTGTTTTTTTCTACTGTAAAATATATGATACGGAAAATAAATTTTTAAAAGCAAGTGATATGGCGCCAATTGTTGTATCAGTTGTAATATTTCACAGTGAGTTATTTTTTAAGCATTATAAATATTTCTTTCATTTTTAAGTTACATATATATATTTTTAATATTTTACCTCATTTAAGCGGTTTTTATTTATTTTTTTTTCAAATTATTACTTGTATTTATTTTTTGCTTTTATTGATAGATATTTATATTATTGCCCAATAAATATAATCATTTCAGTTTTTTTTAGTAATAATAATTTTCGCCAAAAAATAGCTACTGGCAACCTTTTCCTAAAAAATAACCGAAAACTACGAAATTTATTGTCAAAAATGAGAGTTATCCCTGTATATTTGAATCACAAACCTCCGCAAAAACATTTACTATCCAATGATGCAATCTGAAAAAAAGTCCATCGGGTAGTTTTTGAAAACTGTCGAGCCGAAGTTTCAGAACTTCTGCTTTATAATATATGTGATAATTACAAAAAAATAGCAGTGAACAGTTTGAAAATTGTTGGTCTCTAATGGGTCATGTGGGTCTAGTGGGTCATACTCTAAAAAGATTTTTAAAAGTTTAACGTTAATGCAATGACTAAGTATATAAATATCTACCGGGTGTCCCAAAAATGACTGATGGATTTTAAAATTCAGTAACTTGCGAACGGTGACAGCTATTTAAAAAATTTTTGCAGGAGGGTTATGTATAATGTCAGGAGTTTTTTACCATAAATTTTTATTTTAGTTCGCATCTCAAACAATAGGTGGCGCTGACGGTGAATGAAGGCCAAGTCGACGCTTCACTCAGCACTGATAACCTGGTCTAACCACCAATTGTTTGAGATGCGAACTAAAAATAAAAGTTACGGTAAAAATACTCCTGACATTATACATAATCCTCCTGCAAAAATGTTTTAAATAGCTGTCACCGATTGCAAGTTATTGAATTTTAAATTCCATCAATCACTTTTGGGATAAAAATATTTTTCAAGTTAATTGTGTTTTATAAAAATGATTCACTTTAATATGTTGGAGGTGAAGTCTTATTTAATATCTATATCTTATCACTCACAAGCGTTCATACTATTGTTATTCTGATGTTATTGTATTTGTGAAAATATATTGTTTTCGGGTTCTATAATTAGTTCAATAGAATTTTTTTTATTGTAATTAACTTTATTAAGGATTTGTACGCACAAGTGATTCGTCAGATTTTAGAAGTTTTAGCGACAGACATTTCATAAAGAACTGGTCGCTATATCTGAAGATAGATTTTCTTGTTTCGTTAAATAAGATAAATATTACTTTACAAACATTCTTATAAAATGTTTTTTAAAGTTGTTGAAACTTATAAATCTGTTTAATCGTTCAAACTTGTACGAATCATTGAACCTCTTACCAAATAAATACATATTTTACTTGATACATATTGAATGCATTTTTTGAACTTTTAATTTACTATTATTCAAACTCGTAAATAATTTGTTCTTTTTCATACCATAAAAGATATTTATTACTTTATTTCCTGTAACATCTTTATTCATGTGAATTTTTAAAGATATATATGTCATATTAAATGTACATATTTACAAAATTTTTATTGGATAAACACTAATTAATATAATTAAAGTATAAACTAACGACTTGTTAAAAATACAGCAAACAACATTTTTTAAAAAATCTTTATTTGTACAAATAATAATTTTTGTTTTAAGTTAATAATAGCATGAAATTTTCTGCGATCTTTTTCTTTCTTTTGAACATACATTCAATCAATCAACTCTTACAATTTTGTCCCCCTGAATCTTTCAATATTTCGCGTGTGCAAAATCATGAGTTTCTATAAAATTTTAGAATTAATTAAAAAGGAGGTAAATAATACTAATCTGTACCTTTATATATGTAAAGATATTCTCAAAATATCGAGCAACCATATGTTTAAAAAGCATTCATAGCAACGTTTGATGTACACATTTCATACCTTAGTATTTTTCCTTAAATGGCAGGATGTTTTTTAAAAAATATAAGAAAAATACATTAATTTTTTATTTAAAATATGTCTAATTTTTAACAAAAATAAATGAATAAATAAATTTTGTTTCATGGGCATATAGCATTTTTGTCTTCAGAATGTAATAAAATGAGAATTTATGAAACCATTTCCGGCCATGTACTCTACAGTCTCAGAAAAAAAAAGACACTTGCGATTTTAGACGTTTTGTTAAATATCTAGAAATATACATGAGAAATTATTCTGAAACTCCAGGTGTGTAAACAAAATAGTACACGTCATACATTTTTTTTGCTGATACTGTACATAAGAAATTGATTTTTTTTTTTCTGTCTACCCGAAATTTTCGTGTATGTGCGTAATACATTTATTTTTCTGATTACAAAACTGTTATTAAATTTTAATTAATGATATAGAACTAGATTGTATTAAAAAAGGAAAGATGAATGTATGCATATTACAGTTGTATGGACTGGTTATTTTATCATTATTAAATGCAGTTTTAAGTAGCCTATGGTATATATATTTATTTTAAATTCGGAAAAATAGAAATGTTTACTTATAATCAATAACATAAAATAAATATACGTAGTCTCATATTGTAAGTTATTTTAAAAATGAATACTTCATCAAAGATATTTATTGCGTTTTTCCTGTTACGTTTTCTTACATATGTATTTTATTAAATTACATACAATACATTGCATTATATGTTTGCATGTATCAAATATTTACACAATAATAATAAATAAAGTATTGTTGGCGCATTCGGTCTTTTTTTTCTTTCTACTCACTGAAAACAAAGAATAGTTTTTCATTTCACATTAGTATATTACTTTTCAATGAAGTTATAAAATTGAAGAGAACGAAAATTATATCCTGAAAGATTGGAAACAATTAAATCAGGCCATACTCATGATTTACTTGCAACGTCTAAGTACAACATTGTTTGTCAGTATGTACATAAAAAAATCAGAAATGTGTATCAACTTTATATAGTTGAGAAAAAACAGTTAAACTGGGATATATAGAAATTTCTCATAGTATTTTGAAAAGGAAAATAGGAGAGAAAACAAAATGGTGTCTCTGTAAAAAATATGTGACGTGCAACTAGACATTAACTGCATGCAATATGTTTCTATGTGTTGTATTTTTGTAATGTATCATTTTCAATAAGATATTAATGAAAATCCCTAAGAAATATTTTTTCAAAATGTGTATATTTATTTTATAACATTAAATAGATTTTTCCTAAAATAACTGAGGACCATAAAAGCGAACGGATACAACTGACAAAAACTTCATTGAGAGAAAACCGAGTTTAAAGATAATTGACGTTAAATTTGACCATCAATTATAATTGACTGAATTGAAATTGAAAACTTCCGCTGCTTCCTTGTGGTCTTTGAATTGTCATTTCAATAACTGTAGGAGTAGAATTTTCTTTAAATTTGTAATTAATCAATATTGTTCATTATTAGGCAAAATGGTGTATCTCTAGAACACCTCACACAATTAGAAAATCACTTATATTTGTTTAAAAAATAAAAAGGCAAATTTCCAGGACATCTGTGCACTTAGTTATTATTTTTTTTCCATTTTGTAACTTATACCCTTTGGCTTCTGTTATTCTCAATTTTAAATTAATAAATCCTTAAAATCTATGACAATTATCCAAACACAATTATCACTCTTTAGAACAATTTTTTTATTCAAATGCAATTATTCATTCACATTACAAGAACAAAGACAGTTTGATTTTTTTTGGCAAATAACCAGCTTATCTTTTACCACGTATTCTGATACAAGATGTGCAAAATTCTTACCTTTTTAAGTACAAAGATGAACTGTGACATCTTAATGCTCCAGAAAGTGTGATAAATGAAATATCTTGCTTCCGTTATTTAATAAAGGATCAATCACGTTTTTAAATATTGTTAATAGTATTGTGTTATATTTAAGTAAAAAATTTCTGTGTGAAGAAGGCGTAAAAAACATATATTCAGCATTGAATTCAAGTGTTTGTTTTAAGTATAACTAAACAAATGTATAATTCTTGTTAATATTTGTGTCTTTATAAGTACCTACGCTAGCGAATTAAATGATACTTTTTAAGTAAAGTTTTAAAAAATTTTGATTACAATAACTACAACGGAAATACTTATAAATTTTTCAAGTTATTTTTGTTATATACTTTATTTTCAGATGAATTTCAGAAAATAAGTATTATATACTTACAGGTTAAAACTTAAATATTTTAATATTCGAGAAATGTTAAGAATGAATTTGTCGTTTATCAACTAGACACCCACCCCTTCCTCATAAAGTCGAAAAAAAAAGTTTATTTAATAATATTTCTATGCATTGATATTTTTTGTATTTAAAAAAATCAGAATCTTTTTTAAATCGCCTTTGTCGAATCATTTTCTTTAAAAGTGCAAAATGCATAACTCTAAAAACATTCGAAATTTCAATTAGAAATTATATGTTTTTGCACATACATTATGTAACTTATTCGTTATATTTTTAATGAAAAGCACTTGATATTGCACGTCAAGCATAGCAAATCAGGTGCTTTGGTACTATAACTAAATTTTCAAAATATTCAAATATTGCTGTAATAGTATACAACACTTCGGTTACAGTAAAGTAGCCAAAATCTTTTGTGTGTCCTTTTATAATACTATCTGTTTTCTATGATACAGGAAGTAAATTGTAGTAAACTTCAGCAACATATGTTAATATCATAAAAGGAAAAATAGTTTAATATAATTAATATGCATCCCAAACAATGTTTCCCCCTATATCATTATGTAAGGAATACTTTTGTGTGGCTTAGTAAATTAAGCTCAAATAACCTTTAAACCGAAGATTGTATGTACTTATATATAATTCATAGATGCATGTGAATTTATTATATTTTAAAGAGTGTAACATCATTAAAATGTACTCGGATATATTTTCCCATTGGCCTTAACGAATACATTTAATTGCCCCTATAATTAAACTATGCATGCGATTATCATAAAACTTGAAATGACTTGACGAACATATGCTACAAATTTATATTTTAGATTTAAATTGATTAAGTTGGGTAATTTCTGCTCAGTTATATGTAGACGGACTGAATGACGATCATTGATGCTATGTATTTGTATAAGAACGAACGCACGTAAAAATGAGAATAGAGAGTTACTTGTATATGTATTTATTTAACTTTAAACAAAACATCAACGATAATAAATAATACAAGTCAATAGAATGAGAAAATTGCATTACTCGGATCCCTTTAAATGTCATTCTATATTTCAACTTCAAACATTTTAATTAATTCTTTAATCCTTCCAAATCAAATTCATGGTATGTAAACACAAGAATTTGATCTTTTTAAATCAATATAATAGAATTAATTCTATGTCTCTTCAGATGACATTTTCAATATTAATAGAATTTATGTAATTAAAATAACAAATAATCATTGTATTTTAAGGTATATTTACATCAACTTGACAGTTTTAATAAGTTGAAATATAATAAAATGAGTGAAAACAGATTATATATGAAATTTCAAATGCATTATTAATTTTGCATATATAGGTTAGGAGATTTTTTTGATTTTTTTTTTCTTTAAATAAAAAATTGCCATAAATTTCTTATTTAGAAACGGCATAAAATATCTATATAAGGGGGGGGGGAGAAAATTATGCAATTCTTCATAATAAGTCTTAAATTTCATATAAAAGATTATTCTCTTAAAGATATAATAATTTTAGAAATTAAATGGTTTATCTATAAATGAATATTATTTACTAATGTTATTGTGCCAAAATGAGACTGGGTCTGCCAATAGTTTGGTCGCATTTAATGTATCTTTGTATGTATGAATACGAATTTTATTAGGAAGAAAATTATTGAATACTGTACTTTTAGTTAAAAACAATCTTGCTTTGCATAAATTTTTAAATTGTGGTATAAATGTGGTAATATAATACCACAATAATTGGTTTTCGAATTTAAGTCATTTTGCCGCTTTTAGGTCATTTTATTGCATTTGCGGAAGTTAACACCCAAGTGTGAAGATAAAATGTAACTATTAATATTCCTGAATGTGATAATGCATTTTTAAAGGGACAGTTTATCTGCAAAACTTAATTTAAACATAAAATCTCATGACAAAAAATTACCACATAAAGAGCGTAAGCAGTCACGGAACCCTTCGATTGAAAGATGAATAAAAGGCGCAAATAACTCATAAAATACTGTTTTAGCACTAAACTGTGCTAACGTATGTGTATCGTACATGTAGTTTATAGTCAATAGAAGGAAACGTTGTCGGGTGAAACGTTATTAGATGTGGTAAATACTGAATTATTTTCAATCTAACACGAATAATTGCATACTTACTGGACTATGCTCAGAGAAAACATTGTTTTTTTTTTTTTTTTGACGAATAATATTTCAGATCTCTTTTACTTATTGATGCATTAGTACAGAGACCCGAATGTTTACATGCAAAATTGTAACTGGTAAACATAATATCAAGTTTAGAAATATTTTGTTTTTAAATATATATTGAATATTGTAATTTTTTGGTTCTTAATTAAATTAATATATTCATTTTAAACATTTTCACTTCGAATTCGTCGGTTTTTGACTCGATTCAATTTACACTTCCATAAAAAGTTGTTGTTTGTTTTTTAAATTGTTAATTTCAGTTTATGATAATAAATGTGAATGGAATCAGGATTAAAATGTACGACACCATTTTCAGACATTTGTTTGTATTTAATTTCAATGAAATAAAATTGAATGTGTAATTTTTCCTGACTTTAAACTTCACAAATTATAAGTAAATCGTGAATAACTCTCAAATAAACAAGGCGTACAGAGCCTGAAAATTAACAAACTGAACAGATTAACTAAACTCAATACATTTAACAGAACATTTGAAATTGGTTATTGATCCAACCGTGTTTCTTCAATCAGAGGGTGCATATTTAATGATTTAAATAAAATACGGAATGTTTAGTTTTGAATTTTTGATTAAAAGCTAATTTTTTCAGACTAAATTACCAATACTATACTATGAGTCGAAAATTTATGCTAAATTAGAAATATAAGGATGATAATTTATGAACTATTTTTGTTTAATTTATTGTATTCTCAGAAATAATTGTTTAATGCAACAGTTTTACAATTTCTAAATTCAAATCATAAAGAAAAAATTCTTAAACATTGAAAATCTTTATATGTTGTCTTTTATCCGAAATTTATTGTTTGGCAATAGTCAAATTGGAATTTTTCTTATTCTATTAATAGTGTTTAAAAATGTATAGAAATCTTTCTATTAGAGTTTTCTTCTTTGATACCTGATTAAACATTTCAAAATATACTTTTACCCATAATTATTTATACTTAAAGTAAACTTTGCAAGATATTAGCTGTTTTTTTTAAATATATTAATCCTTTTAAAATAGCACACTAGTACACAATATATTTTGAATAATAATTAAGATTCTATTTCTAGCATTTTTAAATTATCATTAAATCGAAACTTACGTCGATTTCACAGATTTATTTTTCCCTAATTTTCGGAAAAGTCCTTAAATATTCAACTTCAGTAATATTTATCTTTTTTTTCTATTTTTGTTTCTTTTAACTAATTTCTTATTTTATATCTATTTTTTAATCTTTAAAACATTTTTTTTATTCTGATCACTATCTACGTAGCTGTTAACTTTTGTTATTTTAACACATTTTATTCTTTAAACTTTTGTATTCTTTGATTACAACCTTTCCCTTATATATTTTAATTATACAAATGCAACTGATTATAATTCAGTCTTTTAAACTGAAACTTTTCACAAGATTTTCGGTGGAAACTAAACAATGCTGTCTTTTCAATAATGATACAGTTTTCTTTGCAAAGGTAAACATCGATAAAATTTATAAAAGGAAATTAAGTTTCCGTAAAAGCAAAGTTGCAGCGTCGAATGTAGTGAAAAAGAAACCGAAAACACTGGCAGTAATTAAAAATTAAAGAAATACATTTCGTAAAAATCACCATAAAATAAAATACAAAGCAGGACGCGTTTCGAGCTAAAACAGTAACAATTCGTCATCCGTTGAACCAACATGGGGTCACCATAAGGGGACAATGGCAGAGATAAACTGAAAGAAAGTGGGTCGCGATAGATGACGCTAAAATTTAGCACCTCTTTTGTTTTCAAAATGTGCATTTTCATCTGTAGCACTTTTGTAATCCCCATCCTCTTTCTTTCATTTTATTTCTGACATCGTCCCCCTGCGAACACGCGTTGTTCAACTGATGACGAGTTGTTAGTGCTTTAGCTCGAAATGTGTCTTATGTTGTTTTTTATTTTATGGTGATTTTTACAAAGTGTATTATTTTAATTATCGTAGTAATTAGTTTTGTGACTCTGTTCTTAAGAGAAGATGTAACTGGGTCCAATCTTATGCGAAATATGGGAGTTTTAAAACACGTTTCCACGAAAGCTACGGGATAGATCTTCATAAAATTAGGAAATACTCAAGAGTTAAAGCAGAGATTTTTATTCTGCGACTAAAAATTTTTATTTTAGAGCATAGCATCATAACAGAATTTTTCTATTTTCAGATTTTTTTTTCTGAAGGCAATTATTTTTTTAAATGTCTATGAAATATGATTCTTGTGATAATATATTTACATTTCACACCAAAACGAAAAATATTTAGCGAAATTGCTCGAGTATTTTAGAAGTTAATTGGGCTTTTAGCTGAAAAGTACAATTTTTTGGAGAACTAAAAAACTAAGACACTCTTAACTTGTTTGAAGTTCTTCCACACTTTTATGACACACGAGAATCAAAGTAGACGTAAAAACTTGCATAAATTTAGCTACATATAATAAATGAGCATAAAACATTAAAGTAAAATAACGTGAAGGTGAAAAACTATGCTAAATATTAGGTTCCGTGCTGTCCCAGTTATGGCTTCCTTTACCACTATTGAAATTTGGTTTTTATTTCACGTCATTCTAACGTTCATAACTCTTTTTTCAAGTTATAGACTTTTTTTAAAAAAAATAAAAATAACATTTTTTTTTGAAAAATTTACCACACATGTATTAAAATAATGGTAGAAATCATCGTACGGTGACAAATTGAAATGCATACCATATGATAGTCCAGAAAAACGATAAAAATGGACAACTTACAGGAAAGTCTAGTAACGCTACATCTAATCTTGCCTCAGGAAACAATCACTTTCCATAAGTATCCTATAGCAATCTCTTAGATTATTGATAAATTCAAACGAAAGGCAAAATTCATTGCGTGTCCCTCCCTGTAAACGACGTTAAAAATATATGAACAATTATGACGGCTGTTGACGTACTATAGAAAAAAAAGTGAAAGATTCTTATTTTTCATTACACATTAAGCTAACAATGGAGAATAAAGGTATTAAAATTTAAAAGTTAACAAACATTCTGATATTTATGCACAGTTATTCCTCATAAAAAGTAGATTCTTTATGTAATGAAGAGAAATAGCGTTTAAATAAAACAAAAAATGCTCTTTAAAATGGTGATAAATGGAAAATGTAAGGTTTGTCTCAGTTATTGACACAAAAAAAGCTAATGCATTTTGTTATTTTAAATTGTAATATTATGTAGTGCATATGTATGTATATTTCGATGTAAAGTGAACTACTTTTCTGTGAGCAAAAAGCTTCTTCGGTTGACGTTTATTTAGTTCTTTGAAAATAAATACAATGCTATCATAATTGCTGTGTACTAAAATAAAACATAAAATAACACTTTTAAGTGACCCTTGAATACTATGATATATATATGTACATATTTCATTATATACAGTTTAAATTTTCTAAAAATATTACAAATTCTATGTCTCAATATATCTTATTATGTCTTATCTTTTAGATAAGCTAAAAAAATCTACCACTATATAATCTTTTCTGCGAATAAGCCAGAATTAAGAATATAATAATTTATTTTTCATTGTAAGTAACTTTTATTAAAACGTACAAGTATTTTACTATGCAAATATTTCGTCCATACATAGCTTTTAGACTTATTTTTATAGCAGGTACATATTATATTGAATTTTAATTACTGCTTCTTATACACACAACTTTTTGTCGCCTTATTTCTTCCAGTTTTTTAAAATATCTGCGTTAGAATATATGTTAAAAACCTGTTTTTTTCTGCACAGTGACGTCATTTTTTTTCTTGAATTTTTTGATGATTTGATCATTTTCAATAAAATTTCGATATTGATGTCTCTTTTACTGTGCCGTATATACAGCGCCTAACTGAAGGTTTGGAGACAATATGTTTTCCTGTCTTGACATTTCCACTAATCAAATTTCTAAGTTATGTAAATTAGTAATTTTTAATCTTTTCAAAGCTCAACAAAATACAACAATAAAACAATTGAGACGGAGAGATAAATTAAAAATAATACTGAAATTTGAAAAATTATTTACGATTTTTTTTTGAGACGACACTGTTTTTATAATCTTTTATTAAAAATACGCATTTCAATATAACGATATACAGAAATACTTAATATTTAGTTGCATATCCTTTTGATTTTAGGATTGTTGCACAATGTCTTAACAATGATTTATAAGGTATACCTAAGGAATTTTGTCCATTTCGATTGAAGTATCTGGATGCGTTCTTCCTTTTAAAGATGCTTCCGAATCTCGAATTTTCTTCCAATGTGTCCAGAAAAATGTTCACATAGAGTAACTGCTTCGAAAAAATCAAAACATTTATTTAGCTATAAATAAGTTTGTCACCCTTTCTGAGATGCACTTGCAATTATTATACTGCTGAAGTATATATTTCCAAGTAAAAGGCAGAATACGATCTTCTAAAGTATCATTATAAACATGATTCTCTATGCTCTTATCGATGTAATCGTAAAGAAAAACTCCACTATCATTACTGATCCGTTTCCACTTTTCAAGTTGGCCGTAAATACAGCTTATCCAATCTGGTGCCTTCGGAATGATAAATGCAATGTCGTTTCCAAACAAATTGAATTTAAATTCATCGTTTTAATGTTCCATCTTTCAATCTTTCATTGTCTATTTTTCGCTCTTCGCAAAAAATTTAAGTTGATTTTCCTGTTGTTTGAATAAGAAGTTTCCCAAAACTGGATTTCTGCAGAGATCTGTGCACACACAATTCAGTGGTATACAGATGAGGTCGTATGGGATCGTTACTCATTACGATTTCATTTTTGGTAACCTTCTCCTTGCACATTTCGGCAGCATTCTTGTTTGGGTCAGCGACAACTTCCTTCGAAACAACACGTCTGAACTTTCAGTAGTTTTTATTGGAGTTCCTAATTTGGAAGATCAAACACAAGTTTCAAATTCTTTATTGTGAAGCTAACGATTGAATTAACAATTCCCAATTTGGTGGCAATAGCAGTATATGTCATTTTCCCCCACTTTTCTTTAATAATTAAAAAAAAGTTTTCTTACTGAAACAGACGAAATACTAATATTTTCACGTGCGAAATAGAATTATAATGCTTCAAAGATTGAGCAAGTGAAGTTCGCATACAAGAACCCGGCTGAGGTGCCGGGTTGTTTCGTGCTTTATATATGTAGCATCGCATATCCTAGAACATCCTAGACGTAAAGCTACTAATTTACATGGTAAACAAAATTATTGAATTTATAAAGTAATTTGCATACAGATAAAAAAATAACGAAAATGTCATTTGAAAGCCAGGGACGGTATATTCGAATCCACATCTTCTGCATCAATTTCTCTGCTCTAGCCTCTCAACTAGCAAAGCACTTGTATTAGACATTGTGACAGTATTAGATATATTTAAATCAAGCATTAAAATAGAAATTTATCAGATTGTATAAAAGCATCCCCTTTGAACTTTTGAATTTCATGTTTGAAATTTTTCAAATTAAGAATGTCACACTATCATCGCACGATGTAGAATGACTACAACTACAAATTACTAAGTTATTGCATTAAAAAAATTGCTTACAGGAAAAATTAAAACACAAACACACATCGTCTCAAAACTTTTGCCAAATAATGTATATTAATTATTTCATGAAAAAAATACGTAAACTTATTTTGTTGTTGAATGTAAATTACATAAATACATAAGCATTATAACATGCGTTTGTTTCCGTGGTATAATCGTTCGCTGAACAACTCACACTGTTTTATATATAGGTATCTGCTTATTTTAAATTTTTTCAATAAAATGTTTCATTGTTAAATGAGGCAAAAGACTTTAGAGTTTTATAACAACAAAAAACAAATATTTTTTTTTTCGTAAGAGCTTCCTAGAAGTATTATCATTAAAAAAAATCACTGTAGAATATTCAAAAACAAGTAAAAGTATTCGGAGTCATTTAATCTAATATTACGTCTAGTCGAAAAGTAATTTATTATCATGCATTGTAAAATAAATTTATTACGTACAATTCATGTACCTTTTTTCATAAAAATATATGCTATTTATTAATAACTGAACACTAAATTTGCAAAACTTACGTAAATCTAATTTAAAATATGAGCAGATAAATTTACGTTAATTGTTATTATGAGTCATTCAGCTTTCGCGTAAAGCGAGTAAGAGTGATGTAACCTAGAAAAAAATAAATTACAAAACGCTTAAGATGATTAATTAATTTGTTGAAAACCACTAAAAAATTACTGGTCCTTTGAAATTGTTTTTCATAATTAATGACTTAATGAAATGCTCTGATTCTATCATATAGCGCTAACGTTAATGGATGGAAGAAAATACCGTAATTGATTTTTCGATGAAATGTACATAATAGAAATTTAACATTATTTTATCGTATCGAAATCAGACAATTAGATCTGAAATTGTGAAGACAATCGGAAGACAACCTGAAATTTTAAAATAAACGCTGTTCCTGATTCTTCAAATAATTAAAAATAAGTTCCTTATTATAGTTTAGGCTTATAATTATAATCTTTATGACTTATTATTTGATTTATTGCTTTTGTGATGTAAATAACAATTAAATAAAAAAAATACATCACAAATATTTGAGAGCATAAATGAGTTTTTATGGATAAATGGTAGTATTTATATAAATGGTATATCTCCAAAGTATAACTAAAAAGTTTTGAAATTTACATGTTATAAAATATGCAATTGCCTATTCTTACGAAAGTATTCACTATTATGGATGTAATAAGTCAAGCTGTCCTCATCAAATAAGAACGAAATTCAACATACACCTTCCACACAAAAAAGTGTCATCGGTATAAAAGTTTTGCTTATTCAATTTTTCTTCGCAGTTGATGTTCTTGTTTGATCATTTCCGAGCCAAAATATAAAAATAAATAACATGATTTATATACGATAAACTTAAAGTTTGAGTATTTTTCAAATATTTTTCGCTTGATTACATTATTAACATTCTTTGCTTGCAAAAGCATAGAAAAAGTTAGTAAATTTGAAAGAAAGTATATTTTTAGTTTACGTTTAAAAAGAAGTATGAGTAAGTCACTTATGATATATATTTTTAATAATAATAACAATTTCAGATTATGTCAACTCATTTTAAATAATAGTTGTTGCTTGAAAATATTGCGCAGAAAATGACTTACCGCAGTATGATGCATATTCAACCGAATAACGTAATGTAGAGTCTACATCTTGCGGTGTTTCACACTTTTTGAAACTTTATCTATCAATCACCAACATTCTTTCACATTACATACTGTCATTTTCATACTTTCATGAATTCGCATTTACTCTAAAAGCATGGGAGGCATTGGATTTTATTTTTACGCGATATTAAAGAAATAGATAGATGTTTTACTAACACTAACCTCTACAGTGCCCAGGATTTATTTATGTACTGTTTAAATTTTCAGTTACGGATTTATATTAACAAACTGATAACTAAAGAAGAATGAACAGCGGAAAATAATAAAATTTATTTTCTTTTCTTATAGACAAATTTTTATGATGAATGGGGGCTCAAAAAGTAAAGTTTTTGACAATTTCTTAGGATTTATTTTATTTTATTTTACTTTTTGCATTGCACAAACACTGCAAAATATACAATAAATACATATTTAATGATTTTTTTATTGCTTCTGAACTCTACAAATAGTACATCAACGCAGCGTAAATTTATTTACGTTTTCATTTCTGTGCAGTTCGTACATTTTTGCTGCACTCTCCAACAAAGGTGAAAAGTTTTTATGCTTCCGACCGTCTACTCGCGCTCTAATTCCCGTACATGTCCTGGTAATGCGATGAAATTTTGGGATGTTATTGATGTTTAACCTGGAACAACCCTATTGAAAATGAAGTTTCTACCATGATTAGTTTATTTATAGGGATAGCCATAAGTTTTTTTATTACTTTAAGACCTAAGGGGGAAAATGTTTCAAATTATTATTGGGTGCTACACCCTGTAAAACAAATTTATATGCATTTGCGATGTGCATTAAAATATGCATTTTGTACAGTATGCAGTGAAAATAATAGTTATTTTTTATTTACAAGGCCACACACAAAAAAAAAATCCATTACACAATAATAAAGAAGGGGGTATTTGCGACGTATTTTATTTATATTAAACGATTTCATGTATAATAAAATTGATATACGCCACTGAAGCTTAATATTTCACACATAATATGAAGTGTTTAGCATTTACAAGGATTTTATTATGTAATGATAAAATTTTGTTATTAAATAAGAAAAAAACTGCTACTGAGAAATATACGTTTTTCAGAATATGAAAAATTTAAATATACAAGCCAGTAGATTTAAAGAGTTTTTACTTTTCAGTGTAAGTATGTGATACCTTATCATGCTTTATTTGCAGAAAATTCTTTCCAAAGACAAATTTTTTTGTCGATCTCATCTCTTTATTTTTCTAGTATATCGGTTTTAAAGTTTATTTACAAAACCATGTTTTATTTTCGCTATGATGTTAAATTTTTCTTTCTTATTTTTTACGTTGTAAAGCATTTCTGTAAGATTTCTCCATAAAATTAGTGGCAGCTACTACCTTCATTTTATGGAATAATTTTTTTCATTTATATAATAGCGTAATTTAAACATATATTATATGTGTAACATTGCAGTGTTAGAACGGTTACATTGGTTAAAGTACCCCATAAAATTAGAGGCAGCAAGACTGCCACCAATTGTATGGAGCAACGTTACAGAAATGTTTTACAGTGTATAAAATTAACAAATAACTTTTGTATGATCGCATTTTGAATAATATTTTCTTATTTATGTATGTTTAACTGCTTGGTATACATGAATAGAAGCGTATAATTAATCAGCAAGAAAGCAGAGGTGTTTCAAATAAAATACTTTCATTATTTTCTTAAACTTAAGATGTTCTTACATAATTATTTTAAAATGCTAAATATAGAAAACAATAGTGACTTTAAAATTAAAAAAAAAGATATATAATTAGTAATACAATCAAAAAGTGTTTTATGACATAAATAGTAGTTGATTAAATTAAACAACACACTTGTGTAAAATGAACTTAAAAACAGAAAATTGTTGTTTTAAACTAAAACATTAAATTTTTTTATAACAATAGATGAAGGTGATTTAATTACTAAAACTTTGAAAAATATTATATTTTGGAATTTCTTTTTAAATTGTTGTGAATATATTTAATTCAGTATTAGGTTAATAATTATATCACAAATTCAGAAAAAAAAAATATATTAATTTAATACTATTTTTATGCATGTATGTTTTAAACAATATGAAAACTTTTATATTACCCTAGAGATGATCATGTTACATGAAATCAATTGTCTTAAAGATAATTATGAGATTTGTATTTAGCTTTTAGAAAAAAGTTTTCAATTTAATGTTTTGCAATGTTTATAAATTTTTATTTGCTAAGGAAAAAACTGGATTTTTAAAGTGTCTTTTAGATTTATTTTTTAAATAAGTATTATTTAAAAAATATTATTTGTAATTCATGGTAACAAAATTTGATTTTTTACAATAAACAAAACAAATTTATTAATTTTTAAGCACACAATTTTATTTTGAAGAAGGCTATGAAGTCAATGCGATTTGTGAAATATACTTCAATACCCTGTACAAAACTACAAAGTCTAAATAATACTTTAATGATTCATTAAATAAATAATTTTCAAATTTTCATTAAAAAGTTTTTCGAAAACCTAATAAGTTAAAATATTACTATCGTTTAAATATTAATTAGAATTTATATTTAAAAAATGTAGATAGTTGTAGATAGAATGTAGATGTAGATATTTAATTGTAGATGTGTAGATAATTGTTAATTTAAGAAGTAGATGTAGAAAAATATATTTTGACGCTCTCACTATCTGAACAGGGTGTTGCATAGATATCGCTGTATTTTATTCTTATATAAAAATCAAATATTTTACTTATGCAAACAAGAAAAGTGTTCTTGAAACCTTATGTATTTCTCAATGGAAAAAAATATTTTTAGCTTTTGCTTTCAAAATGTTTTCGTTTAATAAAAGGTTTACTCTAACTTATTTTCTAATTATTTAACATAGCATCAACGTTATATTTATTGTACCAAATATTTCCAAGATAAAAAAATATATACAAAGTCTGTAAAAATATTAAGATGTTTATAGGCATTATTCTCCTTTGCTTCAAAGAAAATTTTGTGTTAAGAATTATTATTCACATCCCATGGGTATACATAAATTCTGGCATACATCCAATTTAGTTATATAAAATAACAAGTTATGTTCTACAATGCAAATTTAAGTTGTACCTAGTTCTTAATTTACGAATTCAATAGACAAAAATATATTTTAGGGCGCATCTAGAGTCAATGATAAATAGTTATTCCTATATTTCATTACAAAATAATGATATATAAAAATGTTTATAAAATATTTGTCTAATGAAAAAATATATAACAATGATATTATATTTATGACATCAGTTATTAAGAACATGGAGGGACATTACAATGTTCGATTGATCCCACCTATCCACATCTAAGTGAAACGTTATTTTTTATTCTTAGGTGTTTACTCCTATCAGTATCTTTATTTACTTTTTTTTTGAAAAAGTTTTATTAAAAAAGTTTTTTACAAACATATATTTTTGTTATTAAATTTAAATGCATTTCAACAAGATCGATGTGTATTTTAAAAAGCAATTTGCAAAAAATTAACGGCACATAAATGTGTTAAATAGATCTATGTTTCAGTTCTTAGTAATAATAGATTTTCCAATCTTAGTAGACTGTTTCGTCCGGCTGAAAATATGTGTAAAATATTTAAGGAATTTTCAATAAAAAGTAATTGCAGAATCAATAAACACAACTTTTGATTTATACATAAACAATGAAAATAATTTGTAAATAGAGTAATTTATCGTATCGGAGATAACTTAATATTATAGTTCATCGTTCATTTCCCTTTGAATTACTATCATACTTTGATATAAATGCTTTAAAAAGTTATATTATGATAGACATTTTTTTTTGTAAATCTCTACATAATAAAACACAGTGTTACTAATCCGCGACGATCCTACCATTCTTGCCAGTCTCCGATAAAATGGAGTCACGTTAGGTTTAAATTTGTTTTGAGATGAGCATGAGAAAACTTATCTCCCAAATACAAATCCTTTATACCTGTAATCGTTTCGGAACACCATAATTTTCTATAGAAGATTCCAAAAATATGAAATTTCAATAATTTGCATGGTCAAAAATTCTTTCGGAAGTCAAAGTGAAGACAAACATAGCATACGAGCGTAAACAAGAAGTATTAGCATTTTTTGCTTGTCTCAATACCTCTAATAGTGTCGCCCTCTTTGTTTAAGATTATAATGTACAAAGAACCATATTTCACTTTTGTGTTCGAGGCTACAAAAATTGTGCTGCTTGCGAATCGCATTTATATCAGCCATGATTTATTTATTTATTTATTTATTATAACGTGGAGAGAAATTATACTTTTTTGCAGTTATATGTATATATATAACAATATGATTGATGTTGAGGCATCTCTTGAAAATAGACATCGCGTCCGAAGTTACAGAAATATGGTCAGAGATGAGAAACTAAATACTATTAGACAAGTCGCTGAAATTTCAATTAACAAGATTTTTTTAATTAAGCAATTTTATTGCATATTAGCTATTTTTTCTTTTTTACTAAGAAATGTTAATTTTGTATATTAGCCGGAAATCTTGGTTCACCGAGATATTTTGTAAATGCTGATAATTTGTTTATTAGAGCATCAACTAGCCAATTTGTGTTCATTTAAGCATTCCCATATTTTAAAATATTTTATCATTTTTTTAAAATTTTATGCAAAAAACGCATCTTTTTACACATCGTCCTAGGACTGGCATTTATACTATTATGTTGCATATTAATTTGCTATATCTTACTTATGAAATATTTTTAAAGGCTGAAATTGATTTTGTATAATTCAATTAAAGAAGAAATTTCCACTTATATGATAAATATTATTAAATCTTGCATAACTATTCATCTAAATATTATTAAGAAGATAATGACGGCTAACAAAATTAGAATCTCTCAATATTACATCATAGTGCGTCCTGCCTAAAAAACAAATTTCTCATTTAAACTTTTCCATAAGCTTTGTGAATTAACCCTGATCTCCATCATGTGGTAATTTTCGAAATTAATTGTTCCAAAATTGTCCATGTTATTTTTAAAATTATTATTATTACACGTATCATCCAAATCCTATAAATTCATATTATCAAGCATTCCAAACTAGATTATCATTCCATTACTACAATTTATTGTACGTTTAAGCATGAAAATAATTACGAAAGCGACAAAATCAAAGAAAAAAAATATATTTGTTAAAGTTACGACGTGTTCAACCCATGAAAATTTCAGGCGCAAATAAATTTGTTTATGTATGACTGCCTATGAGCGAATCAAGCACAACGATTATATTATTATAACAATTTTTGTTATAGGAGGTATTAAATTAAACAAACCATAAATTGTACATCAAATGTGGGAAATGGTGTACCTTTGGACTATAATTACTTTTATGAATATTCAGATCTTAGCACAAAAGTTGCACTCATATGCAAAAATGCATCAATACAAAATTTTATTACGAGTACTAAATGAAATCCGCTTAAAGGAAATGGTTGTGTTTAATATTTACTCAAGGGCTCCGGCAGATGTTGTCCAAAGCCCCATGTAAATGTTAAAATGTTGCTGCCAATCATTCCTTTATATCGACATGCTTGAAAATATCCATCTGTTTGATTTAAGGGAGACCAGTATGAAAAAACCCTAAATTTTTATTAAATATTTTAAAGTAATGAATTTTGGTGTACTATTTAAGAATCTTTTTGTAAGCAATAATTAGCAAAAAAAATTACTTTTTATTAAAAAGTATATTTTTTAAGTCGATTTTTATGATTTTTTTGTGGAAAAATGCACTTTTTAAAATTACTAATCCTCTTACAATTTTCAATATTTTGGTATTACTAAAACTTTGTTAAACAGTGTTACAGTATATGAAAACGGCCTAGGTAGAGATATTTTTAATTTTCTATTTTAATCAGCTAAAAAAAAGAAAGAAATTACGCATGGTAAATTTCCTTAAATTCGTTATAATTTTCATGTTTATCAATTTATGTAAAATTTTCAGAAATAGTTAAAAAAATTCTCTCTTTACTTTTGTTGCAAATTTTTTTTCAGATTCTAAAAACATGAACACTTTGTTTCTAAACCATTTTACCACTGAGCCTTAGTACTTTGAACTTAGGCAAAATATGGAAAAAGTCATTTTCAGGAAAACACAAATTAAATGGCCGCTAGTCCTTTAAACTCTAGTGACTACAATTAAAAAAAGCTCATTTGCTACCTGTTCCAAGTGTCCCCGAGTTCTGAAATTTTGCATGGATATTCGCAAATATGTATTTTATCGTTTTCTGAGTTAATTTTTTTTTTTGAACTTTTGATGGTTTTTGACCGAAAATGAAGTTCGGGTCTCCCTTAAGGACTTAAAAACTCCATCTACCTCGTAAATAACATTTAAAACCACGAAATGTACCTCATATTGAAGATTTACGCTTATATATTATGTTTTGATTGAATTTTAGATTTTGTCAGCACCAGATTTGCAATTATTTTCTCTGTTTTAATGCGTATGGTGCATAGATAAATTATATTTTTTAAATTTAAAGTGTTTGTTTTATTTATTAAGCTATTTAAAAATTTTCTTAGAAGTATCAGATAGTAATTTGTACAGGAAAATTCGAAAATATTTGGCGCAGGCGGCATGCTGCAAGTATATCTATTTTTCTTCCTTCATCATTTTTAAATTAATGGAATGTATTTCAACTATTAAACAGGCAGACGATTTTTTGTTTTCTGACGTAAATTGATACTTGGTGATGGGATAAGTAAAAATAAGATTTTATTTTGTCAGATATTTTTTTAAAACGTAATTTAATCTAATATTGTCTTTATTATTGATTGAAAAAAAAGTTAACTTCGATTTCAATTTTTGAAAAAAAGAGATGTAAAAGAAATCTAATAATCCCTATCTTTATTTATTTTCAACCTATTTTGTTTGTTTGTTTGTTTGCTTTTTTTTCAAATTTGAAGTAATTTGGTTGCCATTATCAAAGAAATGTAATTCCAAATAAAAATAAAAACATCTGAAAACTATTTTAATTTAAAAATTATAACAATAGTTTTGAGGTCTGCAGATCAATACAGATTTTTGGTGTTAATTTTACTGCATATTATTCAATATTTTTCAAGAAATCACCGTAAAAGAAAATCAGTCGTTTAATCAGTCTTTCATAAAATCGTTTCATAAATTCGTTTCATTATGCTTTTATATATACGTAAAACGCCGGATTGATCGTAGAAAAACACCTGGTGAAACGATGGAAGGCACGGGTTATTGCATAATATAGCTGGCTAAATTAGATATATTATTCTCAGTTAAAAAATAAATGAAACCCATTTATGTCCTGGCTTGAAGTCGGCCAATAGAAATGAAAAATACTGTGTAATTTCTCCAATAGAATGAAAGATATACGTGGCATAAATCTTTATTACTGTCCAATTTCACTCGGTTACTCCACACATCATTCCAATCTCTATTAATACACCTCTCACGATAAGGAAAACATCAATTCAAATCACTGACTCAAGACTGAATTCAAAAATTTTCTTTATAAATCCACTTCTGTCTACAATACATTGAAATCGACAAACAGTTGTTTTCGCTCGTACATTTCTGTCGTACATTCCAATTTCGTGTTACATTAATTTTGAAAGGAAAATAAAGAATATATCCTTGAAATTACGCAGTTTGGAATACATCGCTACTCAAAGAACATTCGATAACAAACTGATATTTGTCAGGGGTTTGTTCAGCAGTTAAGAGAGCAGCGAATTCTGATATTTTTCCCGCGCGTTTGGGAGTTTCAATCCTACCTCATACAATCCTGCCCAGGCTAAGGCTGACGTAAGCATTAACGTAAGCATGTAACATCCAATCAATGGAAACAGACAGCGTGGATAGAAAGTTTCCACCACTTCATTGGTTAGTAGGGGGAGCTTCATGTTCGGATTCTTTCTCAAATCGCGGTAGCATGCAAAATGAAACAGAGATAAAAAAAAAGTCTATAATCGCAATGCATAATGGAATTACCTAAACGATATCTAAATAAAATATTAAAAATAAAACTTTTGACAAATGTTTTTTATTCTAAAAAAGAAAAATGGAAAAACAGAATAAATTTAATGTTTCGAAAATAAGATTGACATTTAAATAATACTATTGATATTATTTATTTTAGGAAAATGAATAATATATTACGCTTAATTAAGGAAAAAAGGGCGCATTGGCCGATAATTAAATATTAGTAAATTACTGAATATAAATAAAAGTATATTCATAAGAATTTAGAGCGAAATTGAAACGAGAAAATGGCGAATTTGTTTTTATTATTACATATATGTAGGGTACATATACAGGGTGGTCATAAAAAACTTGGCCAATATATGGAGCTCTAGCGGCTGGTCCATTCAACCGATCGAGGGGAGATTTCATATATAGTTATTCAGAGGTATAAGCTGGGGATTCTGTGAACGGCAACAAAGTGGCGCTCACGGTTACAGTTATAGGCACAGAAACTCGAAATTTTCGAATGGCAGCGCCCAATTTTTTTCGTCGCAAAATGTTCAGCTCATGCGAAAACACCAAAGAGCGTTGTAATCGTACGTATATCGCAAGAAATAGACTCGTTATGTACGTACAGAAACAGCTCTGCAAACCTCCCCCCTCCAAAAAAAAAACACGATCGGGGAGCACGGAGGAAATCACTGATTATAATACAGATTGGAGAGAAGAAAACTTTTTTTTGATTACACATTTTCCACATGAGTGCCATCACAGACATTTACACATTGTATGCGAGTGGATATAGGCAACACAGTCGAATCGCATGAGGGATATTTACAAACTCATGTTAGACAGAATCTTTCAAATACGATGAAAATTTGCGGATTGCACATCTACACTGTAGATTTGAGATATCCCCAGAACCAAAAATCAATAAGAGTGAAGTCGGAGGATCGCGGAGACCAATGAAAGAGAAAATGGCGTGAGATGACGCAGTAATCAAAATGCTGTTCCAGGACCCTGCGAACAAACTATTTTTGAAAATGCACCATCTTGCATCCATACGAAGTCATGCAGTGTATTTCACTGCTTCAATTTCAGTAGACATAATTTTGCAGTATTGCCGTATAGCGGTACTTGTTACAGAGAAATTTCAAATTCCGTTGGTGTCGCTTCCTCAAAGAAGTACGGCCCGAGAATGATTATGCTTGCAATGCTGCACCACATAGTAACTTTGACGCCGTGTAAAGGTACATGTGCTACCACGTGCGAATTCATGTTTGCCCAGTGCACACAATTTTTGGTGTTGACGTTTCCAGTTAAGGTAAAATGTGCCTCGTCCGTCCATAATATGCGAAAGTCCAGTCGTTATCGCCATCATATTGGATGAGAAGTTCAAAAGTCTAAACGTTATTGATAATCCCTCACTTCCAACATGTGGACGCTCTGATATCGGTAAGGAAACATGCGAATTACAAAGCGCAGTAGCTTCAGGACCGTTGATTTTGGTATATCCAGTATACAAGATGCACGTCTTGCAGTTCGGATGTGTCCTGTAGTCACTCTGTGATGCACTTCCATAACACTATCCTCAGGAACAGTTGCTCTTCCTGATCGCGGTTCATCACAGGTGCAGCGGATTTCTTGGAATTTCTTTACTAAATCATGAAGATCTTAAGGGCTACACGGGCTCATATTTGGCGATAGTTTTGAGAAGAAACGCGCAATGTTTTCGCAGCATTCATACCATTTAGATATTAGAGTATTACCAATTCACCACGAACTTTCGATGGAAGAGTAATTTCGTCGGCATGTGCAAAATCCCGACTGAAGAACTAACATCCTTACTATTTTTCTGTTTTCTATGATGACTATCTGGCGAACCGGGTGTTTTTCTTCTGTCAATTGCAAATTCCATTCGTGCACTTTGTTCGGTTTTTTTCTGGCCGTTCACAGAGCTATTTTTGTGCAAGAATAACTCATCCATTTGTTGCAATACACATAACGTTTCAATGCTCTTTTGGGTTTTCGCATGTACTGAGCATTTTGCGATAAAAAAGATGGGCATTGTTATTTGAAAATTTCGAATTTTTGTAGCTATAATCATAACCGTGAGTGCCAATTTGTTGCCAGTTTCGTAATACAGAGCTCATATCTGGGAATAACTATATCTGAAATCTCATCTCGGTAGGTTGGACGGAGCGGCTGCTAGAGCTCGATATGTCGGCATTGTTTTTATGACCACCCTGTATATTAGATCCAGTAATATGGAAATAAGAGGACTCTATCATAAATATGACGTAGTTACCATGACAATCTAGAGAAATTACATGTCATCCCATATGATTGATTTCTTTATAAATGATAGCATTTATATAACTATACTCGTAAAGCATAGTGACGTCACTGCAACGTCGTTTGAAGTCACATTGTGACTTTGTGACCATCGATTGTCGATGTGACGTCACGTGACATCGATGTGAAGTCTCAGTGACTAAAATGTGAAGTTGTTATGGCCGTTTTAGAGCTCTTTTGTGACGTTTCACAAAGTGGTCACAATGTGACAAATTTGTGAAAAATGTGTCATTTCTGACTAATTTGACATTAACATTGTGATGAAACTGTGACAAAAGCGACGATATTTAAATTTGCAGAAACAGGTTTTTTAAAGTAAATAACATGTTTAGAAGCATATTTATAAATTTCTAAAGATTTTTAAGAAAGTCACATCTCAGTCACAATGTGACGTCACTGAGTGGTGGCACTTTGGTCACAGATGTGATGTGACGAAAGTGACTCACAGTGACGTCACTGTGACCATGCATGCTATTAGGGTAAACACTATGTTTATAGCTATATAAATGTAAAATATAGTTATATAGTTATATACACATAGATGTTTATGTAACTATAAACACACCTAAAAAAGCAGCGATATAAACATTGAACTTGGAGCAATCATTCTCAAGTAAGCTATATTAAATTCAGTTAACTTTATTGATTTAGAATCCAATTACCTTTTTATAAGAATACAACAAAATATCATGTAGATAACAAAGTAATGTACAAAAAATAATAATAACATTATATTCCGTTATTTTTTAAATTCATATTTACAAAAATACAATAGCATATAGTAATAATAAAAAAAAATCATGAATAAAATAAAGGTTGCACACCTTATACATTCAAAATCGTATATTTATTTATCAATTAACGCTAAATTAATAAAAAGGTGGGAATTGTTTTACCGAAGGCATATTTCAAATCTTTCTGCACCAATCTAATACTTTGAATACCTTTTATATTTTCTACGTTATGCATAGATTCATGATTTATAGTTTGCAAAAAATTAAAAAAAGTTTAGAAAACCTTTTCTTTCTCCAACCACCATTTTTTTATAGGAGTTTAATCTTTTAAATGGCGGGTGACTTACAATTTCTTTTCAGATAGTGTTTCGTATATTTACTTTAAATAAGTAACATTTATTTTCCATTATTCGGTAAAACGCACTTTCGACAGAACATCTGAGACACAGTCAGTAAAATCCATTATTCTTAGATTCTGTTAGAAACAGGCAAAAAAATGTTGTTGTTGTCATGTATTAAGATCACACCTGCAACTATGCCCAAGCTGGTTATAATTGAATATAAAATTATACTTCCATTTAACGAAGTCATCGCAACACTTAAATATTTTGTTAGAAAGAAAATTCGTAAAATAAAAATCAAATTATGTTTAAATAATTTATATAATAACCTATACATAAAATGAAAGTATTGGAAAAATGTATTTTAATTATCACAGCATTCCAAAGTAGCCTTAATGCGAAAAATCTAATTAGAATAATGCTTAAAAAAACATAATAAAAAGAGATAAACAACAACCGAAACATAACGCAATTTTTTTTTCTTGTAATATTGCAGATCCTTAACTTTAAATAAGAGTATAATGTTACATTTCAGAGGTTTTTAATATATATGTACATTTATATACACACCGGGTGTCCCAAAAAAGAGTGATGGATTTTAAAATTCAATAACTTGAAAACGGTGAGAGCTATTTAAATTTTTTTTTGCAGGTGGGTTGTGTATAATGTCAGGAGTTTTTTTACCGTAACTTTTGAATTTAGTTCGAATTTCAAACAATAGGTGACGCTGACGGCAATTGAAGCCCAGGTCGACGCCGAAACTGACCTCACTCAGCACTGATCACCTGGCCTTCAATCGCCGTCAAAGCCATCTATTATTTAAAATTCGAACTAAAATAAAAAATACGGTAAAAAAAACTCCTGACATTATACATAACTCTCCTGTAAAAAATTTTTAAAAAGCTGTCCCCGTTTTCAAGCTATTGAATTTTAAAACCCATCAGTCATTTTTGGGACACCCGGTATATATATATATATATATATATATATATATATATATGTGTGTGTGTGTGTGTGTGCTTGTGTGTGTGTGTGTACCTATATACATATATACGTATATAATTATCATTGAAAATAAAATAAAATACCTATCTGTCTCAATTTCCAGTAGATTATCTTGCTAATTTAAAGATTACAAAAAAAACTGCTTTCTAACAATATCATTAACTTTTTACATTTTAAATTATGTTAAAAAAAACAAATTAATAACTGATATGTATGACAAACGGAAGGAGTTTAATTTTAAATTTAATGCCTTTACTAATATTAAATCCTGTTTTCATAATTCTGTATATAGTAATATAATCCTTAATCAATTATATAATGAAATGTTGATGTTCTTCTCATCTTATTAAAAAGCTAATTTATGATGAATTAAATAATAGTTTTCCTAAAAATTTCATTTATTCTTTAATATACAACTAGTAATTATATGATCTTAAAAATAATTAACAATTTATGTAAAAAATGTATAAAAAATTATTAAATCATAAAAATAGTAATACAAAAATTAAAAATGTAAAAAAAAATATATAAAACTTGTATAATAGATTTTCTGGGTGGATAGATGTTAGAGTACGGACGGAAGGTGATGTTATCTGGATATTACGCAATGGTTAATTTAAAAAACTGAGGGGGAAGAGGCATTTTCTAAATTACAATACATTTTATGTTGGATGTTCAATTAACACATATGTATAGATAATTGCATAGTTATAGTAATTAAATCTATTAATATAATTTAATAATTAATTACAATGAATAATCTGCAGCTAATTTTTAACAATTCGGAAAATACCTAAAATACTATTTCTAAGTGTATAAAATGCACACATTATTTATCCTTTTATTTTTTATTTCATCTTATTATATATGAGGACCTCAGAAGCCAAGGGGTACAAGTGACATAATTTAGATTTCGAGTAAATTGAGTTCAAAGTTGAGCATCAATTGTAATTGAATGAATTGTGATAGGGATCTTTTGATTATTTCTTAATGTTCTTCGAACTCTAATTTCAATAACTGTTTGGAAAAACAGCGGATTAAATTTTGTTATAAATGTATAACTAAGCAATATTTATCAGCATTCGGCACTTGTACCCTTAGGCTTCGAAGCTGTAATGAAAACTGCTTGGAAGCTAGAGCACAAGTGCCGAATTAATACAAGAAATAAAAAAATATGAAATAAAAAGATAAATTTATTAAAAATGAAGAACAATATTGATATAAATAAATGAATGGATAAAATTTTGTTTTAATAAAAATTCTAAAACGAAAAAATTATGAAATAAAAAAATAAAAATACGAAAAATTTAAGATCAATGTTGATACACATGAATGAAACAACAAACTTTTATTCTAATATAAGATTTAAAATTTTATTATAAATATTAAAAAAATTGAAATTTTCTAACACTGTCTAATAAAGGTATAAAGTGAATATATTTTCAGTTTGTCTGTTTGCCTGTCTGTCTGGCAATCTAGCAGTCTGACCGCGCTCTAACTCTTGTAAATATACTCGAATTGCGTTCGAATTGCGAATTAGTTTTTTGGAAATTATTTACGCTTCTCCTATCACAAAGCCTATTTCAAATAAAGTTTCTAGCATGATTAATTTATTTACAGGGACAGTCAAAAAATTTTCATTTCTTTACGGACTATGGGGAAAAAATCGTTTCAAATGAATTTTAAAGGTGTTACACCCTGTCAAATATATTAAGATTTATATTCATCTACAAAGTTCATTAAAATATGCATTCTGTAAAATATGTGGTGAAAAGAAAAGCTAATATTCATTTACAGGGCCGCACAAAAGAATTGAATTACATAATGGGAAATAGAAAATTGTTTGTAATATATTTTAATTATATTAAACTTTTCATGTATAATAAAATTGAAATACGTCCATGAGATTTAATATCAGTTTTATCGCCCATAACATGAAGTTCACAGCATTTACAGGGACACACAAAAGATTTGAAATAGTACATTCTATCCAAAAAACTGTACATTATCGATATTGTTGATGGATGGATAAAATGCCTTCTTAATTATGATATGTGCTTTTAAGATTCATTAAATTTATACATATTACATGGTATGTATAAATGCTATATTTAATATACATGGTTACACATTTTACCATTTACCATTTGTTACCATTTTACCATTTACCAGTTTACCATTTGTTACAGCATCACTCTACCACTTTTATACAGGGTGTCCGAAAAGTCTGGAAACGATCGAATAACTCGAGAAATACATATGAAATTGAAAAACGAAAATATACATGTTAAATATTTTTAAATAAGCTACTCAGTGATACCAAATTTGACCTTCGAAACCGACTCCCTGGGGTCAGAGGGAGTCCAACTTTGAAATCTTAAATTACAACCCCGATTTTTTATTGCAGATTCGGATTCTACGGACAAAAATACGTAACTTCTGTATTTGATGTTTATTTCGAATCCTTGTTTATCACGGTGTAATTGTCATATTAAATCGATACATTTTTCGGTTTTCCCAACCAGGTTTTGCCTGATTGGCCAGAATTTTTGACATCAAATTCCTCGTCTTTTGCAGGAATAGCGTTTCTTGAAAATCCCCCGTAGCGATTATTTCGATAATGCTACGCTGTTAAAAATTTGATCCATTTGCTATAGCGTCACTCCACAGCTTTTATAGAATATCTCTTTTATGATCAATGAGAATGCACCATAACACAGTAAAAAAACCGTTTTCTATAAAAGCGGTGAAGTGACGCTACAGCAAATAATTGCACCCACATCAGCCGTATTTTGAAACCATTTACAGGATAAAATAAACATCCAAAGAGAAAACTAAATTAATATATTTCAATGAATTTTTGTAGAGAAAAACGAAAAAAGAACAATACACTGTAAAAAATTTTACTCATTTGCTACAGCGTCACTCCACCGCTTTTATAGAAAACGGTTACTTTACTGTGTTATGGAGCATTCTTATTGACCAAAAAAGAAATATTCTATAAAAGCTGTGGAGTGACGCTACAGCAAATGGGTCAAACTTTTAACAGTGTAGCATTATCGAAATAATCACCGCGGGTGATTTTCAAGAAACCACTATTCCTGCAAAAGACTGCAAAAGGAATTTGACGTCAAAATTCTGGTCAATCAGGCAAAACCTGGTTGGGAAAAGAGAAATGTGTATCGATTTAATATGCTCAATTATACCGTGATAAATGAGGATTCGAAATAAACATCAAATACAAAAGTTACGTATTTTTGTCCGTAGAATCCGAATCTGCAATAAAACATGGGGGTTATAATTTAAGATTTTAAAGTTGGACCCCCTCTGACCCCCAAGGGGTCGGTTGCGAAGGTCAAATTTGGTATCACTGAGTAGCTTATTTAAAAAAATTTAACACGTATATTTTCGTTTTTAATCTCTTATGTATTTCTCGAGTTATTCGACCGTTTCGAGACTTTTCGGGCACCCTGTACAAAGCGGTTACTTTACTGTGATATAGAGCATTCACATTGGTCATAAAAGAAATATTCTATAAAAGCTGTGGAGTGACGCTGCAACAACTGGGTCAAATTTTTAACAGTGCAATACGGGTAAAGTAATCATTTTCTATAAAAGCTGTGTAATGACGATGCAGCAAAACAGTCAAATTTTTAACAGTGTTTAATTAAAACGTTTTATTTAAGAAAAACGAAGGTGCGTTTTAAATACAATATTGTTAGAATTTTTATATTAGTGTTGCTTTATTTATTTATTTTTTACAGCCCTCAATGACTTCATTGTCACATAACGAATCAAGATTGTTTACTCTTTATTGTTGACATTTGTTTTCGATCTTATAAAGTATTTTCTTTTAAGTATTAGCTAATGGTATAAAATAGTTAATTCACAAATGTTTTAAAATAGCATTATTAGTGCATGTTTTGCATTAGTAATGCATGTTAATTTGCATGTTTTTGTGAAACAATTACTGTAATTTTGTGAGTGAAATTCATTAGCCGCATATTCTATGCCATTATTTTACCCATTCAATTAATAATTTGGCTACCTTCTCATATTCGTCTGGAAATGGCCAAAGTGGGAAATTTTTTTATACATTTTGGATATTTTTATTATTTTCTCTCAGCATTTAAAAATATTTTTTGGCTGTAGTTTCACAATGTATTCTTTTATATAATTGATATTTTACCTTACTTTATTCTTTTAAAATTTATGCATTTACCATTTGTTCATTACAATCCCTCCCGATCCGCCAGATAGTTTTGTTATAATTTTAAATTCAGATTTCTACTATTATTATTATTTTTTTTTTCCGTCATGTTCAATCTTTGTATTTTTCAAAATTGTTTAAGCCTAAAGTGGCTATGATTGGGCAAAGTTGTTATAATGTTATATCATCCTTTTAAAAATGGAAACACGTCATTTTGACGGGCTATCTTCTAGTATTAAGATATTGAGTTTAAATTAGTATTGTCAATCTAAATGATTTTGTGCTACATCTTTTTATGGTAAACTATAGTGTATGCTATGTTTTTTTTCTTATTATTATTATTATTATTTTCATTGATATACAGTTTTTTTTCCTTTTCTATCCAATTTAATAAAGTTATTATGATTTATTTTTAATGTATTTTCTCCCTTTTATTTTAGTTTTACGCGTGTTGGTTGCCCCAAATTCCTATTATTTTGATTTTTCATGGCTAATGCGATGATGAAACCACACACTTTATTTGCAGTTCCAAAATATTTGTCGCCCTAATGATTCTATTTGTCTCCCTATGTTTCAATGTGATAATTTTATATTAAATTCAATGGTTCATACATTGCACTACTTTTAATTGTATTATATTATATATATATATATATTACAAATTGTAATTTTTTTCGCCAAAACTAACCTTTATACTACATTTATTTCCTTATAATAATATTCCGTACTTACTTCAATTTATTAAATTAAAATCTTGTTTCTAGATCTAATCTGTTAATCTTTATGGAAACTATATAAATTCTTAATTCGCCTTAAAAAACATTTATTCCAGTATGTGTAAATTTAAAAAGATGGCTCTAAATTAAAAATATTCTTAATTAACGTTTATTTCTCAATATTCTAAATAAAACTCATTTTTTCTATGTTTTTATCAACCCTTTTTAAGAAAGTCTTGTTAAATTTATTCCAAAACCATTCCTTTCAAAAAATATCATTATTTTTTTTATCTAATTATTTATTTTCCCTAATTCAATCTTTGATATTGTGCATATCTTTAAAAAATCGTCTGCCTAAGATATTTGAAAATTCTGAGTCGATTATAAATTGGTTAAATAATAATTTTTTAAAAATTAAATTGTCGTCTGTCGGATATTAATCTCGGCTCTGGGCATGAATTATGTTTTTATATAAAAGAATGATAGTTTGGTAGTAAAAAATGTTCTAGAATTTTCTTTTTAGATTTAAAAGAGGAAGCCTCGAGAGGTGGTAAGATGGATTCTTGGGTTCTCTCTTCCATGAGTACGGCTGGTTGTAGTAAATGATGGAATACTTTTTTTTATATATATATATTTCGGTAAAAGATCGTCTGCAAAAGGAGCTTTTCTCTCTATTATAACTACAGTTTAATAAAATGAACTTGCAGCAACCAAGGAGTAATTTATTGGATCTTCTACATTTATTTTTTTTTCTCGCTGGCCATGACTTCTGTGCGGAGTGCATTATGAAATTTTAGTCTTTTAAATCCGTTAATTGAGTTACCTTAATTTTAGTATGAGTTAGATGTTCTTGAAAATTAAAGTTTGAATCCAGTATGACGCTAAAATAGGGAATACACTATTCAAACTTAATTGATTTGTTATTCTATTTAAATTTTGGACGACGTCTGTTAAGGAGAAAGCGGCCTAAAAGTATGGCCTTTGTTTTAGTTTCTGATATTGTAAAGTTGAAATTCTTATATAAAATTTAAATATTTTTAATACGTCTATTAGCAACTAGCTCCAATTTCTTTCTGGTGTCTCCCGCAACTTTGATTACGAAATCATCTGCATAAACTATTATGTCTGATTCCATTTTGAAAAATCATTTATAATAATATCTGAAATTAGCAACCAGAGAAGAGGACCTAGGCATGAGCACCGCGGTCACACTTTAAATAATATGAACCATTCCACAACTGCTTCTTTTTTTAAACCAATATATAGATTGGAGATATAAAGTTTTAGTAAATATTTTAGATATAAAGGCAAAGGAGAATCATCGATTGTTTCGGAAATAGTACTTTAATCTATTGAATCAAATGCTCCCGCTATACCGAAGAAATTAATTCTATATTATTTCTTATTTTCTAATGTATTTGTGATAGAGGATTTCAGTTCATTTAAGCTATTTTTTGTGCTTATGTTTATGTATTACCGAAATCCAAATTGCATTTTATGGAGAAAGGAAATATCTTCTAAAAAAGTCATCGCGCGCATTTTAATTAATCGTTCAAGGATTTTTCCCAGTATAGGGGGAAGAAAAATCGGTCGGTAAATTTTTAATTACTGAGGATATTTTTTTCTTCTTTCTGAAATAAATGAAAATGCTCTTCTTCCATACGTCTGGGAAATGCGAAAGGGAGAAGCATTTCTTTATACTTGGAGCATTAACTGTGCGAAAGTTTCGATTAAGTGTTTTGTAACCCTTGCATCGATATTCTCGATGCCAGGGGCTTTGTTGTTCGACTGTCTTGATGCGCAGCATTTTAGTTCCCTATAGCTGATTAGATATTAATTTATATCACTTTCTCATAGTGCCTTAAAATATTCAACTAATGTAGATTATCAGGGATTTCTGTTCCAAAATGATGACCCAAGAGTTGGTGTTGAGTGTCTCTAAACATGTCAGTTGAATTTGATTTGTCGAGTATTGAATTTATGAAGTCGGTATTTTTGACGTATTTACCCTTTACGCATATTGTGAATGTTTTATCACAGAAAGATTTCCATGAATTTAATTTCGCCTTTTATGCGAGCAACATATGAAATACACAATTATTTGTATGTATAAAAAGCAATGCAAAATTTTGTTTGAAATGTAAATAAAAATGCATTTAGGTGGTCCAGCCGATGGGTATAAATCGTTTTAACATAATAAAAAAAATTAAATATTTGTAATGTATAAAAGATAATGCAAAACGTCGTTGGAAATGTAAATAAAAATGCATTTAGGTATTGTTGCCAATGGGTACAGATCTTTATAACCTTATGACATTTATAAAATTTTAAACGGCAAAATAATAAACTGAAAAAAAGAAATAATTTCGAAATAGAATTACTTTCAAAACTCAGTGAAAACACAACGAAAAATATATTTAATTGGTGCCACTAATGTAACAGAAACAAAAGACCTCACACTTAAAAGTCCAACATATAGTTGTTCATGACTGAATACGGTCTTTGGCAATACTAAGGATATCTTATCAGTCGTTTGCCAGTCAGTACAACAACAGGATGTAATGTTCAGCAACCGACAAAACAAAGTATGCTCAAACGAGAAGCAAGTATTGCAGATATGATGACGTTCGAAGAAAACAGATCAGGTTTATTGCCGCTACGGTGTAATTAGGTGATCACACGCCCCGATACCAGGTCTCTAACCCGTTAAGCTGAGGTAACTAGGCAAGTAGGGGCCTGGTCATCGGTTAGAAAGAAAGAAAAAAGCATACCTTATCAAAAGCGTGGCCCTGATACTTCTTGAAAATCATTTAGAAAGCTAAACGGATTAGAAATTTATGCTTTTAAAATTTAAATAGCGTGTTAGTGACAGATGGGAAAAGTGGAATTCGTGGTATGAAAAAAAAATTCGTTAGTATTACTATAAACAGAGGTTGCTTCAATGCTGTATTTGTATTCATTTGTGCATTTATAAGTAGAAATCATCAAAAAAATAATTTTTTTTTGATAAACTAGCTAATTTCTCCTTGACTGTTTACAAACATCCTTGATTATTACCCAGATTCTTCTTCATTGCCTCAGTAGAACCAAAAAAATGTACAGTTGACCATAGTCCACTCTATTTTTTTCTTCTTTGCGAAAAGCGGAGTTACCATGTGATAAATGTGGCATGAATCCTAAAGCAATATGGCCCTGCTTCAGCAGGTGGTTTTATTTTAGCTCCCATGGATGTAAAAGAAAAAGATGCATTATATTCCCGTATATACTGTCTATATTTTTTTATTCCGACGAATCACTTCTTAAATGTTCTTTCAATTAACCCGGTGCATCTAAAAGATCTGGCAGTTGAACTTTTCAATTTTGTCAGCATCGGGTGTATTTGTTACTGGCGTTTTTTTTTTCGGTATAGAGCATGAAAGAATTGAAAAACGTCTTCCATATTTCCACACATATGTTCTTCTTACATTTGTGTTGGTTCATTTGAAATATGGCGGAGCCGCTCAAGGCGTGTTCTTTTAGTGAGCAGCACGGTTTAAATTTATTTTAAACTACAATAAGAAGGTATGAGAATTAAGAAAACACTATGTATCACTCTAACGAACTGCAAACAAACCATTTTCGGTAATCGTATAAATACACTTTTGGTCAAAGAGCTGATTCGATTAATTCAACTCGTCCCATTAAACGCACCAATAACGATTGTTATTCATACATCGCTCAAACAGTTTGTTTGCTGAATGCGTTGAGTCATGTGTCTGAAACTTAACCACTGAGAGTCGTTGCTGCGGTTGTTGCCAAATACCAAGTAGAAATTCAGCCCCTTTTTAGGCGATACGCAAGAGAATTATATCTGTAGATTATACTTTGATGTAATTCGTAATTCTAATATCATTGTTAATCATAATACAAATACCGTAATACCATTTCACATTCATTCAAAAAACTTATACTATGTTTTGAAAGTTGAAAATATTTTAATAAAATGTATAATAAAATGAATTTTATTCTTCCTATAAGTTTTAAATTTTTTCACCGAAGAAAAATAAAATAAATGAAGACTTGTTGTTTTATAAAAAAATTGTAGTTGTTGGAAACATTTTTCAAATAAATTCAGTTTCATAAAATATTTTTGTTTTTCTCTTAAAAAGATGTGAACATCACTATTTTATGAATTGCCTCTTATTGTTTTAAGCTAGCCAACAATAAATCAACAATTTCCGTGCGATGGATAAATCATAATTTTTGTGTTTCAAAATACGTTCTATAACATTAGAATTCTCATATTTTGAAATTTATTGCATTATATTTCTCTATGTCAAGATAAATACGCTATGAAAGGTTATTACTAATACATAAAATGGACGTATTTTATCGATGATTCCCATTTTATTGTGACAAAATGCATTACAAAATATCCATATAAATTCGGTTTATTTATTAAATTAATGCATACAAATTTAATCATGCTGGGAATTTTATACATTTTTCTAAAGTAAATTTTGTTTTAGGTATGAAATATTAATTAATGAGAAATTTAAAATATAGTAGAAATGCGTTTGTCAAGATAATAGCGAAAGAATTCGTACATACTCTAAGTATAATCAATTAAATATATATAGGGGAGAGTGAGGATACTTGAGAATAGGAAATACTTGAGCCACCTCTATTATCTCTAGAGTTGGTTAATTTTTCTCTCTAAAATTGGCAATATGATAACATATTTATAGTTCCAAACATGTAAAAAAATCAGACACCTGGGTGCCATTTTGAAAGTATAGTGATCAATAGTTGTTTTTTCCCTCTCTGAAGTAAATATTTAGGTGCATGTTTTTTTTTTTCATTTTTTTGTAATCAATGTTTTGTTTAAAGTTGCAACTTAATACATAAATTTAATAAGTATAATTTCAGTTGTAGTTTGAATCTAAAATAATTCTAATAGCTGCTTTCATTATTTAATAAAACCCTGATTAACAAAAATAGTGGAAGTGGGGATACTTGAGCCAATGAGATTGGGGATACTTGAGATATGGCTCAACCATCCCCACTAAGAAATTAGACATGGGTGAAACAAACAAAAAATAAAATTACATCCTTATATTCACTTATAGATTTTTTTCTGGATAAAAGGGAGAATAATTTTTTATTTTACTTTTTTTCTAAAAAAAAAATAACGACCTAAAAAACTATTTTAAAATGTATGTTTTTTTTCAATGAAAATATCCATTTTATTTTTCATTTTGACTAACAAAATAGCCTGTCTAGATAAATGTAAACATAATTTTCAATTTAACTTTTATTAAATTAAAATAACTTTTTAAAACTGTTTTACAGGTTATAATCTCTAATACTTGAATTAGTTAGGTCAAAATATTAAAATATTTATTTTTTAATATAATATATTAAGATTTATATTTTATATTGAAATTGTAAACTCTGTTGCTGTAACTTTTTTTAACTAAGAAGAATTGGTAAAAAAAAAGTGCACAAAAAACAAGAAAAGCAACAAAAATCACAGTTCAAACTTACCTGCATGGAGCCAAAGGGGAAGGCAAAATCTTTCCCTGTGAAATGAAAAAAGTATTTAAAATAGTAGAATGATACATCTCGCTTAGATTCCGACAGCTACTCAATTAAAAGCACGAGTTCGACAATATCATTAGAGGACAATTCTGTCAACGATGGTGATGATATGAAAAGAAAACCTTCTATTGATGATTGGTTACTAATAAAGTCTGCTGGAAAGAAAACTGTAAAAAAATTTCTTGGACAAGTTCTTAATATTTTTAAAAATGAAATTTGCCTGAACAATTGCAGATTCCAAATTTAAATGGCTCTGAACTGAAGATGTTTCTACCATCGACGCAACTCAAGTTGAAATGATCCTTCGATCACCAATTCTAACGACAAAAAATGATCGTATCGTCAAGTATCCCTTCCCCATGGATCAAGTATCCCCCTCATGAAGATACTTGAGCCACGATCTAAAAGAACAATTAAAAATATTTTAGACATAGAAAAATAGTTCAAAACTAATTGAAGAGGGTTTTCAGTTGAAGAAAAAATATAAAATTTTCTTTTTCAATACTTTATTTTATTCTAGGAAATTATAAAAAAATAAAAAAAAATTATGAATGGGATGAACCATATTGGAAATTCTTTTAGATCATGGTCTATTTTAATTTAATTTTTTTTTAATAGAGAGCGGTTTTTTTTGTGTTTGTTGTTTATTGTCCCGTATCATTTGTATTGACCGTGAAATATTTTGAATTTTTATTTTTATTATGATTATGGATCTTATTTGACGGATCCGAAACATGTCAATATCATTTATTTTTATTATAACACCTTTCTTAAGTAAAATAAAATTTTTATTAAAATGTTTATGTAAAAGGTGTATTTTTAAAATCTGGTGATTTAAAAAATCTGTTGGATTTCACAAACTTTTAATCATAAAAGGATTAATTACCTAATTTACTACCTTTTTGTATAATACTATGGGTGGATTTTGAAGATCGATTGTAAATCAATCAAGAAAAATAAAATCATCAAATAAGGAAACATTAACGATGCATATGCAATTTGTTTCTAGCATAGCCGTGAACTGTAGTTGTTAAATCCTATATTTTCCGCCTCCTCTCATAGGCTGGCGGCTTCGTTACCGCGTATTGGTGGCAAGAAGAAAATAGCTTCAAAGCTGGCTGCTTCATCGCCATGGATTGGTGGAAAGCTGCAAATATCTTCTTAACCAGTTAGTTCTACCCAGTGTAGCCAGTGAGCTACTGTTTTAAAATTCAGATTTCTTGATTGGCACCACTTTTTTTAAACGGTAAATTACCTTTTGTTTTCACCTTAATTGTCATGTCATTGAATAAAGCATTTTATCATTTGTAAAAAGTGGTGCCGATCAAGAATCTGAATTTAAAAAATGTAGCCCATCTGGCAACACTGGTTCTACCCTCTAAGTGTTTGGAACGTAATATTCCGTACACTAAGCTCCAGGTTTCTCTGCAATATAAACAAAATTTAAGATAATATAATTCAATAAATTTAATGAATTTTCAATATATTGAAGAATGATTTATACTCTCAAGGGTTACATTCCTAATTTGTAATTAAGTTTTTTATATAATTTTATATATAAAACCCTTCCGTGTATAATAATTCCGGGGTCAACCTATCCACGAGAAAAAGAAACTCATTCACCAATGAAAATGTTTCATAGTCGTAATGGAGCGTTCTCATTGGTTAGATTTACAGTGTTAGCTGTAAATGACGTCACTACATTTTACTTCGCTTTGAAATCTTTTCACGATTTCAAAAACAATGTTTAATTAAAACTTTTTATTTAAGCAAACCGCGGGTGCGTTTTAAATTTCATTATAATCCCCACCCCCTTCTATCAGATAGTTTTGCTATAGTTTTAAATGGAAATGGAGGATATTCCATTTACGGTTTTATCATGTGGTCAAGGTAAAAGCTTCTAGGGTAAAGAAGAGAAAGCTTCGTTAGATGCAATGTGAATCCCCGCCAGCCAATGAAACAGTTCATAGGGAAAGCAGTAGCAGCAGCCTCCCTGCTTATCAGTTAGAAGTTCTTTGGATAAATCGCCGGTACCACGTGATCTTTTATAGCCTTGAACGCAGATTTGGAATATCCTCCATTTCTGTTTATTTATTTATATATATATATATATATATATATTTGTTAGATTTTTCCCTCTCCAAGTTTAATCTTTGTATTTATCAAAATTGTTTCAGCCTAAAGTGGCTATGATTGACCACAGTTGTTGTAATTTTTTATCATCCTTTAAAAATGCAAACACGTCATTTTGACGGGCTATCTTCTAGTATTAAAGAATCATATTTGATTGACATTTAAAACAAAATTCAGAAAAAACAACATTACAATTTTACTCATTTGCAAGACGCTTGGAGGGTTAAAAAAAATCTAAATTGAAATTTAAAAAACCGGCTACTAAATGCATATTCTGATGTTAGCACATGACGAAAATTTCACAGACCAAAGTGTTATAATTTCGGCGTTATTCGCCGTTAGGCAGGTAGACAGCCATCTCATATTTTATATAAGGTGGTCTGGTGTAATAACGCCAAGTGCTAATATTATGCATAATTATGAACTAATTCGGTAAATGACACCCATGTGCTCTGCGCAGAAAGGTTTTAAATCATATAAATCGCAAAAAACAGCTTAGAGTTCTTTTGTTCCATTTATAGGTCTTATTGCTTCTACAAGCAACTAAAATTTACACTTGATCTAAAATTTGCAAGATAAGTTTTGTGATGTGAAGACTATTTTTTTTATCCGGAAATATTTTGTTCATTACATAAATTTGTAGTGCATTTCATGTACTTTCTAAATGTTGTTGAAGATTTCTTATAGAAATCTTAACCTCCTGACTGCCGCCGGCTGATTTTTTCACACACTAAGCTGCAGGTTTCACTGCATCATAAGCAATATTTAAATTAGTATAATTCCACAAATAAAACCCAGTTCTGAAAAATTAAGTTAGGATTGATGCTATCAAAGATTATACACCGATACTAATAACATATTTTGTATCAGGTTGGAAAAAAGTCTTTTTTCTTAATCAGGTTAGTCAGGTCTTTTTTTTTAATATTTTTAATAAAATTACAGAGAAAACAACATTACAATATTACCCTTTGGCTGGGCAGTCAGGAGGTTAAAACAAAGTGTTTTAAATGTACTATTGATCAATATAATAAACAATTATTTTTTTTTATTTTTTAAGGGAGAGCTAGAAATGATAATTTTTTTAATGTAGGTTAAACTACAAGCAATTAATGTTACTGTTATTTATACATTTAATAAGGAATATTTTTTTGCATGTTTAGAAGTATTCATGGATCACTGAATATAAAATAACGCATGCATAATTTCTTATGTTAATATAGCTCAATTTGTAAGTATTTTTGTTAGTAAAATAGAAAACGTATAAATTTTAATTAAGTTCCTTTTAAACAGCAAAACAGTTGTCGTTAATTTATAATAAATCTTCAAATAAACTAGATTATGAAATCAAACCAGAAAAAAAAGTTGTTTTTATTAGTAATGCATTTCTTATTTTAAGCTTAATTTTCAAAATTTTATAATCTAATGTATTTGGATAGTTTAAAGAACTAAAAATAACTTTTTAAAATAGAAATTCCATACCTATACTAATAATGAATATCTTTCTGCAATGTTACACTTTTTTTTTACTTTTTATTTAGCAAACATAGTTTTACGAATCTATCACTTTAATATTATAGAGTTAATTGAAATTTCTTTCAAACTACTAAAAACTCAAAAAGTTTTGAATCGGAATTCTTTTGATATTTCCCTAAAAGCATTTCTTAAATTATACGAAATAATGTAATCCAATGGGTTTAATTAAAATCTACATTTGACATACTATTCCATATTTCAACTTCAATCATTTCAATCTGATAATCGCACGAATTCCAATTTATGGTGTGTAGCTCTATAATTTGAATTTGCATAACTTGATGTAACAGCATTAATACATTATCCTATCAAATGGCATTTTGTACATCAATTAAATTTATTGATCTCAAATTATATATGTAATATGTATCTTTAGAATCGATTTTCAATGCTTTCACTTTAAACACGTTGTTCAAAATCTATTGTGGGGACTGAATATATAATGCATTACATTATAGAATTAGATACTTAGGATTGCATTTTACACTGTAAACCTTTAAATGGAGAACCTCTCTAGAATCTCAAATTTGAAATTCTCAGTTTTCGCTCAGTCATTCCCTGCTAAAAATGAACTGCAGTTTTTTTGTAGAAGTAAAGTGTTTTTGAGGTTTTTCTAATGTTAACTGTAGACTTTCTGTAGTGCAATCTCAACTATAAAATCACTTCAGTTATTTTGTAGTCAATTGAAGGTGATTTTTAGAGCAATTTTTTTAAACATTCTGCGAGCAATTCACCTTTAAAATACTGTAGAATTTATAAAGTCATTTTATAATCAAAAATTAAAAAAATATAAGATTTTATAACCGTAGAATCACTGCAGTTAATTTGAAGTTATTATCCAACCATAAATTTAGAAGTACATTTTCTAATGTATCTCTAGTATAACTGTAGTTATTGTCCGATAAATTCACAGACATTAATCGGGAAAAATAATTTCAATTATATTTCAAAATCGAATTAGGGATTTCCCATTCCATCCATTTACTTCCTAAGGGAAATATTTATCAGTTCCTACTTTATTTTGTAACTTGGAAATTACAAGTTTTAATGTGTTAAAATTCAACTTTTTTTAAATCAGGCATGGGATTACCTATCTATGCTTCCTTCCCCCTAACTTAAAATTCTTAGCTTCTTTATTTTTTTAAGCTAAGCGAAAAAAATGCAATTTCACTAAGTTACATTTTAAAATCCAGTGAGAGGTAGTTAATTAACTATGGCGCCTGTCTACCTCTGAACGAATATATAATGCTATGTTTATCAAAATCAGAGAAAAAATATATTAAGTTTCAAAAGGGACAATCGGTTTTTCACTCAGCAGCCCCTTAATAGGAAATTTCTTCTTATTTTTTATTGTAAATTACTTGAAAATAATATATTTTTCTATGTTTTTGAAAATAGAAAAAAGGGAAAATGCTGTTAATTGTTTTATTTTTTTATTTAGGGAAGGGTAATAATTCTCTTCTACCAGCCCTCCCCCCTAACAGAAAATTCTTAGTTCGTCTCATATTTTAAACTAAGAAAAAAGATTAAAATTTAGTATTTTTTTCAAAAATTGGAAAAAAAAAATTAGTTAAATTTCAAAATCGAGGGAGGGAAAATTGTTTATCTATGCTCACTTCACCTAAGGGAAATTTTTTCGTTTCTTTATTTTATATTACTCTAAAACAATAAATTTTATTATGTTTTTGTAAATTGGAGGAAAAATATACTAAATAAATTTCAAAATCTACGGAGAGGCAATGAGTCTACACCCTCCCCTTAACTGAAAATTTCTTTTATCTTTTCCTTTTAAGTTACTCAAAAAAATATACTATGTTTTGAAAAAAGAAGAAAAAAATATTTAATTAAATTTTAAATTCCAAAGAGGGGCAATTTGTTTCCTCTGCTTCTTGCTCTCATCCCCCTCCATCTTCATAATTGAAAAGGACTTACAATTACTTCATTTTGAAATGGACATACAAATATCTGAATCAAATAATTTTTTGAATCGCTCTTTAAAATTATTATTCTTTATAAACTTAACCACAGAAAGAAAGAAAAATACTTCATTAGTTAATTGAACTTATTTTCTAATTAAATATTCATTTTAAAAGCACAACAAAGTTTAATATTTAAAATAAATATTAAATTAATTAAAGGGTTTAAAATTATTTTACAATCAATAAAAATACGAAAAAATCTAGTCATCTTTTTATATTTTAAATATAAAAGAAAGATTCAAAAACTTCCCTTTGTAAAAAATTACCATAAAAAATGTTATTTTATTTTATTCTCACATTAAAAAATACATGTTTTTTTATTCTAATTAACAGTTATTAATTAACTACCTATTATTTATTAAAGTAAGTGTTTCCATTTTATATGTGTTTTGTAAATTAACGCGACGCATGTCATTACATTATAATTCATAATAAAATTTTATTAATTGAACAAATAATATTTGGACAAGAATAAAATTATTTTATTAAATAGTTTCTGTTTTTTAAATTTATAAGAAAAAACGATTCATTTGCTATAACTAATTCGCTAAGACATTTATTTCATTTGTTTAAATGTTAATTTAAATTTTAAATACTCGCACATAAGTATTTTACAATAAATAAATAAATAAATAATAAAATAAAAGCACTTAAAACTTCTAAACTTTTTCGTCTGCCATACATCTTGAGTGATAAACAATCTATCGAAATGCCTCCCCTAATACCTTTATTACCTCCCAAACAAATAGGTCTACGTGGTCGAGTGGTCAGAGCGTCTGATTCCTGTGTTTGAGGCCCCCGGATCGAATCCAACTGGTGCTAGCGTGAAAATGAGTGTTTTTAGAGTGTTGTTTGCAAGGTCACTAGATGGCGCCACCACTTCAGTTTTTTTTAAATTTTCGTTCCTAATTAATAATAAATTCACTGAAGTGACTGTGTAGTTGATAACTACACATTCACAGCAGCAAATTTGTAGTTATGTCGACTTAAAAAAAAAAAAAACTTCAGGTGTTTGTGCCAAACCACCACAGTTTTTCAACTGCAGATTCTTTGCAGTTTCACTGCTGTCCATTTTTAGCTGAGTTGGCTTTGATTTTTGTATGATTGTTATTAGATATTAATTATTTATTTAATATGTTTTTGTTTGTTAATTTCATATTCTATATTCAAAAGCATACAAAGACTGGCTTTAAATCCCAAAAGAAAGGTCATTTTTTCACATCGTCAGATTTCTTTTAGAAATCTCAAAATAAAGTATCGTAAATATATTGTTGATCAAGACAATCCACAATCATTTTATACAATTTGTTTAGAGAAAAGCTAAAAAAAAAATACGTGTGGCACTCGGGGACTGCAGCGGTAAAGCTATTGCATAGCAACTTATCAACTTATGCAATTATAATTATTTATTTATTTTTTATTTATGCAGTTTTTTTTGTCTGATATTAATTCAAGTTTTCTCTTTATCTTTGATATTAATTCAAGTTACACTTTTTGAGCGTGATGACTGATAAGAAAAAAGTGGCCCGCTGGGCACTCCCATCCTGAAAGAGGCCGGCCTTCAATCGAGCAAGGCGGCCCTCTCACCCATTTAAAGTTTGGTTGTAATAGGTTGAGGTCGTTTCGGCCCCAAGCCTCTAATCATTCGCTTTACCGGATGAGACTGAATCAGTCGAGCGCCAGCTATCCTGAGGGAAACAGCTACTAGATGGTTCGATTAGTCTTGCACCCCTAGACCTGGATCTGACGATCGATTTCCACGTCAGAACCACCGTAGACCTCCACCTTTCAAAAATATTACCCCAAGGCAAAGAGGAGACAGCACACTCTAGGTGCGATGCATGAAAAAGCGGTTACAGACCTTTCCAACGATGTGTCACATGATGGCTGTAGAAAAGAATTTAAAAACATACCTCCCTGAGGAGGGGACATAGTGGGCGGTAAAGCACCAGACATACATAACACGAATGAGCAGTTGTCGACCTTTTCAACGATGTGTCACACATCTCGAGTGGAAAAGAATTTAAAAATGTGCCCCTCTGAGGGTGGCAGATTGGGGGGGGGGGCCGCACCAAACATGTATAATTGGGATGAGCAGTTGAAGACCTTTCAAATGATGTGTCACACGACTGTTGTAGTAAAGAAATTAAAAATGTGCCCCCCTGGGGGGCAGAGTGAGAATGACAAACTAGACATGCATAATAGGAATAAGCAGTTGCAGACCTTTCAATTGATGTGTCACACGACTGGTATAGTAAAGAAATTAAAACGATTTTTTTTCTTTGATTGAATAAATGAGAAGTCTGCCGAAGTCTACCGAAGTCAGGTGAAGTCTGCCGAACTGAAACGACGTTTTCCGGAGTGTTAGGTTTTTTTTCGTTATGGAATTTCTAGAATCGGTCGCCGCGCGCAAAGCCCGCGATAAAAGCTATGCAATATCTTAATTAATTTCTTAATTTAGGTCAAACTATAAGAAATTAATATTGCATCTCTTTACAATATGCATAAGGAATTAATTTTTTGCATGTTTGGAAACATTAAAGTGGCAGTATATTTAAAATGACTCATGTGTAATTGCTTAAATATAGGAGTTCAGTTTTAAGTATTTTTTTAACAAAATATATAATGTGCAACTTTTAACTAATTGTTCCTTAAAGAATAAAAGAAATGTCGTTAATTTGAACTAAATGCGATGCATTCGGATAATATAAAAATCTTAAGATAACTTTTTTGAATAAGAATTTCATACGTATACTAATATTGAATATTTTGCTGTTGTTTACATATTTTTACTTTCCCATCTTATGTAGTATAGATTAAATTTTATAATCGTTTTAAAAATCGAAAAAAAATGACAAGTGTACACAGAAGATTCCTAAAAAAAACTTTTTAGAAAAAGAAACTGCCATCCGTCTATCTGTGTGGCTGTATGTCTGTTTGTTGATGCTTTATCTCCCATACAAATCGAGATAGTATCCTGAAATTTGGCATGCCTTTTCTATGTAACAATGGAAAAAGCTTATTGAAACTCAATAACCTCGATTATCCTAATTTCTTCATTTATTTATTTATTTTATTTTTATTTTTTTTTCTTTGGATTCTTGAAGTATTTGTAAGGATGAAAGGCATATAAAAGTTTTTGAAATAATTTATTTTAATGAGTGAATTAATTTAATGCAAATAATGTCTTATCGTAATTATCACATTCACATGACATTTACCAGTTACACGTGTTTGTTACATCATCAAACGTTTTTTAATTCGACGTTTTATATTTTTATTATAACTTTTACTAATTTATGTATTTTTTATTATTGAAAATAAAAGTTATGACAATTTACGAGTAATTTGGCTATTTAAATTGTCGAAATCGATAGAAGGGATAATTAAGAAGTACCCGTGATTCCGTAACTGAACATTACTATGTGTGTTTAAAAAATTAAAAAAGGGTTCAAATTTTATTTTGGAATTGCAATGCATCTTTTAAATAGTTTAGACATATTTTCGTATTTTATATTATGCATAGCCACGATGGATAAGTATTAAGGAGGCCCCAAACGACTTGTTCACTTTTGAGCTAACATTGTTTTACGAATCTTTAATTTTTAATATTATAGCGTCAATTGTAATGTCTTAAAAACTGTCGAACAGACAAAAGTTTTGAATCAGAATTCTTATGATGTTGTCTAATCCTAAAGGCATTCATTAAATGATTTGAAATAATATAATTCAATGAGTTTAATTAAAATCCACACTTTGCACACCATTATGTATTTCAACTTCAAACATTTCAATCTCATAATCGCATGACTTGCAGTTCACGGTATGTAGTTCTATAATTTGAATTTGCGTAACTTGCTGTAACAACATTAATACATTATCCTATCAAATAGCATTCTATACATCAATTAAATTTATCGATCTCGAATTATGTATGTAAAAGGCACATCTGAGAATCGATCGTGAAAGTTTTCAACTTAAACACATTGTTGAAAATCAATTGTAGAAAAAGAATATTGATTATGTAAGGCATTTCATTATAGAATTAGATATTTACGATAGCATTTTATAATGCAAAAAGTTAATGCAATTCCTTTCTAAAATCTCAAATTGGAAATTTTCACTATATCTCTAGACACAACAGCGCGAAATTCTAACTGCTAAAATAAAAATATAGCTATGAGAGAATTTGTTTGGAATCAGACGATGTCTGATTGCATTCGATACTTAACAAAAGTAGCCTTTTTATTGCATTTCATTGGATTTAATTTTTAAAAACACAAATTTATAGTTGTGAAAAAAAGGTTGTGTGATTTGTAAAACACTTTATTGTGATTAATTTTGTTATGTGTAAAACAAATTGATGAGGTTAAATTTACAGATTAGAAATTATATGTAAGATCATTGTTCGTAATTGTGATGATCCTTAAATACAGCAATGTTCTTTTACTGAAACTTTTAAATAAAATTTTAATTGAAATAATTGTAAATGAATGCTGTATAACAAGGCATACGATCTTATAGTATAAAAGTCGAAAGATTTTTCTACAATTAAAACGACTTCCAAGAAAAATCGTTCATTATGCATCGCACCACTCTTACCTAAATCTCAAAAGCAGCAATAGAGTATAGCAATCGAAATTAATTATATATTTTTTTACAACAAATAAATTATGACACCAATATTATCTATTTGGAACTATATGATAACATTTTATTACAATGTAAAGTTTCTTCTTTCTTTTTGTTTAGATTGTAAAACAAATATATAACACTAAAAATCTGTTATTTATATTTAATCACAGATAATTTCAATAATAGACATGATATTAGATTTTCAGTTAAAAATGAGAAAATATTATAAATTGAAACAGCATTCATATGCTTTAAAATAAGATAGAAGATCAATTATTAAATTAAGGGGACTTGACACTCTTTATTCCACGAAAAATGATGAAAATATCGATCTAATAATTTTTTGCTTAAATTATATATCAATGCCCTTAGTACATTCTGATTTGGCTTGGTATACAACTGAGTTTTATAAATTAAAATTTAAAGTTATTTTCTTTCATTGTGTCCATATTAATGCCATAGTTCATTTTACTTCAAACTGATTTTTTTTCAATCTGTACCTTTTCAAAAATTAAACATGTATAAAGTGACGAAACATTTGTGTATATGACTCAATTGATTCGAATATTTTTCTGGTTGTTCTTTTTCTATTTGATAAAGCAAAGTATCATAGAAGGCGGCAGCCTTCAAGTGACGCAGCTTTAAACCTACCATCGTCAAAACCTACCATCGTCATAAGGGTAGATGCGGAACTTCATATATACAGCTAACTCAACATCAAAGAAAATCGGAAAAGCCGCCTTCTAATAACTCAGCAAATATTGGTCAGAATGGTCCAATTTTTTTTAATATAGTCTTATATTCCCAGTCTAATCATATCCTATAATTTTTACATTTGTACGTGCCGTATATTTTTAGATCTCAATAACCATTTTAAAACTGAAATTGATGGTGTTTGTTCCTGATAATGAGATCTAGAAAATGGGCTGGGAGATTTTATTAAAACTTATATATAATATGAATCTCTTTAAGATAGAGGTAATAAGACTTGCCTTGTTTCTAGGAAAACTCTTGTTTGTTATATATTGGTCTTGGAAAATTGGACTATATTAGCTCGCGGATTACATGTTATTCTATGGGTTAGCAGACAGAGCAGGAGTGAAAAACCTTATGTACTTATGGTCACAGTTAAAACACCCAAATCGAAGCAATAAATGTTTTTTAAACTACAAAAACATCTTATCATGTGCTTTAAAACATTCAATAAATATATACTAAATCAAATTTCTATTTATATTGCCTTTATTTTTCGTAAAAAGAAAATATTACGTTTCTTACATTGGATATTTTTGCATTTTGTGGAAAAAATATTTTGAATCCTTTTTTAAAATAGGAAAAAAAATTTTAATTATACATATTCAATATACTTTCGACTTATGATTTTTTTTTTTTTAAGTTTACAAACAAGAATTATTTTTAATAATTTGCTTTAGAATCCCATGTATTCATACGCGTTTAGATAGTTTTGTTTTGAATCGTAATCGAATTCGCTGGCGGTAAGCTTTGTACTTGGCACTTGTTGTTGTTTTTAGCATGTATGTTGTGTAATTTGCGAAATATTCAATTCCAGGAGACGAACGTGAAGCTAAACCCTCTATAATGAAAAAGAAAGGTAAATAAATATTTTTTGACACTCATTATTAAAGTATTATTTAAAAAGTGGTGTATACATTAGTTAGCATGTTGATTTGATTTCAAACCAACATAAACTATCACAGAATGTGTAAACTATATTTATAATTGACCAACAGTTAAACCAAGTGCTTGTGAATTCTAAAATTCTCAAAATAGATTGTTTTTAAGTTTATAGATGTCCTTATCATATGAATTAATTAACAATAATTATATGAATTAATTAACAATACTAAGTTTTAAGTGTTGTAAAAATTGTGCTTTTTTATTTCATTTATTAATTTCTGTGATTAATAACCCAGGATGTTAATTTTTAGATTAAAATTGCTTGAATATGTTATTCAAAATGCATTTATTATTTTTTTTATGCATTTTTGTCGCTATTAATTTTCATTTTGAAACTGTGCCTTTTTAGCTTAGCTTAATGGCCAGTAAATCCAGGTTTTAAACAATTTTTAAAATAAGTAAGTGCACTTATTATTGGAAATTGTGAACAAACTAGTATTTATCAACAAATTACAGCAGTATTTTGATAATTCAAAAGAAAGTAATGAAGTTAATTTGTTCTTACATGCATTAGTGACTGTGGCTATAAAGATTTCAGAGATTTAAAAACAAATTAGTTGCACTCATTGTTTTTTTTCTTCATGTACACACAGTGCTTGTACAACATGCATTAGTGATTGCATTTTTAATTAATTTTGTGTATTTTACGGATTGTTGCACAGCAATTTTGCTGCAGCCTGAGTGTTTTGTTTTTGTTTTGTTTTCATGTGCTCTAAGTGTTATACATGCAGTAGTTGGACTGCTTTAACGAGTTTTATTTTAGCGAGTGAGAGTTTTAGGCCCTTTTTTTCTAATGTAAACGTTGCTGTTTTAATGTATTTGTTTCACAATATTGTCACTGGATTTCTTTAGTTCAGGTATCACTCATTTCTTCCAGATATTGGGAATCTGCATGTTACCGCATAGTTTGCTGCATCTATTAATTTTTGTTGTTTGTTTTCATATGGGCATAATGTTCATACATTTGTTATTGACTGTGGCTTTGAGAAATTTCATGTGTTTTAGAGACCATTGCAAAAGTTTGCTGCATTCAGTAATTTGACATGCACCCAGCTCTCATTATCCATTAGTTACTGTAGCTTTAACATGTTTCATGCATCCTATTATTTCATTAATAATTTCGAAATTCCATGTTTATATTTTAAAATGTTATTTAGCAGTTGCCACGGAGGTACTACAGCGCATCACTGTAGTCTGCATTAGATGCTGTTCAAAATAGAATTTTTTTTCTTTTTTCTTCCTAAGAATCTGATTATTTAAATCCAAAAATGAAAAATTTTGTCTCAGATCACAAACTGAATACAAAAGTATTATAATAGTTAATAATACGTTATAGAAATCAATAATCAAAATATAAAAGCATTAGCCTTACAGCTTAGAACATAGCATTATAAATTAACTGCATTTATAAATTGGACATCTAAAATGGAAAATCTTAATATATTTTTATAATGTTAGAATTCACAAGCATTTAAAGTTGGTTAAGCAAATAATTCTTAACCAAATATTAACGATAACATTGGTTTAAAAAGAAATAACTTATACTTCTATGCTTTAATAATGAGTTTCATAAAATATAAATTTACCCCCTTTTTTTTCTATAGATGTTTTAATTTCATATTCATTGTCTCGAAATTGAAGTATTTCTTTCTAACATTCTTTTACAAAAATGTTTGATAATTTAAGGCTTTTTTTATCTTAAAAAAAAAAAAAAAAAAAAAAAAAAAAAAAAAAAAAAAAAGGCCTTGTTTCTACTTATGAACACAAAATCCTCAAATAAATTTGAATCCATTATTTAAATAAATTGCATAACATACCTAAGAAGAAAACATGTTTAAAATTCAATTTAATACAAGAAATTAAAAATTTTTAATTCAAATAATGTAAAGTTACTGTTACTAACACACTAACAAGTAAATATTTTAAAATACTAACAGCTAATAATGGGCGATAAATAATTAAATTTTTTAGTTTTGTCATTTCTAAAATGTAATTGTTTAAATTCTATTTGAGTTGAACCTCATCCAAACCCTAAAAAATATTCTATCAAACCTTAATTCAATCTGAAAAAAAAAAAAAAAAAAAAAAAAAAAAAAAAAAAAAATCTGACAATACACATTGACAAGCAGAGTTGTATAATATACACGCACGCCATGTGCAGAAAATTTTATGAAGAAACAATTTTTATTTACTTATTTCGATAAAGAATTGCGTAAAAAAAAAGTGTATCTCAACAAAGAATCATGTAAAAAAAACCAACATTTCGACAAAATACTACGCGAAAAACGTGAATTTCGTCCAAAGACCGCAATAAAAAGGTTAATTCAATCAATGAATCGCATAAAAAATATGAATTTCATGCATGAATCGCATAAAAAATGTGAACTACATCCATGAATCGCTAAAAAAAAAAGGAAATTGCATAAAAAATGGGAATTACGTCCACGAATTGCTTAAAATGTGAATTACGTCCATGAATCATGTAAAAAAGCGAGAATTATATTCATTAATTGTATGAAAAATGCAAATTACGTTTATGAATCGTGTAGTGAAACATGAATTATGTTCATAAATCGCTCAAAAAACACGAATTTTGGCGGCAGAAAGCTAAAATGGAATTACCTCTATAAAATGCATAAAAATAGCGAATTGCATTCATGAATTCCATAAAAAATGTGAAATATGTTCATGATTCGCTCAAAAAATGCAAATTACATCCATGAATTGTATAAAAACGTGAATTAGTTCATAAATCACTCAAAAAATGTGAATCACTTCCATGAATTGTGAAAAAAAAAAAAAAATAATAATAACATTCATAAATTGCAAAAAATGCGAATTACTTCCAAGAATTGGTAAATAAAGCGAATTACATTCATAAATCCTATAAAAACACAAATAACGTCAATAAATCGATCAAAAAACGCAAATTTCGTTAATAGAAAGCTCAAAAAATGCAAATTATGTCTATGAATCGCATAAATATAGCAAATTACGTCCATAAATCATGTAAAATGTAAATTACATTCATTAATCGCATAAAAATCGCGAATTATGTCCATGAATCGCTCAAAAAAAGCGAATTTCATAAAAAATGCGAATTACGTCCACAAATCGCTCAAAAAAAGCGAATTTCATAAAAAATGCGAATTACGTCCACAAATCGCTCAAAACGTGAATTACGTCGAGGAATTGTGTAAAAAAGTGAGAATTACGTTCATAAATTGTATGGAAAAAGCAAATTACGTCTATGAATTGTGTAGTTAAATGGGAATTATGTTCATAAATCGCTCAAAAAACACGAATTTTGGGAGCAGAAAGCTAAAATGCAAATTACGTTTATAAATCGCATAAAAATAAAGAATAGCGTTTTGCATTCATGATTTGCATAAAAAACGCAAATTACATTCATGAATCGCTCAAAAAATGCAAATTACTCCATGAATCGCATAAAAATGTGAATTATGTTCATAAATCACTCAAAAAATGCAAATCACTTCCATGAATCGTGCAAAAAAACACGAATAACATTCATAAATTGCAAAAAATGCGAATTACGTCCAAGAATTGTGTAAAAAAAGCAAATTACATTCATAAATCCTATAAAAACACAAATAACGTCAATAAATCGATCAAAAAACACAAATTTCATCGACAGAAAGCTGAAAAAACGCAAATTATGTCTATGAATTGCATAAAAATAGCAAATTACGTCCATAAATTATGTAAAATGTAAATTACATTCATTAATTGCATAAAAATTGCGAATTATGTCCATAAATTGCTCAAAAATGCAAATTACATTCATAAATCTCATAAAAAACATGAATGAGACCATAAATTGCGCAAAAAATGCGAATTACACCCAACATTAAATTAATTTGCAGAAAGTTTTTGGTTTTATACAACTCTGCCAACAAGAACCTAAAAGTTATCCTGAAACCCATTCTAAACCAACAAAAATTTAATGGAAAGATAAATTTTTCCAAGAAAGACAAAATAATTTGCATTGACATACATTGACCAGAATCTAAAAATTCCTATTGAAAACTATCTTATACGATCCAAAACCAGAAAGAAAAAAATCCCTCCAAGAGTAACTCAATCTATCTGCTGCAAAATAAAATACATTGAAATGCAACTGAACAAGAGCCTGAAAATTACATTTGAAGTCAAACCGAAACCAGATTCAACTCCTCCCCCCCCCCAAAAAAAAAAAAAATTATCCAGCCATATCTCAATTCGGGAAAGAAAACTTAATTTCCATAGATACGCGTGATCAGAAATCTGGAAATTCCAATTAGTCTATATTAAACCTAATCTGAACCTGGAAAAGGAAATTCCATATAACCAGAACCCAATATCTATGTCCTGTATACAGGACAAAATATTTCCCATTAAAGCGCAACCTGACCAGAACTTGAAAATTCCATTTGAATTGAACCTGATCGAAACCTGAAAAAAAATTTCCATCGAACCTTAACCTAATCCGAAAAAGAGAAAATTATTTCTGCCGATACACACCGACAAGAGTCTGAAAGTTAACATGAAACCTAATCCAGACCCGAAAAGGAAAAAACAATGGAAACACAAGTGTGTCCAAGAAAAACCAAATAATTTCTGTCCACATACACTGACAAGAATTTCAATTGAAATCTATCCTAAACCCAGTTCAAATACTACCCCCCCCCCCAAAAAAAAAAAAAAAAAATTCCTATTGTAACCCAATCTATCTGCGACAAAATACTATACTTGAAATGCAACTCAACAAGAACCTGAAAATTGTATTTGAAGTCAATCCGAAACCGGATTCAATCTTAAGTATTTGCATTCATGAATTGCATAAAAAAATTGTGCAAAAAAACACGAATAACATTCATAAATTGCAAAAAATGGGAATTACGTCCAAGAATTGGTAAAAAAAGTGAATTACATTCATAAATCCTATAAAAACACAAACAACGTCAATAAATCGATCAAAAAACGCAAATTTCGTTGATAGAAAGCTCAAAAAACGTAAATTATGTCTATGAATCGCATTAATATAGCAAATTACCTCCATAAATCATGTAAAATGTAAATTACATTCATTAATCGCGTAAAAATCGCGAATTATGTCCATGAATCGCTCAAAAAAAGCAAATTGCATAAGAAACGTGAATTGGGTCCACAAATCGCTCAAAACATGAATTACGTCCATGAATTGTTTAAAAAAGTGAGAATTACGTTCAGAAATTGTATGAAAAACACAAATTATGTCTATGAATTGTGTAGTAAAACGAGAATTATGTTCATAAATCGCTCAAAAAACACGAATTTTGGCAGCAGAAAGCTGAAACGCAAATTACATCTATAAATAGCATAAAAATAGCAAATAGTGTTTTGCATTCATGAATTGCATAAAAAAGGCGAATTATATTCATGAATCGCTCAAAAAACACAAATTACATCCATGAATCGACTAAAAACGTGAATTACGTTCATAAATCACTCAAAAAATGCGAATCACTTCCATGAATCGTGCAAAAAAACACTAATAATGTTCATAAATTACAAAAAATGCGAATTACGTCCAAGAATTGGTAAAAAAAGCAAATTACATTCATAAATCCTATAGAAACACAAATAACGTCAATAAATCGATCCAAAAACGCAAATTTCGTTGAGAGAAAGCTCAAAAAATGTAAATTATGTCTACGAATCGCATAAATAATAGCAAATTACGTCCATAAATCATGTAAAATGTAAATTACATTCATTAATCGCGAATTATGTCCATGAATCTCTCAAAAAAAAAGCGAATTGCATAAAAAAATGCGAATTACGTCCACAAATCGCTCAAAACGTGAATTGCGTCGATGAATTGGTAAAAAAGTGAGAATTACGTTCATAAATTGTATGAAAAACGCAAATTACGTCTATGAATTGTGTAGTAAAATGGGAATTATGTTCATAAACCGCTCAAAAAACATGAATTTTGGCAGCAGAAAGCTAAAATGCAAATTACGACTATAAATCGCATAAAAATATAGAATAGTGTTTTGCATTCATGATTTGCATAAAAAACGTGAATTACATTCATGAATTGCTCAAAAAATGCAAATTACGTCCATGAATCGCATAAAAATGTGAATTATGTTCATAAATCACTCAAAAAATGCAAATCACTTCCATGAATCGTGCAAAAAAACACGAATAACATTCATAAATTGCAAAAAATGCGAATTACGTCCAAGAATTGTGTAAAAAAGGCAAATTACATTCATAAATCCTATAAAAACACAAATAACGTCAATAAATCGATCAAAAAACACAAATTTCGTAGACAGAAAGCTGAAAAAACGCAAATTATGTCTATGAATTGCATAAAAATAGCAAATTACGTCCATAAATTATGTAAAATGTAAATTACATTTATTAATCGTATAAAAATTGCTCAAAAATGCAAATTACATTCATAAATCTCATAAAAAACATGAATGATGACCATAAATTGTGCAAAAAATGCGAATTACACCCAACATTAAATTAATTTGCAGAAAGTTTTTGGTTTTATACAACTCTGCCAACAAGAACCTAAAAGTTATCCTGAAACCCATTCTAAACCAACAAAAATTTAATGGAAAGATAAATTTGTCCAAGAAAGACAAAATAATTTGCATTGTCATACATTGACCAGAATCTAAAAATTCCTATTGAAATCTATCTTATACGATCCAAAACCAGAAAGAAAAAAATCCCTCCAAGAGTAACTCAATCTATCTGCTGCAAAATAAAATACATTGAAATGCAACTGAACAAGAACCTGAAAATTACATTTGAAGTCAAACCGAAACCAGATTCAACTCCCCCCCCCCCCCAAAAAAAAAAAAAGAAAAAAATTTATCCAACCATACCTCGATTCAGGAAAGAAAACTTAATTTCCATAGATACGCGTGATCAGAAATCTGGAAATGTATCTTAAACCTAATCTGAACCTGGAAAAGCAAATTCCATATAACAAGAACCCAATATCTGTACAGAACAAAATATTTCCCATTAAAGCGCAACCTGACCAGAACTTGAAAATTCCATTTGAATTGAACCTGATCGAAACCTGAAAAAAATTTCCATCGAACCTTTACCTAATCCGAAAAAGACAAAATTATTTTTGCCGATACACGCTGACAAGAGTCTGAAAGTTAACATGAAACCTAATCCAAACCCGAAAAGGAAAAAACAATGGAAACACAAGTGTGTCCAAGAAAGACCAAATAATTTCTGTCCACATACACTGACAAGAATTTCAATTGAAATCTATCCTAAACCCAATTCAAATACTACCCCCCCCCCAAAAAAAAAAAAAAAATTCCAATTGTAACCCAATCTATCTGCGACAAAATAATATACTTGAAATGCAACTCAACAAGAACCTGAAAATTCCATTTGAAGTCATTCCGAAACTAGATTCAATCTTAAGTATTTGCATTCATAAATTGCATAAAAAAAATTGTGCAAAAAAACACGAATAACATTCATAAATTGCAAAAAATGTGAATTACGTCCAAGAATTGGTAAAAAAAGCGAATTACATTCATAAATCCTATAAAAACACAAACAACGTCAATAAATCAATCAAAAAACGCAAATTTCGTTGATAGAAAGCTCAAAAAACGCAAATTATGTCTATGAATCGCATAAATATAGCAAATTACGTCCATAAATCATGTAAAATGTAAATTACATTCATTAATCGTATAAAAATTGCAAATTATGTCCATAAATTGCTCAAAAATTCAAATTACATTCATAAATCGCATAAAAATCATGAATGATGACCATAAATTGCGCAAAAAATGTGAATTACACCCAACATTAAATTTATTTGCAGAAAGTTTTTGGTTTTATACAACTCTGCCAACAAGAACCTAAAAGTAATCCTGAAACCCATTCTAAACCAACAAAAATTTAATGGAAAGATAAATTTGTCCAAGAAAGACAAAATAATTTCCATTGACATACATTGACCAGAATCGAAAAATTCCTATTGAAATCTATCTTATACAATCCAAAACCAGAAAGAAAAAAATCCCTCCAAGAGTAACTCAATCTATCTGCTGCAAAATAAAATACATTGAAATGCAACTGAACAAGAACCTGAAAATTACATTTGAAGTCAAACCGAAACCAGATTCAACTCCCCCCCCCCCCAAAAAAAAGAAAAAAATTTATCCAACCATATCTCGATTCGGGAAAGAAAACTTAATTTCCATAGATACGCGTGATCAGAAATCTGAAAATTCCAATTAGTCTATCTTAAACCTAATCTGAACCTGGAAAAGGAAATTCCATATAACCAGAACCCAATATCTATGTCCTGTATACAGGACAAAATATTTTCTATTAAAGCGCAACCTGACCAGAACTTGAAAATTCCATTTGAATTGAACCTGATCGAAACCTGAAAAAAATTTCTATCGAACCTTAACCTAATCCGAAAAAGAGAAAATTATTTCTGCCGATACACACCGAGAAGAGTCTGAAAGTTAACATGTAACCTAATCCAAACCCGAAAGGGAAAAAACAATGGAAACACAAGTCTGTCCAAGAAACACCAAATAATTTCTGTCCACATACATTGACAAGAATTTCAATTGAAATCTATCCTAAACCCAGTTCAAATACTACCCCCCCCCCAAAAAAAAAAAAAAATTCCAATTGTAACCCAATCTATCTGCGACAAAATAACATACTTGCAATACAACTCAACTAGAACCTGAAAATTCCATTTGAGGTCAATCCGAAACCAGATTCAATTCCCCCCCCCCCCCTCAAAAAAAATATCCAATCAAATCAAGATTTTAGAAAAAAAAAAGAACAATTTATGTCGATATGTACTGACCAGATCATGGAAATTCCAATAGAAGTCTATCTCAAACACGATCCGAACTCTTAACCTGAAACCCAATCCAACCCCCCCCCCCCCCCAAAAAAAAAGGTAAAATAAAAAAATTAGGAAATATAAATCTGTTCAAGAAAGACAAAATATTTTCCGTTCCCATCCACTGACCAGAATTGAAAACTAGTACTTGAAATGCAACTTGACAAGAACTTGAAAATTTCAATTCAAGTCAAACTGAATCGAGATTCAAACCCGAAAAAAAAAAAAAACATACATTGACCAGAACCGGAAATTTTCAATTGAAGTCTATCCTAAACACAATCCAAACACTAAAAAAAAAAAAAATCCCTCCAGTAGTCAATCTATTTGCAACAAAATATTATAGATTGAAATGTAACTCAACAAGAACTTAAAAATTTCATTTCAAGTCAACCCATAACCAGATTTGAACCTTAAAAAAAATTTTTCCAACCATATCCTGAAACGAGAAAGAAAATGTAATTTCCATTGATACGGACAGACTAGAAGCTGTAAATTCCGATTGAAGTCTATTTTAAATCCAATCCCTGCACAGAACAAAATAATTTCTGTGGAAATGCAATCTGACCAGAACTTGAAAATTACATTTGAATTGAACTCACTCCAACATCCCCCCCCCCAAAAAAAAAAAAATTCTATGGAATCTTAACTTGATCCAAAAAAGGAAAAGTAATTTCTGCTGATACACATTGACAAGAACCCAATTTGAACTGAAATGAAAATCAGTGTAAACATTAATCTGTTTAAGAAAGACGAATTAATTTCTGTCAACATGCACTACCCAGAACCTGAAAATTCCTATTGAAATCTATCCTTAACCCAATTGAAAAAAACACAAGAAATAAAAAAAAAAAATAAAAAAAAAAAAAAAAAAACTTCTAATTAGAACCCTTTTACCTGTGACAAAATAATATATTTTGAAATGCCACCTGAAAATTCCATTTGAATCTGGTTTAAATTTTTCGGGTTTAGGGTAGATTTCAATTGGAATTTGTATTTATAGCAGTTTAGTAAATCAAATGTGGTTCTTAATGGATAAATGTTATTTTACATGATTTATGAGAAAAAAATAAAAAAAATTCAAGTCGTCAAAATATTACGTACAATGTTGAAAATCTAGAAAAGACTTTTGATGTATTGCACTGCAAGAAACCCTAAGAAAATATGGAATATTTTTTTAATAGCTGTCTGCTTTTTTCATAAAATTATGTTTAAAAAAAAAAAATTAAATCTAAAAAACATGAAATGTTTAAATTTATGTACTTTGCATGTTTTATGCTTAGTGACTGAAATGTTCAATAAAAATATATTAGTTAAGTTAAGTCATTATAGTATATCGTTATAGTATAGTCGTTATAGTCGTTAGTTTATTTGTAAGTTAAGTCGCCCAAGAATGGAAAGTTTCATATAAAATGAAAATATTTAATAAATAAGAGAGTCCTGATTTTCTTTCTTTGTCAGTTAAACATTTTCCTAATTGAAGTATGAAACTTATAGGGTGGACCGGGGTAATTCCTGATCAAAAAACACTAACATCTAAATATCTTTTTAATATTTACAATAGATGTGACCAAATTTAGCATGGTTAATGATTCACCATGTTTCTATTCAATAAAATATAGGCTTTGATTAAAATATTATTTAAAGTTTGCTTAATTAAAATTTTTTGATTCTCGGTAACTACCCTGGGAACATTGTAATTATCAATTACACCGGGGCAATTACCAATCAGGACATTCTTGTACAAATGATAGGTACATTGATTAATTTAGAATATATATTGTCAATTTTAATATAAGCCTGATTTAATTAAATGCCTTCCTCCATCTGCAATAATTTTATCAATGTGTAAAGGAAAAAAAAAAAAAAAAAAAAAAAACAAGAACGAAAAGTTATGTGTGCAACATAGAATATGATGCAACTTCCAACATATTCTGAATACTATTAACCTACTATTTTCATCCATATACAGTAATTTTTCCACCCAGTGCAAAGAACAAAACATACCAAACAAGAACAAAGAATCATGCATACTGCATCGATTATGATGCATTTTCCTACACATTCTGAATACTGTAAACTTATTGTCATTCATGTACAAGAATTTTACCATTCTGTGCAAAAAACAAAGCATAATTAACGACAATAAAAATTTTTGCATACAGTATGTTTAGATACTTTCCAATTCATTCTGAATACTTTAAACCTATAGTTTTCATCTTTGTACAGTAATCTTCCCACCCTATGCAAACAGGAAAACATAAATAAACTAACAAGAATGAAAAATTACGCATATGTATAGATTATGAAACACTTTTCAATACATGTTCAATATTGTAAACCTATCATTTTAATCTATTTGCAGTAATTTTACCAATCTATATAAAGAACAAATCATAACTAACAAGAAAGAAAAACATGTGTGCAACATAGATTATGAAACATTTCCAGAATATTCTGAATATTGTAACGCATATAGTCTTAATCAATCTGCAATATTACCAACCTATACATAGGTTGAAACATAATTAACAAGAATCATGCATGCTGCATAGATTATGAAATACTTTCCAGCATATTCTGAATATTGTATCCCTGATCATTTTAATCCATCTGCAGTATATGTATCAACATGTGTAAAGAATAAACATAGTTAACAAGAATGAGAAATGATACATACAGCATAGATTATAAAACCCTTTCTGAGATGTATGGTGCTGAATGTACATTACCTTCTTATCTTTTACTAACGTATTTTACTACAGAGTTGTTTTTAACAAAATCAAGTAGTACAGCACACATTAATAAAATATGAAATATCTTTTTTTTAAGTGGATGGGGGAGGGGTAATTAAAGGCGAATGAATCATGAATATGAATTTTTTGCTTTAGTCTTTTATTATTTTTTTTTTATCATTAACCTAAAAAAAGCAATGATATCAATACAAAAAACCCTTAACGGGTTAAAAGCTTGTGACGCAGCAGTTTATCTTACATCTCTAAGAATTTTAAATTTGGGACTTAAAACTAATGATATCAAAATTTATGTGACGCTATGCTATTAATATATATATATATATATATATATATATATTAAAATTTATTCATTAATGCTTTATCATTTACATCTTTCATAATTTCGAAATATGAATCTTAAAAGTTATGATATCAAAATTTAAGTGACGCCTTGATGAGACTTTAAACGATGTTTTAAAATTCTATTTATTTATTTATTTATTATCTAAATACATTTACATATCTAAACAATACTTTTCATTTTCCAATACACTGTTAAATACATCACTTTCACTGAATATATATAATGCACTGAAATGTTTTATTTGAATAAATTGGCTTATCTTTTGTGCTACGCTATCCAAAATCAAAAGTAACATTTAAATAAATATTTTTGCGTCATTGTATCTATTTGCATATATTTAACTTAGTTTAGATACAATGGTGGAAAAATATTTATTTAAATGTTACTTTTGATTTTGGATAGCGTTAATAGATTAAGGGTTTTTTGTATTGATCAAATTTACAATATTTTTTTTCTTAGAGGGAGAGGGTTAAAATAAATTCAATTTCTACTGTAAATTTATACAAATATGAGCATTTTATTTTTATACCCCATACTAATTAACTTATGTTTAATCCGATACTTGAAATTATACAGCACACTCCTATAAACATTTTATAAACTAGTCATTGGGTATCACCGTAATACTTACACATCATGGATTTGCATAATATAAAGTATGAAAATGAAACACGTGTAAACTATTTTAAAAATTCCAAAACAAATTTTAAACGTGTAATGAAATATTTTTTATACATAGTAATGCACTGATAATAAATTGCTGAAGAATCAATTTCGACAAATTACATAAAACGCCAAATTACTCAATGTAGTACCGAATTGCGTAAAAGAAACATCCTTATACCGACAAAAGAAATAATCATATTAACTATAAGTTTACTGCATTGGATTAAGCGTTCTTTATCCAATTAAAATGTATCTTTATGCAAATTTATTAATAAATGTATAAATGTACCTTCATTTTTATGCAAAATTTGCGTTTGTCTTTTAAATCTACTCCTTAATATAAATATCCTTTAATAGACAACAAAATTTTTCAAATAACAATTTTCAAAATCAATTTTCATGAAATTTTAAAATTTCATGAACAAATATTTCGAGAGTCCTATAATCGAGGTTATTGATATTCAATAGGCTTAATTCTTCAATTAGATATTAAATATACACTATATTTTATGTCTCTATCTCAATTTGTTCGGGAGATAGAGATTTTAAAGATAGACGGACACACAAAGAGACGGACGGAAACTTTTTTTCTAAAGATATGTCTTTCGGAATCTCCAATGTCTGAAACGTGTAAATCCGTCAAAAAAATTTTTCAATTTTCAAAACGATTGCAAGATTTACCCTATGTTATGTATGATGAGTAAATAAAATTAGCTAAAATTTTTCAAAATTGCACAAGTAGATACATTGAAAAATTTATTTTAGTTTTATCTTAGCATCTTATCTTTTCACAAAAATTTTAATTTATCGAATTTTGTCATGAATAAAAATTATTTTTTAATAGAATGATTTTCCTTCATTGCGTCTTTTATTACATATGTTTAAAATGCAACTTAAAATGCTTAAATAATAAAAAGGTACCGAGTCCCTTTAATTGAAATAACATATAACATAAGATGTAATTATAATGCACATTTGACATGTTGTTTAAATTTTCACTCATATCTATTTCCTAATCTCTCTAGTTCTAATGCATGGTATTTACTCCTATAATATGAAATTGTTATAATTGACAAAAGAAGATTAACCTACCATCCCAACAGATATCATATTGCAAATCGTTTAAACGTATTGAAGAGAAATAAGAATTAAAGGAAATTGTTTGAGAAAATGTTTCAGCTATTTATAATTTTAGCACTTTGATGATTGAAAATAATATTTCAACTGAACATTTAATGCAGTATTTTGCATCTTAGATTATTACTTGATAGCCCGTCTGTTAGGCATTGTGGGTAAATATTAGGCATTGTTTTTAGTTATAGAAATTTTGATCATCATTTTAAGAAAAAAATTAATCACCAAATGGCTATTTCAAAAAACTATTTCAAAAAACGTAATTATTAAATTATTCAAATATGCTTTTATATTACATCTTAAATTACAATAATCTCATTAATAAATCCATTAAAGCTAATGTTTATTTGTTATTTAATCAATGTAAATATCGTATCGTTTTGAAATCGCTAAATAAAAATTAGCAATTTACCAAAAATAATATTTTTCAAAATTATTTTAATATTAACTATTTTCTCTTGAAACTATAATAATCGGCTTTCATTTAAAATCTAAATCATTTTAATGTAATTTTTCAGCATTTTAAACAATTACTTTACCTTTACAATGGAATTTTAAAAAGTCACTATTTTAGCGTCTTTAAATCACGCGGGCTTCCGCATTTCGCTGTTGCGTGTAGTCATCTTTGTTTGGCATTTCTTCTCGCATCTAAACAATATCCAGGCTACAAGTAAGCGTCCATTTTGGGCAGGATATGAATCACCTGTAGTCCAGAATCTTCGAGATCATTCGAGATGTTTCGAGCTAGCGAGATTGGCGGCAAAAGCCGATATCGTTAATTGGCTGGTGAGGGCACGTCTCTGAGCGGGAGTTCAGAATCGCAGATGTTCGAGAGAGAATTTCGGTTGCACTCAAGAGGTGAAGACGCTATGTGGGGACGGTCGGGCTTCGGACCCGGTCGGTCTTTGTATTTTTTGGAATGAAGATCGTAGTTCTCTTCGGATCAGTTACAAATACATCGCCTTTTTTTTAAGATCAGATGCCTCGAGCCCTGTTATCTAACATCTTGATGGAATTTATCATAAAAAAAAAGTTTCAGCACATAAATCGTTTGTATAAAACATCAGATTTTAACATTTATTAAATTTATTAAGGCATCAGAATGTTAGAGAGTTAATTAAAACGCATATTTGATATGACTCATCTTATTTCAACTTACGTGGTAATCTAATTAATCATAAATCGAAGGATAACGTGGGGCTTATAACACTTGTTTTACATTTCATATTGGACAAAGCTTAATTTATAAAACTTCCTTGTATTGTTTGAATGACAGTTTATTTAAACTATTTTCTTGTAAATGATAAAAGAAGTTATTCCTAGTACAAGGGGAATAGCCTTAATTTTTGAAATAAAATTTAGTTCCATTACACCCTTGATACCGGCTTTTAATAACATATAACAATTTTCATTTCAGGCAATCATAGAGTAACATAAAAAATGTAAATCTATGTAACAAAATCTTAATTTTAAAAAATACATTTTTCTAATTCTTAAAATCTTACTAGAGTGAAATTAATTGACTTCTTTATTACTACCAAAAGCCGTGCTTTGTTTGGATTCACAAAGCATTATTTCATAAGATAAATATTTCAAAGCAACATTTTTTTTATATTAATTTTGCATCTTTATTAAGCAAAAACGTTATCTCATTATTTGGCGCATTTTAATTTTAGATCTGTAAATTCAGTCAAATAACTAAGCATTTCCTCGGAATTTTTTAATTTATGATATAAGGCTGGTATAAATATATGTATTTTCTAATCAGAATTTTACATAATATTTTTTTAATTTTTAACTAAAAGTTTTAAAAATGTTTTTACATTTTCCAATGGCCTCTGGTGTTTTCTCAAATGATTTGAAATAGGTATGTTTTCAATCTTTGTAATTCATAACAAATAATCTTTGATAGCAATCTTAGAATAATACATTCGAAGAAGTTTATTTCTTCAAAATCCTTGTTTTTCAAAAAAAAAAAAAAAAAAAAAAAAAAAAAAAGAAAAAAAAAAAGAAATCTTCTTGTTTTTATACTAAGAACTTTTAACTGTAAATTTTTCCATTCTAATTTCTTTTTTTCTGCATACCAGCATACGAAAATTTTTGATATTGTATAATAGGGTGGGCCGAAAAAAACTTTTTTTCGATTTTCGATAATGGCGGGTGCGGAAAAGTGGCCACTGGTGGCACTCAGTTCATACAAAAAATTTGAGATTTTTTGGAAATTTCCTTACCCTGCCGCAAACAGCTTGAAATTTTGCGAAAATGCTCATTTTTGAACTTTTTCGAAAAAAATTAAAAAAATGTTAAACTAAATTTATTTTGGTTGTATTTACTTGAAAAGGCATATTTAATGTACCAAATGTTTAAATAAGATCTGATCATGCATTATTTAATATCTATGTGCATTATAACTTAGCCTGTTTTTATAGCTTTTTCTCCTATAATAGTCAAAAGTTGTATTTGTTTGAATCGATCGTTAGTTTCACTCTTATTTATGGTCCTTGGTCTTCTTTATATTTTTTCCATGTGTCAAAGGTCATATATTTGGGCGACGGACAGCAGTATACTCCAAAAACAAATCTGGAAGGCGAGAATTGAGTGAAGCAGGACTCTAAGCGAGCGCAATGACTCGTCGTAATACTGAGGGAGTGAAGGATGAAATAGATGAGAGCCAAAATGCCATAAAGCGTTCTTATTATTTCTCAATGCTTAGTTACCTGCGAAATTTGTTCAGCGTGAACGTGAAACTCTTTTCTAGTGAGATACAGTGCTTTTTGGACCATTTAATGCTCCATTATAGTGTTTTGTGTGTTTTATTACGATGAGCTTAGAAATGGCTAGTATGAAGGACTATGGTAGTGTAAAGATACGCGATAGCGTGAAAAATAACCTTTTAGGGGCATCATGCATATTGAAACATTACAATTGCCAACTTATGCTAATAATCATGCGCCATTACTACTGGTTGTTTCACCTTGTAGAAGTTGTGACAGCAGAGGATACGAATCTCGTCATCGATAAATACTAAGTCAGAAGAGAGAAATAGAAATTTGGAAAGAACATACAGGCAGAAGATGGTCTTGAAAGAAGGAAAATTAAAAGCATATTTTTGATGGTAGAAAGGATAAAAGTATATTCAGAGGGAAAAAAAGAACAAGCGGCACCGTCGAGAAAAAGGCGAGGAACACATCACCGTGTTGTTTGAACCTGGTTAGAAATATTTGGGTCACTTGATACCTCGTTCCGGTCAGGGAAAAGAAATAGCAAAATCATTATATAATCTTCCAAGCCACCGCAAGTTAGACTTTTCTGATCTGACAGCACTTGGGTGTGATGGCACCACTGTTAATACAGGAAAACGCAATGGTGTCATTTCCTATCTTGAAAAAAAAAAAAAAAAAAACTAGGAAGAGTTCAGCGACATTTGATATGTATTCTTCATATAAACGATATCCCACTTCGACATCTACTCTTTAAACTTCATGGGGAAACACGTGACCCAAGAGTTTTGCCAAACCAATCGGTGCTAGACTAATGGGGTGTGAAAATTCTACGTGTCACTTTGTTCGAGCCTACTGCTTTTTCATGGGTATCAGAAATGGAAAATACTGAAGATCTAAGTACCGATCAAAAGTGCTTATTTGGTATTTATGAAGCAGTCTCAATCGGAGTATGTCCTCGAGAAATGAAAACAGATAACCTAGACCAACTGTGAAATCGAGATGGATCACAACTGCTTGACGAATTTTACACTCATGCGTTAGTAGTTAAAATCCTGGCTCTCTTCCTAGTTTTTTTCACTCACTGTATTCATCTCACTAGAAAAAGGTTTCACGTTCACACTGAACAAATGTCGGAGGTAACTGAGCAAGGAGAAATAATAAGAACCCTTTATCGTATTTTGGCTCTCATCTATATCATCCTTCACTCCCTCAGTATTACGAGGAGTCATTGCGCTCACTTAGAGTCCTGCTTCAAGCCCTTCTCACCTTTCAGATTTGTTTTTGAAGTATACTGCTGTCCGTTGCCCAAATATATGATCTTTGATACAAAGAAAAAATATAAAGAAGACCAAGGGACATAAATAAGAGATAAACTAACGATCGATTCAAACAAATACAACTTTTGCTTGTTATACGAGAAAAAGCTATAAAAATAGGCTAAGTTATAATACACATAGATATTAAATAATGCATGATCAGATCTTATTTAAACATTTGGTACATTAAATATGCCTTTTCTAGTAAATACAACCAAAATAAATTTAATTTAACATTTTTTAATTTTTTTCGAAAAAAGTTAAAAAATGAGCATTTTTGCAAAACTTCAAGCCGTTTGCGGCAGGGTAAGGAAATGTCCAAAAAATCTCAAATTTTTTGTTTGAACTGAGTGCCACCAGTGGCCACTTTTCCGCACCCGCCATAATCGAAATTCGAAAAAAAGTTTTTTTCGGCCCACCCTATTGTATAATCTCTCGTAAGAAAATTTTCTGTTAAATGCTAAACCTTGAAGGGTTTTCATTCTCGACACTGCTATGTACGTTAAGCCAACTGATGTCTCTTTATCCCCAATATCTACTACTGCTTTATCTAATGTCAAACCTTGGGATTTATGAATTGTAACTGCAAAAGCTAATTGCAAGGGAAATTGTTTTCTTGAGCAATTTATATTTCCATTTTTCCAGAATTTAGTTATCGGTGGAATCGCAGTGCAGCCATTCTCATAAGTTGAATGACTGTAGTTTTCAAATTTATTCATGATTATTCGCGGCATCTGGTCTAGTGGCCCGTACTTTTCTTCATAAATAATGTCTGCAACATAACCTAAATCCCCGTTTACTAAACCTTTTTCAGTCACAAATTAGAACGCAACATTACTATAGACCCAATTGATAAACTAAGAAGTGGTTCAAGTCCATTTGTCATTTCAGAGTCGGACAACTTTGCTTTGGTGCAATTATGAAGAGCTTGAATCAAGGCAACGTACTGACGCAGTTTCTTTAACTTTTCATTATTATATTCTTTTACGTCTTTATTACGTCGTAAATATTTTCATTTTCGGATAGACTTTGCAAACTATTTTTGTCAATAGTGATATAACGATACCAAGGACTGTTTTCATTTAGATATTCTAATGCAGATTTAACGCTTTCAGGATTTAATATAAAATCTTTGTATCCTTCACCATATTCTCTTCCAAAAAAGATGTACTCTGATATGGTATCTATGCAATGGGGTATAAAGTACAAAATTCCGTAATGTCTTGATGGAAATTAATAACTTGCCCACTGTATCAAAGTTGACACATTTAATCCGATAAACAGTAATAATTGGATGAATTTGAGCAATTAATTGCACTTCAACGAAAGTTACATTATTCAATACTTCCGGTTGTGGACCTCGATTCATATTATTAGCTACGGAAAAAAAATTAGTTTATTATTTACAATATATTTATGGCAATGTTCACATGATCTGTCAGATTGAATATGCATGTCAAACCAACGACAATGGCAAATTTTACAGAATATAATTTTAATTTTTTTTGGGGGGGGGTAGCTTCGAAATTTAAAGCATACCTCCTAGCACATGCATTATCTGTCAGAAGAGGTTCGTCATACCGTCGCTTTTTATGCTGATGTCCACCCTCTTGCCTTGAAGCTTAATCATTTTTCCGTTCGTTTCGGCCAGTAAGTGTTCTTTTTCTGGACATTTTTTAAAATAATAATACATTCCAGAAATTATTTATAAACGTAGTTAATATATTTAATTTAGTTCAAATAAATTATTCTTCAATCAATTAAAATATGCTTAAATTATTCTTCATTCTCAATTATTCTTCAATCTTTCATTTCGAATAACAAACTTAACAAAATATTCACTTTAAATACCAAATATAAGAATTAATTTTACTTGTTTACGATTCTTTTGTTTCCACTTTATCAAAGTAAATATCTAAATAAATAAATCATAATATAATTATTTTAAAATCCGTAAGTATAAACTTCGAGCGTGTTCAGCACAACTTACCGGTTACTTACCGGTCACTTACCGATTGTAGACAAGTACCAAATGAAAATCAAGGCGAAGTGTGACGCCGTCAGCTACAATTCAACAGAATAGTTATTAATTGGTGCCACAATTCACTTTCGTACTGCCCTACAATAGGTCGGTAACATTGGTTACATTGGTAAGTTGCGCTGAACACGCCCTTCGTAAAAAATTTTGGCAGAATAATGAAAATATATTTTATCTAATATATTAATCATGATTCTATCTATAATTACTAACCCCATGGTTTATTTTCCTTCTGAAGATAAAAAGATACGCGTTCATTTTTTTATTTGCAAAAATGCGTCCATAATAGAAAAACATGTAGAATAAATTAATTATTAAAATAACATTTTTTAAAGGGTATTCTGTAAAAAAATAACATTCTGCAAATCTACAAATCATAATTTATTCTTATGGTTAATTTAAAGTCAAAAAACTGAATAGTTTCTTTATAAAGTGTACGACAAAATGCAACTTGAGTGGCCTAGTAGAGGATTCGTTTCGATCATCCTAATTACATAATATGTTAAGGCATATTAATGCATTAAAATAGTTATTATTATTACTATTTTTACAATTTTCAATAGTTTACGGGCTTTAAATGCTTATTTTTGATGCAGATGTTACCCATACTGATCTCATGCCATTTTGACTTGCAGTTACGTTTAATGAAGATTAAATGTTTATCACTAACACAATACGGTTTTACAAATGGACACCATTGAGTAAAATATTTAGAAATATGTGCAATTAAAAAAATGAAAGTTCAATTCTTGTACTAGTGTAAGCCATAACTAACAATCAAACCTCATTGCGTAAAGTTTTAAATGTTTAGGTTTAATTTAAAACAAAATCCACTTGTTTCATTTGACTCGTATTCAATTATCCTGTATCATCCCTTATATAGTTCTAAAAGGAGGATTTCTGTAAATTGATATTACAAAATTAATACAATATACTTTCAAATAAAATTTTGAATGTGAATTAAATTTACAGATCTGAAATAAAAAATAAATGAACTGTTTAAGATAAAATTCTAATTGTTTACATTTTCAACAACGTGATGAACTGTAACAGTGCACAATGTGTATTATGGGCATTATACTATAGCTTTATATTAAGGGAATCTAATTTTTAAATAGAAAAGCTATTATATTATCCCATTAGAAGGAAATTTATCATAAATTCTAAAATTTAAATAAGTATTCAAAATTCATTCCAGACACACCACCAGAGTCTCACCAGCGGCTGAGAGGTTGTGCTATCAATGCAGGTAGACGGAAAGTGTTGGGTTCGAATCCAATCGCGGCCGATGACCTAACCGTTCGCAGTTTTCCGAAGTTTTCTTCGAACCTTGAGTAACCTTGCGTAAATACGGGTTAGGTTCCTTTAGAAAGGCCCCCATGGAGGGTACTCACCTAAGGCCTGTATCTCTCGTGCAGATAATCGGTCGTCACAAAAAAAACAGCACCCACACATTACAGACAAAATTGCATTTTCTAAATGTTAAATTGTTACTTCTAAATATGAAAAATTTTCTGTTTTTCTTTAGGTTTTTTAATTAATGTACATGTGACATTCCGGATTTCTTTCTTAAATTTATAGATTTAAAATTCTAATAATACTTAAAAATAGAAAATAAGATCGCTTTGAACATTTTTTTTCATTAATTTCAAATAATCACAAAAGTATTAATAAAATCAATTAAATTGGTAAAATGTTAATATTTTAACTTAAACGCTCATCTAATTCTATATACAATCATTTCAATCTCATAAACTCACCAGTTCTAATCAATAGCATGTAGTCCTAGAATTTGAAATTGTGTAACTACATACAAAATCATTAATGCATTATCCTATCGCAAGATTTGCACATCGATTCAGTTTATTGATTTGAGATAGTAATTGCACATAACCTTAAAGAAAAGATTACATTTCTTTGCACAGTTAGTAATTTTCTGAACTGCAACGGATTAAAATAATTGCTGAATGCATAAGTAGAGAGCGATTGAAAATGTTTCGTTTTCTTTTTCCGCTCAAATTTTCCGTAAATTTCTTTTCGGCAAAAATTCTGTTAAAAATTTAATAATAATTAATAATTATTTATAATTATCTATATATTTATTAAATAAAAAGTTCTGCAATTTGTTTTCGTTTTCGGCCGAAAATAGGAAAATTATCGAAACTTCGATATAGATTCTGTCCTTAAAAACCTTTTTAGATCGATCCTTAACTTTAACATATTATTAGCTAATTCTGATGGTATTTATATTTAAAGAAAATCAGAAAAATCATTAACATTCACTCCAATCAGATGTCTGTTTAACTATTATAAATTTAATACTATATTATAAGTAAATGCTTTTATTATTACGTTTAAAGTGGATTTTTTTAATACTAATGTAATATTTTTAATAACAATAAAATGTATTTCAAGCAATGTAGTGTCCATACCTTAAATTTCTAAAATACCAATAACACTAAATTAAAAAAAAAAAAAAAAAAAAAAAAAAAAAAAAAAAAAAAAATTGCTTTTTTTTAAATTAATTTTTTTTATATAAAAAATGCAAACAAAAATAAATAAATAAATACAGTTAAATTAGTACAATGCTAATATTTTTAATTTAAATGTCTTATTGACATCAATCCTCCTAATCTACTATTTCTAATCCACAGTGAGTAGTACTAGCATTTGAAATTGTTTGACTTCATTTAACACAATTAATACATTATCTGATGGCATGATATTCTGAATACTGATTTATTCGATTAATCTATAATAATATGTTAAGGAAATTTTAAGAAGATATATATAATCTTTTTAATATCTATATAAATCTCGTTCATATACACTGGCGGAAAAAAAGTCTTGTGTTAGCTAAACGAAATTTTGCAAACGTGTTTATATATCTGAAAGATGACATTGATTTAAGTTTCAAGGCTTCGCGCATAAGTGTGGCGCTAGTAGCGCCACTCACATCTTTAAAGTCTGGTTTGCTTTAAATGCGTGCTGAGAATGCGTTCGTGAGCATTATTTATCTTCAAAATTTGACGAATTGAATTGGTGTTGATCATGAATGCCTTTAAGAAAACGAAGAAGCTATTATCATTAGCTTCCCGAGTTGGAAATAGGTCGTAAAATAGGGCTGCAAGAAAGTGGATTTTCTTTCCGGGATTTTGCAGAAAGACTTGGATGGAATGTATCCACTGTGCATGATTGTTGGGAGCAGTAGTCAAGGGATGGTACTGCCTCAAGAAGACCAGGTTCCGAGTGACCACGTTGCACTACTGAGAGGGAAGACCGTCGCGTTCGGCGTACGGCTGTGGCGCATCGTACTGCGTCTGCGACAGAAATTCCAGCTGCAGTTGGTACCACAGTGACACAAAGAACTGTTAGAAATCGGTTACTTCAAAGACAGTTCCAAGCAAGACGCCCTGTTGCATGCATTCCACTGACTCCAAGTCATTGCCGTTTCCAACGTCAAAGGTGCCAAGCAAGAACTCATTGGAAGATGGGGTGGAGATTTGTTGTGTTTTCCGATGGAAGCAGGTTCTGCCTTGGTGACAGTGATAGCCGTTTGCTTGTTAGAAGAAAGCCAGGCGAACGTCTGCAACCAAACTGCTTGCGGCCTAAAACACTGGACCTACAATCTGGGGTCATTGTCTGGGGAGCGATTTCCTATGACAGCAGAAGCACTTTCGTGGTTCTACCAAACACAAAGACTGCAAATGTGTACGTCAGTCTGGTAATTCAGCCTGTAGTGCTGCCATTCAAGAAAAGCATTCAAGGGAAGTTTTTCAACACGATAACGCTCGCCTTCATGCCGCTGATGTAACGCAACGTGCTCTACAGAGTGTCGACATGTTATTTTGGCCAGCGTGAACATAAGATGTGTCTCCTATTGAACACGTATGAGGTATCATTGGATGAGAACTCCGGTGTCATTTTCAGCCAGCACTGATCATCACAGTATTGACACAGCAAGTACAACAAGCATGGAACTCCATACCACAAAGTAGCATTCGGCACCTGCATGACATAATGCATGACACAATGCATGCACGTATGCAGGCTTGCATTCAGAATTCTGGAGGTTATAGCGACTATTAATGTAGCAGCATTTCACATTTGAAATGCATTTTATTGATCTTAAATTAACCTGTGATCTCGAAAATCTAAACAATTAAACCTTTTAACTAAACAAATGCACAGTCCAAATTTCATTACTCTACAATAAGTTTTTCTTGGTGTTGGGATTTTTTTTTCCGTCAGTGTATAATCTTTTTTGATTAACTTCATTACACAATCAATATGCATATACCATAACTTGCCATTAGATTATTCTGACAATACAGGGTTATTGTGAATGTTGAACCTATTTTCAAAAAATTATATTTATTAAAGTGCAAATACAAAATCACTTTCTTAGTACAGTACTAACAAAACAATACACATATAATGAAGCATATGGAAAGAGTGGAAAAGTGTCATTGCTGTTTTTAATAAAGCAAATAAACTAAGTAAAAAGAAGGAAAACAGAAACATCGATTGTCATCAAAGATGATGTTCGGAATTATGGCTCGGTCCAGGATTCAGATTTTACATCCCTGTCGCATAGTAAATCTAATATTTTCCAAAATATTGGGCGTGACCCGCACTTCACAGGCAGCTGGCACGATGCGTATAGCAAATTCATCAGGATTTTCCAGCATTGTATAGACATTTTTTATATACTAAGAATAATAAACATTTTCACATTCTGTTTGTGTCATTCCTTCCTCCTGTTTTGTGTCAATTCTACCGCTCCAAAAGAATCTAGTCAATCATGTTTTTTTTTTCATCGTTAGGTGTATTTTATCAAGCAAACATTATAACCGTTGTGATGAAACACACTGTATAATTTCTATGATCGTATTTTTTTCGTTGTTAATTTGTTTCACTGGGCACCCTTTGAATTCAGAGAATTTCAAACAATAATTTTTCCATTCATTTATTATTACTGAAAAACATAGTAAAAGTTTTTATTTTCCAATCCTCGATAAAATATAAGTGTTCTAAGAGCATGTTTTTTAATAGACATTTACATAACCGAGCTGTTTCGTGTGACCCTGTAAATAACTAATTAATGCTTCGTACATAAAAAAATACTTAATGCGCTTTATAAATTGCTAACAATTTCTATATATTTATAAAAGAGTAACCTCATTAAAATAGGTCATGAATGATTTTTTTATAGACCACAGTATAACGGAATATTTTAAAGTTACCCTGTATATGAAGAATAAAAAATATTTCATAGTAACCATCTTTTTGTCCACATTAATAAAATATAAAAAATCATTTCATTCAAAATTTTGTTATACTATTAAAATACAGTACAAATTATTTTTCCTTATAGAATTGATGTAAAGGAATACTTTGAATCATCTTGTAAATCAACTTTTGATTGGATTTTTCTAAAATTTTAAACGATTCTGAAATATTAATCAAAGATTCTATATACTAAAATACATACCATTCGTTTAGGTTGTTTTTTTCTGTATTATATGGGGACAGATCTTCAGACGGACGGACAATAATCTACTTTAAGTCGCCATAAATAAACTGTGTAATATTAATTTTAATCAAAACATGCTTTGTTTAGAATTTATATGATATTTTTATAACTCTTACTGACACCGCGAAAAGCATCATTAAAGTTTTTATTCAGGATTTAAAATCGGATGTCGCATACAGTGCACCAGCTTTGTTTTTGAGGTAACATGGCATATCTCGACAAGTAAAATGAAAGAGTTTTTGCAAAATACTTAACGTCAAGTATTTTACTTAAAAATGCAACTATAAATGAAAAAAAAATACAGTAAATATACACAGTCATAGCCCATATGTAAATCAAAAGAAATTAATTTCATGCATAAACTAGTTTTCAAAGAGTAGTTTTTTTTAAAAAATACATTTTTTAATGTATGTCTATTCAGTACATTTTTCTAAAAGACTGTTAAATAATATTACTTTGAAACGTGTTGTGATATAAAAAAAAATATTTGAGAATAATATGGAACAGTTTTTATTTTGAATAAAAGAAGTAAACTTCAAAATATTTTGTTGAAAAACGTTGAAAATCTCAATGAAAAAAATATTTTGTATCATTTCAAAAAAGAATTTCTCTCAGATCATTAATGTTATGTGATTTTAAAGAAACTTGTGTGTTACAAAAGTTTCAAAAGTTTTAAGTGATTGCTTAAAATAAAATTTTAGAAAAATGTATCAAAGCAAAAGAAAAGTAAGATGCAGAGATAAGGGCAAAAAAAAAGAAAATTTTCTATGCACAGTACTTAAAATATATTAATTAAACTCTTTCTACACCATAATATTTAATACTATTATTTTTAACACAATCAAACTGATTGGTAAAGTAATCATACGAATTGAATGTTTCCAGCTGAGCGAAAAATTGCCCAGGCCGGGAATCGCCCAGATAGCTTAACAGGTAAAGCATTGGCCTTGTAAGCCAACAACCGGGTTCGATTCCCGGCCTGGGCAATTTTTCGCTCAGCTGGAAATATTCAATTCGTATAATATTTAATGTCGATGTCAGTTCACATCATAATCTTTCAACTTTATTTATTTATTTATTTATTGGAGGGTGTTAGGCAGAGTGAAAGTTAAAATTAAAAGTTTTGAGCAACTTAATTTATCGTATGCCCTTTTACAACGACAAATCGCACTTGTCTTTAAAAATTACATAGATCGAGTGTGCTCCAGTGTTTATTTTCAAGTTATTGTGACATTATAAATCCGTTTCTGAAATTTATTCATTTATCATTTCTAAGATACCCACTTTTAAATTGAAAAAAGTTTTGAATAGAGATTCTTACACTTTTCAACAAAGTAGAACATTGTTCTTTAAATTACTAGAGCGCAAAAGATTTAAAATAATATGTATCTTGACATGTTATTTAATTTTCACCTTCGAACATTTAGATGTTTTAATCTCACAAATTGTAATTCATGGTTTGTTTACCGTGTTTAAGATTTTTTTTTGTTCGTGTAGTAGAAATAATACCTAATTCCAAGAGATTACATTTTATGGATTAATTAAATTTGTGAAAATGAAATAATATGTAAATATTCCACTCAAAAATATTATTTTTACCATAGATGGTAAAATTAAAGTATAAAAGCAAAATCTTGTTGAACATGCTGTATAGTCATATCATATAATAAGAGAATTTTCTACATATTTTCGGCTTTAATGAATACACAACACATAATGTATATTTCATTTTAGGTAACTTTTATTTCAAAAAGTAAAAATTGCAAAAATCCGCAGGAAATCACTTCCTGAAAATTTCGATATATTTTCATATTTTCACCGATCATCAATCTCAGACTTTAAAACCACCCTCCGCTCTAATGTCAACACACATATATATATATATATATATATATACACTATATGGCCAAAGATGACCGGCCACTTGCGATTTTAGACATTTTGTGAAATATCTAGAAAAATAAATACAAAAACTTGGGGAATCATCCTGAAATTCTAAGCATATAAATATAATAGTACTGGCCAACGAACTTGGTCTATGCATGAATAGGTTGTATGTGTACACTTGTAGAGAAATTAAGGTTTTTATAAAAATACTCAAATGTTTATCCAAGTTTTTTGCTTATAATTTGCAAAGTTCTTAATATATAACAATGTTCTTTTCTGAAAATATGACAAACAACATTGTACATAATACCCTGTCAACATAATTAAAAAATAATAAAAATTGTATAAAAAATGAGCAGGTTTAAATAATTTTTCATTGCGCATGTGTCAACTATATCGAAATTTCATTCGCATATTGTGTTAGCTAAATGTATAGAGCAACTTCTGTAAATATTTAAAAAACATAGCTTGAAAATTCTGAAAGTGATCGTCTATAGAATTAGCTCAAAATCCGTTGTCACCAAACTGAGGGAAAAAAATGAGGGGTTGTATCCATATATCCATTAATTAATGCAATATAGAATACACAACATGGCACGTATTACTATATTTGGATATAATTCCTGTTTTTTTTTTTTTTTTTTTTTTTTTTTTCCTTCATTTTATGAATAATGGGTTTTGAGTTGGTTCTTTTAACGATTACTTTCAGAATTTTCCAGCTATGCTTTTGAAACATTTACATAAGTATCGCTATGCATATAGCTAACACAGTATGTAAATGAAATTTTGATATCGTTGATAAATATGCAATGAAAAATTATTTACTAAACCTGCTCATTTTTCATGCAATTTATATTATTTTTTAACTATAATGACAGGGTATTGTATACTATATTGGTTGTCATATTTTCAGAAAAGAACATTATTTTATATTAAGAGCTTTGCAAATTATAAGCAAAAAACTTGGAAAATTTTGAGATTATTTTTAAAAAAACCTTAATTTATCTACAAGTATACATGCTATCCAAATAAAAATAAACACATTATATTACAATAAGCCACCTTATCATAATCTACAGTTTGAGCGTTTTTGGTACATTAGTTTTGACAGGGTTTCTAAAAGTTATTTGTTCTTTTTAAATTTTTTGACGATTCCCTATAGAGTTTCGGTGGAAAATCTTTTCAGAAATGTTTGTTATGCTGTACTATTATGTCTACATACTTAGAATTTCAGAATAATTTCTCATGTATTTTTCTAGATATTTTACAAAATGTCAAAAATCGCAAGTGGCCGGTCATCTATGGCCATATAGTGTATCTATCTATATATCTATATCCATATATATATATATACTAGCGGACCCGACAGACGTTGTCCTGTCACAAACAGACGCTGTCCTTCTTGTCACCGACTCCAGAAAGTCAAATAAATGTACGTAAATATAGTAATGCGAGCGATAAACTCTACGATCTTAATCTAATTTCTTATTACAATTATGTAAGGAAATTATTTTTCACTCTTCAGTATTTTTCGAAGTCGGTTCAATTTTTGATAGAAAAGTTTATTTTTCTCTTTTTAATTAAAAGTTAACGATTTTCTGAAGTCGGTTAATCAAAATTATACTGCAGGAAATATTATTGTAAAGCATACACGCTTGTCAGCAGTGGTGTTCGAACACGCGATCTCTTTCTTCGAGAAGAAGAACTTAAATCTGGCGCCTTAGACCGTTCGGACATTCCGTCCGTAGTCTTTCCATCGAGCTTATTCAACAATTTAATTAGCAAAAAATCACTAACTGTTAGTTTTTTTCCTAATTACTAAAAAAGTACTGAATCAATTTCGATGAAATGTGAGTCTAAACCATTCTCGAATCCACTGGAACACACACACAAAATTTCCTTAAAATCGGTCCAGTCGCTTAGGAGGAGTCCAGTGACAAACCCACGCACAGAAGATTCATATATATAAAGATTTGCAAAAAATAATTAATTTTAACTTTAAAATAAGTTTGGTTGGCACCGACTCCAGAAAATTAAATAAATGTACGTAAATATAGAAATACGCAAGATAAACACTACGATCTTAATTTAATTTCTTATTACAATTATGTAAGGAAATTATTTTTCACTCTTCAGTATTTTTCGAAGTCGGTTCAATTTTTGATCGAAAAGTTTATTTTTCTCTTTTTAGTTAAAAGTTAACGATTTTTTGAAGTCGGTTAATCAAAATTATAATACAGGAAATATTATTGTAAAGCATACACGTTTGTCAGGAGTGGGGTTCGAACACGCGATCTCTTTCTTCAAGAAGCTGAGCTTAAATCTGTCGCCTTAGACCACTCGGACACTCCGTCCGCTCTCTATTCATCGAACTTATTCAACACTTTTAATTAGCGAAAAATCACTAACTATTAGTTTTTGCCTAATTTACTAAAAAAGTACTGAATCAATTTCGACGAAATGTGAATCTAAACCATTCTCGAATCCACTGGAACACACACACAGAATTTCATTAAAATCGGTCCAGTCGTTTAGGAGGAGTTCAGTGACATACACACGCACAGAAGATTGTTATATATAAAGATAAGCATTGAAAATTTCAGGTTTTTGCGCCAAAGACATCGCCAAATTAGGAAAATGTGAATTATCTCACGAACTACTGGATTTAAACAAATTTGCTTAGTACCATTCGATTCAGAATGAAAAAATGCACTAAAATATGTTATCAGTGGAAAAATAACTACAAAAGCCGATTTTTTTGGAATTTTTTAAAAGTTCGTTCTTTTTTCTACTTATCTTTGGGGTGGAATTTTCGAAAATCTTTTCTTAGCGACAATCGATGTTATAAGAAGTATTTTTACCCCAATTTTCAAGATTTTTGGTATGGTAGATTTTTTTGTGCTATGATTAATACGAAATCCTGACTTTCTTTAATATATATAGCACTTTTAATTAGCGAAAAATCACTAACTATTAGTTTTTGCCTAATTACTAAAAAAGTACTGAATCAATTTCGACGAAATGTGAATCTAAACCATTCTCGAATCTACTGGAACGCACACACAAAATTTCATCAAAATCGGTCCAGTCGTTTAGGAGGAGTTCAATTACATACACACGCACAGAAGATTTTTATATATAAAGATATATACAGTGCGTGTTAAAACTATAAGAACAGCAAAGAATATTAATGTTTTTGATAAATAAAAAAATAAACTTTTTAAATATACTATGCACCATCAAGCTAAAAAACTAATAAAAAAGTCAACAACATTCAACTGTCTGTATTTTATTTTAAAAACAAAATATTTTTTTTTCTATTTTTGCTTGTGTAAAAACTATAAGGATATCAAACATGACTCGTCTCCCAGAAATGTTTTGCGCAAAACATTGCTGGGAGACGAGTCATGCTTTTGACTTCAATTCGGTTAAGATACTAACTAAACCTACTTCTATACAAGAACTTAACTTCTTTGAAGCTTTCCATATCCATAAAAATCTTGCTAATCTCGTTAATTGTGATTTTGCTATTCCACCGTTATCAGACTGTTGGAAATATTACATTAAAACTAATTTTTCTTAATCTTTTAATGCAATTCTCGCAATATCTTTTCCATTTTCCACCCAATTTTCCTATTAGCTGTTCCCTGTTTTCCTATTGGCTGTTGCCTAGGATTCTCTGTTTTCCTATTGGCTGTTGCCTAGGATCCTCTGTTTTCCTATTGGTCAAGAAACTTATAGCTTGAATCCCCATCCTTCCTATATATATATGAGCAAATCTTCACTATATTTAGCACTGAGGAAGGTATGCTATATGCTACCGAAACCGGTATGCTTGGAATTCGAATATTCTGGTGTTCTAACGTTGAAAATAATTTTAACTTTATTTATAATCCATCCTAGTAAGTATTTATTCGTAGGAAGGTCATCTTCCTTTATCAACACTAGGGTTTCTATGTTAACATTATTTTTTTTTCAAATTGCCACTTCGAGCGTTGTTGGAGCGTATTTAAATACTCTTTATTCCAACGATTCAATATCAATTGAATGTATTTTGAAATTCTATGCCATTTGGTTAGTCTATTTTCGTTAACATTAATTAATTCTAGTTCAACGATGGCTGTCATAGGCCTTCCGATTAAGAAATGGCCAGGTGTTAAGGCCTCCAAGTCATTTACATCTGAAGACAATGGAGTGATTGGCCGTGAATTTAATATAGACTCCATTTGAGCAATTACAGTTAACTCTTCGAAAGTTAGCCTTGCATTACCTACCGTTCGCTTTAGATGATATTTTACCGATTTTATTCCTGCCTCCCACAACCCGCCAAAATTAGGTGCTCTGGGTGGAATAAATTTCCAAATAATATTCTCTTCTGATAAATAATTCGCTAACTTCTCCTCAGGATGTCTTAGTAAATTATGGAGTCTTTGTAACTCGGCGTTAGCACCAACAATTTTTTTGCATTATCTGAAAAGATTACTACGCACCTTCCGCGCCTAGCAATGAACCTTTTTAAGGTGGCAATGAATGCATCTGTAGTCAATTCTGACACTAGTTCGAGCTGTACTGCTTTAGTTACAAAGCAAACAAAGATTGCCAAGTACACCTGATTAAGATTTCCCTTTCTCTGTCCCTTATATTTTATGAAAAAGGGGCCACTAAAATCTGTTCCCACGTAATTAAATGGTTCGCTAGGATGTACTCTCTCTCTGAGTAGGGAACCCATGATTTGTTGTATAGTTATGGGGTTGCTTTTACAACAAGTTACACACCCATGCGTTATTTTTCTAGCTAAATTTCTTCCCCGTAACGGCCAGAATTTTTGCCTCAAGTAGCATAAGAATGCTTGTGCACCTATATGAAGATATTTTTTATGATTGTAAATTGCAATTAGGCTATACAATTTACCCTTAGCTGGCAGAATATATTGATGTTTTTCAGAAAACTTTAGGTCTGCATTATCTAAACGCCCTCCTACTCTTAGCACATTATCTGCATCTAAAAAGGGATTTAACAATCGCAATTTACTTTTATTTGCAATTTGCTTACTTTCTAACAATGCAGTATATTCTGCCTTAAATTCAACTTTTTGAATTTCCCGAATTAAAAATATTTCTGATCGTGATAATTCTTCTGTACTTACGTGTCCGTTTCTCTTTTCAGCTAATTTTCTTGTGTTATCTAAGAACCTGAAAATATAACTTAAAACACGTAATATTTTAGTATAATGGTTACTTATACTTAAAATTTCATTTACAAATTCATTAGAATTTAAACTGATTAGTACTGTACTGTTTTTCAATTTTAATTCTGCTGAAAAGTCACTATTGTTTTTAACTTGTTCTGAATCAATGTTCTGATCTGATTCAATGTCTGATTCGATATCCGAGTTGTCAGCAAATGTGTTGAAAAGTATCAGAGGTACATATCATAGCGAAAGTATAAAAGCAATGTTGATACGATTTTTAAAAATATTGATTAATTAGCCGGGATATTAACTCATGAAGTCACAGACGATTTGTGCATAAATAATGACAGAGACAGCGTACTGTATCTACTGTCCACTTTTAAAATCCAAGTAAGTATTTTTAATGATATATTTGTCTAATGCATTGGCCAATAGAAGTAGAAAATCAATAAATATAAAATTGTTATGAACAGACTACTCTAGTTATAATTTATCGCATAAATACTATGGGATTCGCAACTAGTTTGCATTGAATGGATCTCTCAATTTGCCTATAAATCATGTAACAATCCGGCATTGCAACTTGACGACCTACTTTCGAACCTCACTTAACACAAATCCAAGTTTTAGTTTTAAATAAATAAATTGTTTTAGATGCACAGTAAAAAGAGAAGATTTTTATTACACTCAATATACTTACCTGAATTGCAAAATGAATTTTTAGGATAAGATTAAAAAAAGAGTTATACAGAATAGCAATATTATTTAGATTTTAAATTTCCTACTCATACATTTCTAGCATATGCAGCTATACTAAACTCTACGTTACATAATTTTTTGTAAATTCTTACTATTCTTTTAGCAGCGATTTTTTAATAATGCAGTAATTAATTCATATATTTATTTTACAGAACCTTCTGACCACGAGTAATACTCCTATTTGTCGATCTATTTCTTGATATTTAAATTTTTGTTTTTTCCTAATTTCTTATTTGAATAAATTATTATATTAAAACTTAAATTAAAACCCAGTCAAAAAATATCATAAAATAAAAAATATTTGTTGCACAAGAGAAAGAATACATTTCTTGGAGAAATATTTCCATATTTTTTATAGAAATTAAAGTAAATAAATGTTTGTTAAAATAAATTTATTTTGAAACATTTTTATTTCTGTTAAGTAATAAACGAACATTTATAAGTCTATTTTATTGGAAAAATGATCATTGAAACTTTTTCCCTCAACTGTAAAAAATAAAATATTAAATGTCAATTTTTGAGTTGAAACATATGGCTCCTAAATTACCGAAATATTGTATTTTCATTTGTCTTTATTTAATTTTTCACTGAGAGAAAAGCGCGTAATAAATCATAATATAATTCCCAATATTTCATTAAGGATAATAAAATATAATATCTAAGTTCGGGTATTTATGATCCTAAATGGTATCAGCTTTTATCATATTTATTATATAATTTTATTATTAAAAGAATTAAAGTTAGGATGTTTAAGTTATGCCAGCGCTGGTGAACATTTGTTAAGGACGTGTGACAAAACAAGAATAACATCCTCTGAATCGGAAACGGCAGCATGTAAGAAGTAGCATGTGTGGCGAGAGGAAATAAAAAGTGTTTGGTTATGGAATTTTTTAATTTTGACACATGTTGGTCTCCTAATTGTGCTAAAAATGATTTGTTGAATTTGGCGGGCGTTGGAAGTTATCTTTGAGGTTGAAAATTTTACGCAAAAGAATAAATTCACGATTTAGTGAATTTAGGGATTTTATTTTCCAGACTTTACTTACAAGGAAGATCTCCATACTGGGCATACTCAGAATTTTTTGAAAAAAAAATACGAAATAAAATACTCATGTAGGTAATAAAGGGTCAGTCAAATTTAACGGCGGAATTACAATAGGAGATAGGTAAAAAAATAAAATACTTTGGAATAATTGGCGTGAAAAGCTGAAAGCGACGCACGATTTGGCGGACAACGCATTTCCACGACAAAAGCAGACGATTTTAACGAATGTGAAAATTGATTTGAATTGACTTGCAGCACGTGAAATATTTAATGAATTTAAACTTAAACAATGGAAGAATTTATTATTATCTTTGTTAGTATTTTGTATTATACATGCTGCTAGTTGCTATAGCTATTTGATTTTATTATTGAAAAAATATTTCTGCGTATTATGTGTTGCAAATATCTATTTTAAGTTATAGGTAACCTGACATTTCTTTTCATTTATTCAATTTATTTCTTTTATATTTTGAAAGCTAGACAATTTTACTTTCACTTTCAGTTAACTTTAAAGATTTTGTTTTGGTATCAGGAATATTAAATCGTTTTCTGTTTTTGTTTAAAATAACGGTTTTGAGAATGAACATATATAATGTTGTTTGGATGCTATTTAAAAATATATAGAAAGGAATATAAGGCTGACAAATGTTACAAAAGAAGAAATTCAATTGAAAAATCGCACTGTCGAAATTTTAAAAGAATATGAATGTGAAAGACATGTTAATGTAAATCACGAATCTACTGTTAATAAATATATCTCATCGAACGAAGTATTGAAAATATCCGATGAAAGTGAATTCTATGGGGGTATTATCTTGTGATGAATTAAAGCATGCAAATAAAAACCTGTATCATTGGATTATAAAAGAGAGGCCGTAAATTTCTGGGGCAATGAGTACGCAGTTTCAAAAGTGTACAAATAAAGTTTAAATAGGTAAAAAGTTTACGTGAATTATACAAATGGGAAAAGCAAATTAAAAATGTAACTGCTACTAAAAAAAAAAAAAAAAAAAAAAAAAATCGGAAAGAAATAAAAAAGTATGTATTTCAAAAGTTTCAGGAAGCAACTGAATTTAATATGCAGTTTCATGTAACACTTTTAAGGTAACTGTCGTCGTACATTTCCAATCCGAAAAGGAGGTTTCCATAGCAACAATGTCTAATCGTCTGTCTCCTATTTTTCAGTTTGGAACAATTTTGATCAATTTAAATTGTGTTTTAAATGATAAAATATGATAGTTAAATTTTGTTATAAGTACATATAAATGTATATGACAAAATTATACTTAAAGCAAACTAAAAATGCAAAACTAAACTAAAACTAAACTTATTTAAACAAATTGAACATAGAAAGTTTAAAAAGAAATATTCGAAGCGTAAAAGCATATTTTTCAAAATTTCGTTTTTTCGCCAACCGGAGATAAATCGCCAAATAAACGAAATTTTCATTATTTTTTTACGGACGTTGTATGGAGGTTCCGCCGAAATTTTTTATAAACATATATAACCATATGAGAAGAACATTCTGTAATTTTTTCAGATTTTTTTTGCGTATGTCCGTATGGAAACCTTCCTTGTTAGTAGTGTTTACATGGAATGCTTGAAGCAGAACGTCAAATACAAGAAGTTGCCGGGAAATTCGAAATCAACTGTAATGTTTCTTCTTGACATTAGGGCTTATGTTACTTGACTGCGATGTACAAAGTATTGTTGGGATGTCATCGTTTAATAAAATGAGATATATCTTCTTGACATCACTTAGTACTTTTTATGTATGACTATATTATTGGAACGCTTGAAGAAAAACGACAAATAGAAGAGGCTGCTAGAAATTCGACATCAACTCAGTATTCCTTCAAGGCTTTTGGGCGAATTTCACTGGATTCCGATGCGTAAGAAACATTGCTAGATTGTCGTCGTTTAATGCAATGAGGTATATCTTCTTGATATCACTTAGTAAAATTTACATATGTACCGTAAAATGGGGTGAATAGGAACAGCGGGGTGAATCGGAACGAAACTTCCCGGTCATACAAATAAATTCATTATAAATATATGTGATGATATTTTTAGTTGCCAATTTTTTTATAAGAAGGTTACACCATTAAGAGATGGGAAATTCTGTTTCGACATGCTGGCACCACTATTGGGGTATATAAAAAAACTTCAAGAGGATCCTCAAAAACCTCATTTTTTCAACGTCTTCAAAACTTTGTCTGAAACTACAGTATTTTTCGTATTTTAAACCTAAGAGAGGGGATTTTTAAATAATGATAGTCCTGTAAATGATATGCTGTATTAAATTCTACTTATTTCTAAACTACACAATGAAAAAATGAAAAATGGCCTGTAACATCAGAGGTTTAAGATTTATGGGGTGAATCGGAACACGTTTTCTCTCATGGTTTATTTTTCTATACAGTGATAGTTTCATGTAACATATCAAACATACGTGTGAATATGTGTTGTAACAATATTTTGTTTATTCTAATTACTTGAAGAGTTTAAAGGTGCCAAGAAACTACTTGGTTAAACAAAAAAGTCAACGCCTAATCCAACAGACATGGAACACACAATAAAAGAATTTAAAAATAGCAAATTAGTTAGAAAAACTACACAAAATTATTCTCTGACATCCACAACATTACACAAATATCTCAAAATGAAAAACCAATTAAAAAAAAGAGAGGAATGCAAACAGTACTAAGTGCTGGGGATGACGGCGTATTAGTAGATCGTAATAATACATGCAGCGATTGGAACTACTCAATATTTTCACTTACCCAATGATTACTAGTAAAGGATAACACAGAACAGAGCTGAATTTGTATTTAATTCTACTTCTGCAATTCGAATATAATTTCTTAAAAGAAATTTTAATTTATCTTGATTTCAAAGTTGGTTTCTAATTTTTAAAAGACATCTTTACTTCTATATAAAATAAAGGCTTGATTTACAGTAACTACGTGTTCCTATTCCTCCCTTATCATTATTACCCGTTTTTATTAACCCTATTAAAGTGTGAATCGGAATAATTAAAATTTATAACATTTGTTCCAATTCACCCCTATCTGCGGGGTGAATCGGAACACCATTAAACAATTAAATAATATGTATATAAACAGTAAAAATACTTCGCTTTTGCTTAAAAAATAAAGAACAAAACAAGACCGAAGTTTCTAGTAGAAAAATAAAAAAATAAAAAATCAGTTGTTGCTTTTTTTTAACGTTAAAGTTGAAAAATGTTCCGATTCACCCCATTTTACGGTATTTATTATTGGAAATCTTGAAAAGTAACAATAAATACAAGAGGTTGCCAGAAAATTCCACATCAGTCTCATTTTTCCTTCCTTTATGTTGGGCATATATCACTGAACGGCGATGTGTAAGAATATTGCAGCTAGTTCTTCTCCGTCAAACAACGTCCATAGAAATTTTTTTTGGAAAATTATGTTTTTTCTACTATTTAGAAATGCTAAAAAAATGCAGTCATACGTTTAGGTTATGCAAAAAATCTTTTTGGAGAAAATTTTTTTAAATCACATTGCCTGCTATTAACCGATTCAATCTATATGTAATATCTTCAACAGCATACTTAGATATAGCACGACTCGGTGTGTATACGTTTTGTAGAAAATATAATATTATTTCTACATTAGCTGATTTTAACGTCCTCAGACCCCAAGGTTTATTTATGCCCGTTTCTAAATTTCAGTTATGGATTTAAATTGACAAATTAATAACTAAGAAAGATTGAATAACGAAAAATTATTACTATTACTATCTGTATATAAGATTTCATGATACATAGGGACCCAATATGTACATTTTTTGGCAATTTCTTTGTATTTTTTTTTATTTAATTTTACTTTTTCACTGAAAATTGCAAAACATAAAATAAATATGTATTTGATATTTTTTTATTACTAATAGATTCTACAAATGGTATCTTAACCCAAAAAAGAAATACTTACGTTTTCGTACATTTCGTATATTTCTGCTTCAAGCCATTTTTATATAACACATACCTCTCTAAAGTAGCGCTATATAAGAATATTTTTTTTTTCATTTAGTTCTGCTATCCTTTACGCTCCATTCACAATTTCTCTTTATTTATATTATATACGTGACAAAAAATTGTAAAGAGGTTTATCCTATAAGATGCATCAGGTCTGAAGAGGTTAAAGTGAAAGTGATCTAGTGTGATATTACTCTTACCCGCTGCCCAGTCAATATGTCTGACTAGGGAACTGCAAGAAGTGTAAGTCACCGATTTTGACAAAAGTGGTATCGTTGGAAACATCTCATCATGAGCAGTTATAAACTAAATGTAACTACCCGTCGCAAATCAGCCGTTCTCGAGATATTTGACAATTTATGTCATGTAGCTAGTGCACACTGCTTGGAAACTGCATCAAGTGACATAAATTGTCAGATATCTCGAAAACGGCTCATTTCGGAGGGGTAGTTCTATTGAGTTTTTTACTGCTCTCAATGAGATCTTTCCAACGATACCATTTTCGTCAGTCGCTCGTACCACTTTATAAGATGTTCACTGACGCAATGATTAATGCTATTTAAACAAAGTTGTTCCAGGATCAAAAGAGGAAACTTCCTAAATACTCTACAGAGGATTTTTTTATTATTTTTAGAGCATTTTTTGGCAATTCTAATAAAAAAAGTGTCCAATCGAAAACTTATAATTATACTGCAGTTACGAATTCTACTGAACTGGTTTTCAAAATACATAAACAATCACAGTGTCATTTTCTTTTGAAAGAAATAAATAAAAATGCCTTTAAATACCTGTTTGATAAATTATATTTTTAATTAATTCACAGCTCGTAGGCAGATATAATGTATTTTTATGTATCAGACAATATGATACACATCACTGTGAAAACTTAGATATAATTTATTTCATAAAAGTATATCATTCATATAAATTCAAACACATATTCATATTAATAATTATAAATCACTGTAATTTTGTTACTAAAGTATTATTAATGCAAAAAACCCTAATAGGATTAATATTGAAGAAATTTAATGATCTTTATGTCTTTATAATGTTGCAAAAATAAATTTAACTGCAGTTGTATTTAATTATAGTAATTAGTATGAAATTTGTAAAAAACTATTCATTTTATCAACACATGGTTGTAAAAATAAAAGGAAAAAATTGCTTATAATTTTATTATTGCATTTTGTCAAAATAGTAACATTTAAGAATGAAGAAATTATTTAACTTTTGATTAACACTTTCATGCTAAATAGAAAATAATTTTTACTTTATGTTAGCAAGTAATTTAATTACCTTATTTAATTGAATAATTAGGCCATTAGCTTTTTATTTGAAGCTGAATTAATAAATAAAATTATTCTTTATTCATATTTTTTTTTTTTTAATATTAGCTGTTGTTATTTTAGACTAACGATGGGAATTTGTTACGATTGCTTTTTAACTTTATTTTTCTGTTATATAATAAATATGGAACTTTCAATTCTTTTAATTCTTCAGGACTTATTTGAACATAATCTAAATCGATGCTCGGAAACATTTATTAAATGAGAACAGGGGGCACAGAACATTCTAGTACCTATTCTATTGGACTAAGATACCAGTAAGCTTAAACAGAATTGAAAAAGAAGTAATTTCAAATCTTCTGCCTTTTTAAAATTGTGTCTGTTGTGTTTTGCAAACTTTCTATCATTGTTCATGTAAAAGAATTTTTGCTAAATGATAGATAAATTTTTCTCTTTTGTTAATTTACTTCTATATATACTTAATAGAGATAAGTAGTAATAGCCTTATGTAATTTTAACTTATATACCATACTAATATAGTAACAGTGATGTTCATAATGTGCGATGTTTAGATATACAGCAGTTACCAGTGTACAACCATTCCCTTTTTTAGGTGCGTTCGTAATTATGTAAATACGTAGCACCTATAGTTGTCCGTCTGTCCGTCTGTCTCTCCGTCCGTCCGCCTGTCTATCCGCATATAACAACGCAAAAGCTACCTAACCGAATTGTTTTAAATTTAAAATACATAATTATTATATAATTTTGTCGAGTCATTTCAAATTTTATAAAAATCGGATGCATAGATCAATTACAGGGACAATCAAAATTATTCCGTTACTTTAGGGTCAATGGAGAAAAAAGTTTCAAATGCATTTTAATCGTTTGAAATTTAAAAAATATAATTATTACATAATTTTGTCGAGACATTTCAAATTTTATAAAAATCGGATGCATAGATCAATTACAGGGACAATCAAAAGTATTCCGTTACATTATGGACAATGGGAAAAACATTCATGAGCATTTCAATGGTGTTACACTCATTCGAACATAATAAAATTAATATACATCTATAAAGTACATATTATAATATACACTTTGCCTAATCTGTGGTGCAATGAGCATTTTTTATTGATTTACAAGGCCACACAAAAGTACGTCATTACATAATGAGAATTGGGAGAACATTGTTTGGTAATTGTAGTTTTCATTAACTATTTACAATTTTATGAGATTGATATATTTAAAACTTCGTTATCGTACGAACGCACCTGATTTACTACGCTTCACGTACAATTTCCAACTTGTTTCAATAGGAGTAATTCAAAATTAGTTTTTTATTATAATTAGGTTTGGTATGTCTGGGAAAAATTGCATTTATTTGTATAAATTTAGACTGCTACGTTCATTTCAATATGTGAGGACGTTTATTGCATTTTCATGAAATAATATGCCTCAAACCAACGTGATGAAATGAATAAGCTTCAAAAGCTTAATTATGGTTTCAAATGATATTTTATTCAGATGTTACGAATCACATTAATTTCACATAAATTTTTACGTCTCATCAGTTATTGAGATGACTCAAAAAAGTTCAGGAAGGAAAAGTTAATAATGAAAAATAAATAAAGGGATGAACCTTTTAAGGAAAAAAAGGATAACTGTAACGACAGAATTAAAGAACAAAATATTTTTGGCAGAAAAAAACGACAAACAGAAATAAATCGTAAATGCAGAAGTGAAAGGATATATAATGAAACATAAAGATAATTACAAGAAAAAAGAGCAGAGGAACATCAGTCAAAAGCAAAAAACAAAAATTACCTGTCAAAGATTGCAAATGTGAAGATGGACATTATTAGAGTAATAACGAACGTGAAAAAGTTTACATTTAGATCCTCATTTGAAGATTTATTCTTTATATATAATAGATCTTTCCTGAATTAGCAATTTTATTTTCAGAACCATTTCTCATTTCTCGAAAGAATGATTAATTTAACAATAAATAAAATTGACCCTTTTGTAGCCAAAAATCTCTTCAACATCTTTTAGACACACTTTTTCTTTAGACACACAGGCTTTCTCTGACATTCGAAGATGTATATTAGTTTAAAAACGAATTTATATTGATGGATCCAAACCATCAGGTAAGAAACTTCTACCACGGCCATTTCGATTCAGAGAAGATGTTTGGGAACTGATTCCAATAAAAAGCGTTATACTATGGGATACACCAATTTCAGAATAAATCTCATTTTGTTGCTTATGATAGCTTATCAGGTTCATGGTATTACGAAAATACCGTAATATATAATTGTTAATCTAGGAAACTATACACGTAAGAAAAACTGAGGAAGATGGAAGATTCGGGAATCCTTCGGGCGCACCTTTAAATTTTCATATTTAAAATAATTTCATTCAAAAGATGGTAACCAATGTTGCTCAAATGCTAAAACAACAATCTTCGTAGGAGGTGTAACAGGTAAAACAGGTGTAGAAAAATCAATTGTGTCATGTTTTCGAGTTAAAAAATGCCATTTTTACAGATATTTTGTATGATTTCCCTAGATGAAAAGTATATCAGAAAAACTTAAGTAAGTAGGTTTAAAGTAATATATAATTATTGATCTTTCATTCCTATCCTAAAGAACATATAAAAGAGGCTTACTAAATTAGGGTTAATGTTGCTATTTGTAAAAAGTAGCTACCGGAGTAGTTATGCGGAGGTTTCAGACAAGCAATCCGAGGGAGGATTGAACAGATGGTCAAAGCTGCTTTATCTCATTGTATTTTAAAAAATACTTTCATCATACACTGCGCATAATGAAGGACTAAAGTTATATTTGTAATATTTTGTAAATTTATTCCATAAAAATATAATATAAAGGTTTGATAAATATGAAAATGTTTAAAATTGATTAAAGGAAGATTTCAAAAATTCCTATGAGGTCAAGAGAACATTTAATGTAAAATAAATTAGAAAATTGATAAACATTAATTTCATTTAACTTGTATGCTTAATAGATAAATATAAAGAACGAAAAAAATTTTTTTGAAAGGATGTAAGCTGCAATCTTAAAAAAATGTTAACTGTCAGTACCTCTGTAAAAGAATTTTGTATTGATTACAATTTTGAGAGGGTACGTAGCTAAATTTCACTCTGATGAGCAACTGCTGAAGAGCGATCTTCTATAAAAAGTACACTAAAAATGAAATACTCAAAAATGAGTACATCTATTCACTCATACTAAATTGAGTATGTCTGGATGAAAAATGATCACATTGATTTCTCAATTTTGTAACATCACATGTTATCCAACCCAAAGTAAAGATAATTTTGAACCCTGTAATGGTTTATTTCATTTATGGTGGCATAAAAATGCTTATTAATGTAAATATTAAATTATGCACTGTATTTTGAAATAATTTAAAAATGCTCGCAAATAGTGGCTTTTGTCATTTGGTTATTTTGTGACTAATTTTTATTTTTCTTTATAAACAATCAATTAAATTTTTTTGTTAATATTTTTGAAATGAAATAAATTGCTAGTGTGTTTTTACTTTAATTTATAAGTTGTGGGGGTAGTTTATAGCGATTTACGCTTGAACACATCCATGGAATCAAAAAAGAGTACATATGTTTCTTAGTTTGGGGTACATTTGGATCGGAGTTATTTTGAATATGTGAAGTATTTAAAATTGAGGACATTTTACTCAATTTTGAGAAACATTGTTTCTTAGTGTACTTTTTTAAGGTCGAGTGTCAAAAAAATGGTCTTTAAACGGAATTTTTCTCCTGTGCTTTGTATTATTTTTTTCTAAGTAGGTTCGCTTACAAATCGCATTTTCCCAAATAATTTTAATTATAATTATATTATGTAACATAAAGTTATTAAATCTTTTAAAAAGGCAATTTTACAATTCCAAGCATATATTTCACTATAAAATAAACAAGACTTATAAATGTGGAGAGACCTGCCCCATTATTTACTTATGGTTAAAATCAATGATTTTTCATTATATATATATATATATATATATATATATATATATATATATATATAAATATATATATATATGTATCCTCAAACAGATTTGTTTAAATAACTGATTGTATAGTGAAAAAAATTATTCATAAAACTTCTGCTAAATTTCTGATGAACATTCTAGGTTTAATATTAAAAAAGCAAATAATTAATATATAAAAAGTAACTCCAGTGTCCCCTATTGCAAAATATTAACAAATATTATTTTTCTATCTCAACTGGTAACGGAAAGAAGGCCAAATCTTTTATATATTTATAAATTGTAATTTTTCTGCTTCAAAATGTGTTTAACAGCCTACGGTGTGTAACCTACATTGTAAAAAAAAATTCTGTAAGGTTACTACGAATTTTCATGGAAACTGGGATGCCTAGGACTTTTTATGTAACCGCAGCCAAAGAAAATCACGTAAAATTACTAAAGCTTCTTTAGTAACTGGTACTAAATATTGTTTAATAAACGTACTAACGATTTGTTAGGGAGGTTTTCCAAAGAAACTTCCGTAAATTTTCTAAATATTGGTTAGTTAAACTTACTAACGATAGTTTAGAGAGTTTAGTAAATAATGTCTAGTAATTTGACTAATGATTATGTTGTAAACGTAGTAAAGATTTTTTAGGGAATTTTCCAAAAAACTCTTTGTAAACTTACTACGGATTGGTTAGTAGATTTACTTAGAATTTTTAAGGGAGTTTCTTAAATTAGTCTTAGTAAAGGTACTAAATATTATTTAATATACTTACTAGTGATTTTTTAGACAGTTTACTAAATACTTTTTGGTAAATTTACTAAGGATTACTTAGTAAACGTGCTAACTAATTTTAAGGGTGCTTACTAAAAATATTTTGTAGGTTTTCTAATGATTTTTATTACACTTACAAAGGAATTTTTTGTACAGTTGCTAAGAATTTTTTATGGATTTGTGACAGACTTCAAAGAACATTTACTATTTTTGTTTAGTAATGCACACTGAGTGTTTTATGTAATTTATCAAATATCCTTAATGAAATTTGCATGTTTTTGTTAAAATAGATAAAATACTTAGTAAGCATTCCAAAAAATAATAATAAATGTATTATAAAATCTTTTACAAATCCACAAAAAGTTGTAAGCACATATACTAAAAAATCCCTTGAAGGTGTACTAAAAATCATTAGAAATATAATTTGATTAAGGTACAGAGAAAAAAAATTACAAAAAATTATTATACATTGCATCTAAAACATTTTTTGTATTATCGCCAGACAGTTCTTTACAACAGTACAAGAGATAATGCAGTAAATTTGCTAATGATTTCTTAGCATTGTATATAAAATATTTACACTTACCAAAAAGTATTTGGAACTAGTAGCACCAAAAAGTATTTTTGCAGTAGTATTTGCAGTAGTAGTTTTTCAGCAGTATTTCGAAAAGATTTTAAGTAATTGTTTTTTGTATGCTAATACTTATATTAATTGGAGTTGTTAAAGTATTTCTTTTACAATATGAAGTTGAATTTTTATAGTTTTAAATACCCACACTGGAGTTTTCCTTATGTATCAAAATATTTCTTTACAAAATAAGCAAAATTGTCTGACATGTGTTTCAGTAATATCACAGCAATTGCCGTAAGTATTGGTATGTTAGACATGAGAAAACTCACATCTGTAAAAAAATGCCTTACATGAATGCAATATTTAAGAAAATATCTTTTTTAATGTTTTTTTCTATTTTTTGCTGAATATTTCGTATAGTTGTCGTTAATCACTTGAAATTCTCTTCATTTTATTTATTTATTTTATTTTCTCTTTCCTCAATTTTCTCCTCACAAATTTCTAGCACTGTCTACACTTAATACATTATACATTTTCTAATAATTTATTTGCTTGAGAGTTATGTTTCAAATTGAAATAATGAAAAGGAAATTTTAATTATTCATAGGATCACAATTTTAAAACTCTAAACTGGCTTAAAAATCCGGAAGAATGGATCTAAATGCCAACCTGACATAGATTATCCGAAATACATGTGTTAATGAGGTGTTAATGAGGTGCCCTGGTTTAATGAGTTTCGAAATAGATTTTTTTTTTCAAAGAGATGAAATTAAGTATGCTCCAGTAACAAACCTGAAATTAAATAAATAAAGATTCATCCAGGTATTACGGAAGATTAGTTGAAACTTGGCAGCTATGTAAATGCATGAATTTAGTAGGATTCAACTGTGGTTAATTCTGCTCTGGAGTTAGAATTTTTAACTCAAAAAATTGCATATAACAGAGAGGATGTACACACATTAACATATGTGCTCAAAAATCTATATTAGGCATATCAACAGTCATTATGGGCAGGGTTCACATTTTTTTTAGTGCTTATCAGTATGCTTAAGCACTAGAGATGGCTAAGAAGACTTTCTAAAAGCAGACAATGTAAGGAAATTAGAATTGAAACAAATATAAATGTATAAAATGCTTTGGAAACATTATGAATAGTCATTTTTATTATAAATTCAATATGCATACATGTACAACCAATAATTGCAATGTGATTAAATGACATAATACAATGAAATATAAGTAAAGTTTATTTCTAAATAACGATTTATTACATTCTATACAATAAAAATGGTTTACATATACATTTTTAATATGACTAGTATTTTACAAATATTACATAACTAGAGTTTATACAAATACCTATTAAAATCATACTTATTGATAGTATATTTGGGAACATATTTTCTTAAAAAATCAATAATCTAGCTTATATACCTGTTAAGATACTGTTAAAAATGATTGATAAACTGATATTATTTTAAAATATTTGAAAATTTCAGGGCTGTAGAACATATTAGAAGGTCCGAGTGAGGTATAGGGGGGAATTTTTCTCACGGACAATAGTTCTTTTTCCTTATCTGACTTTATCAATTTTTCACCGTCAGAGAAGATCACTCTTTTTAAATTGAACTTCAGTTTCTCATACATCTATAGGAGAAAGTTATATGTTAACATGGAAAGTAAAGAAATATTTAATAAAATTTATAATGAATGTGTTATTATTGGCTGAGCGAAGCGAAGTCTTATACTCAGAGTACGTAACGATATTAAAAGTCAAAAAATTTTTTTTCGTCAAGCAAATCTCAAAAAGCACTTGTCGGATTTTGATTCGGTTTGTATCAGTCGGTACCTATGAAGGTAATCTGGGGAATGCACCATCTACAAATAATTAGTTCCAAATAGTTTAAAAGTTATATTTAAAAAATTGATAAAAAAGCACAATTTATTTGCATACGTCACAGAAACTTGGTGTGCGTCATTTTTCACAGGCTGGATATTTTCATAGACAGCCGAACCTGAGCACATGGAGTAAATAGTAATTGTTTGAGCGAAGCGAAGTCTTATACACATAGTATGTAATGATATTAAAAGTGAAAAATATTCTTCCGTCAAGGAAATCTCAAAAAATACTTGACGGATTTTGATTCTGGTTGTACCAGAAGGTACCTATGAAGGTAACGTACTGAATGCACTTACTACGAAAAATAAGTTCGAAATACTTTTAAAATTATATTAAAAAAACTGATAAAAACACACAATTTGGCTACATACGTCAAGAAAATTTAATGTGCGTCATTTTCAAGAGCTGGTTGTTTTAATTAGATTTCCAAATTGAAGCACATGGAGCAAAGAAAATATGCAAATAATTTTCATTTAAGTGCAACAAAACATATTAAAACTTAAAAAACAAACTGAAAAAAAATCTTTTTTTTCTCCGTTAATTGAAAATAAAGGGGCCATAATTCTCAGATGCAATACTTTTTATAATTGCGTTTTATATTTCGCTTATATTTCATCTTTTATATTTCGCGCGTGCAAATTGGAAACAATTGTTTCGTTTTTAAATAAAATACTAGTTTAAGTTGGATTAAAAGTGTTTTAACCTCTTGAGGGGTGCCATTTGCAGTCTGCAAACGGTTAATTTAATACTTAAATTGCCAATTGGTACCAGTAATTTTTTAGTACAATTTTGATCTCATAATATACGCGACGAAACGGTTTAGATTATTTTCACTTAAATTTGTTCGTAAATATCGGTGGGAATTAATTATTGATCTTTTTTGAAGCAGAAATGCCTTACCCCTGAAAGGTTTAAGCAATGTATCGTGTTTAATGCGATTGAATGAGACATTCCCGATCATCCATTACTGGCATTTAATCTTATAGTTTGGCGATACTTTTTTGGTCGTCAGTATAATCAAATAGTACCAAAAAAAAAAAAAAAAAAAAAAAAACAATAGTTGAAGCAATAAATAAAAGTTATAAATAATAAACATAATAAAAAATATACATAAAACAAAAAATCGAAAATATTAACACTTACAGCAATATTCAAAATCAAAATTTTCTTCAATCTGGTGACATAAAAAATCGCGCTAACTTGATAAGTATATGACATCTACGCCATATTTATGTGTAAAAATAAGTATAAACGTTCATCAGATACGAAATCTGACTTTCTGAAGTCCAAATTGGACCAAGATTTATAAAAATGCCGAAATGAAGATATTATAGCAAAAGTACCATGAAAACGGGACGTTTATTATATACGTATCATATATATACGTAATATCATATGCGTATTTGGGGTACTACTTGATTATGCCGTCGACCAAAAAAAATATCGCCAAATTATAAGATTAAATTCCAACAATAGATGACCTTGAATGTCCCATGCAACGAAATTAAAGAAGATACACGTATTTAAAACATCATAAAGTGATTTTTATTTCAACCTTTTATGAATGTTTTCGGTTTGTCCGTTTATGCATTCGGTTTGTCTGTCCGTCTGTCCACATTCTAACATCCGTAAATATACTCGGATTTTTTATGCAATTTTTAAGCCTTATTTAGGGTCCCCTAGGCATGTTTAGTATTATATATGAAGTATGTAAAATTAACAGTTTATTTACAGGGACAACCAAAAGTTTTCCATTACATTATGGTCTATAAGAAAAATCGATAACAGAGTATTTTTATGAAACTACACTATTGCAAAGCATTGAAACTTATATAAATCGATGAATTTTATTACGATTTCGTTTGAACAAGACATTCATATAACTTTAATCTGTTGACAGGGACACTCAAAAGAAATCGGTTACAATACTGTCTTTGATCAATAATTGCTGGCCATTTGCTTTCAATTTCGGCATGTGCTTTGAAATTTAACTGTTTTTTAGGTGCATTCGTAATTATATAAATACGTAGTACCTATAGTCGTCGTCTGAACCGTCCGTATCTCTGTCCGCATAGAACAGCACGATTTATCGAATCGAATCGTTTTAAATTTTAAATATATATTTGTTTCTGAATTCTGTTGAATTATTTTAAAATTTAGTAAAATTGGATAAATTGTTCGAATACAGAGACAGTCAAAAATATTCTGTTACATTATGGCCGACTGGATGAAATAATTCCAAGAACATTTTAATGATATTACGCGCCCATCGAAACCTAATGAAATTGATATGCATTTATGAGGAGCACTAGAATATATATATTGTAGAGCATGCCGCGCAAAGAATATTTATTATTTATTTGCAGGGCACCACAAAAGAATTAAATAACAAAAAGGTACGGGGGAAGGGACATTAATTTTTCAACTTTATTAATCTGGGGATTTTATCATTTTCTCAATTGTCACTAGAAAGCTTTTTAAATAATTACTTTTTGGGGTAAACTCGAGTTCATGTTCGCGTATTTGAGCGAGCTTGTCTAGCGTAAAAGTATGCGCAGATTTATAAGTCATTTGTGGTGACATTTTTACAGCTCAAAGCTTATGGAGACGAGATATTCAGATCTCGTTCGTACCTTATACTATAGGTATTGCATGTTCCTTTTATTTAATGTATGCTACAGTGAAATACTGCTTAACTTCATGAAAACAAATTTGAAAAGAAAGAAAAACAGTGTATGTAGTGGCCAGCAGCACAATCCATTTAAATCCGATTGAGCATATCTGAGACACACTCGAACGACGTAATGCATTTCTTTGTTGTGTCTTCGGGATTTTTATATGTCATTTTTTAAATAGAGAATTCCCTAAATTCCCATTGAGAACCTCATCGTATCCATAGAAAACAGATATAGATATTACATTATCAACTATTCTGTATTAACTATCTTTACACCATGTAAACAAATTCTCTCATTCTACTCAACCATCATGATTTGTGCATTTTTTGTGCTGTTTATATTTTTTACGTCATTTCAAAGAGTTCAAATTCCGATTCAAGATATTTTAGTGTTTTATCATTTGCATTACTTTTAATGCAGTTGTTACTTTCAATTTTATACCCATGCATGGCTGATTTGCATAGTTTGCTTTCCCATTGTTAACCGTGTATAGGAATTTTTACATAATATTTTGCATTTCTACCATTTACTTTTCTCCTTTTTAACATTCAAATTTGTGGCACTATGTAATCAATTAATAATAACGGTACTTCTAGGTTATCCCGTCGACCAATTTCACCAAATTATACAAATCGCCAAACTAATAGCCAAATTATACATGTTCGCATAATTTTTATTTTAAATAACAAAAAAAAACAAATAATTAGAAGAATATTAATAAATATTAATAACAACAAACAAAAGTAGTTGAAGCTTCCATTATGCGCACCAGCAATATGCATTTAGCAGCTCACATTTGGACTATGTTTATCAGTTCATACAGTATCGTCGATTACTTGAGCAATATGTCTAGATCTTTTCATGACTTTATCGCATTTCACACAAAGTAAGGTACAAATCATTGCATTTTAATTAAAATATCTTTATATTCCTCGAAATTATTACTTTCAAAACGGGTGTAACTAGAATGCAACACCCTGTATTTGTGACTCAACAAGTGGTTTGCGACCCTGTGTTCCTATGTGATTTTTTATCCGTGTGTATGCTTGATTTGTCCAATCATTTTGTCCACGTTTTTTTTTAATCACCCTGTATATAATTCGTAATTTAATATCAAAATGTATATTTAATATAAATGCATAATGTAAGTTTTTCATATTTCTTGTATAAAGGTGTATTTTTTTTTTCATTATTGAATTTTAGTATAATGTAAATCATTTAGCGGTTACAACAGATATATACTGTTATTTAAGTAATACCACGAGTTTCAATAGTTTTTTAAACACTGGATTGAATTTTGATTTGTGAAAATGACTATTTATTCAGATATGCGATGTTATAGTTCGTATATATTATCGGTCAGGTACCATTTCTTATTTTTTTACAGGACTATTCAAAGATATTCAGTTTCATTATCATCTATGAGCGATAATTGCGCAAAATATTTTCACTTGCACTATTCATTATAATATTTATAGAATTTTAGTATATTTTTTGGGGTGAATAAATTCTATAGATATGTTCTTCTCTACTAAACATGACTCCATTTAATTAATTTTGATCGACGGTTATGGACACCGACACGTCGCTTTCAAACGAATTATATGTTTTTCCGCAAAACTAAATTTGACCATATTATGTATAAATTGTACTATATTATGCGTATATATTCATATAAAAAGACTCCTAGGATTCAATAGATGTATTGTAATTTAAGAATGGTAATTGAATGTGTTAAAGATCACTAATCCTAAATTTGCATTTCCAGCCAAATTAAATTTTGTTGCAATATATATTACGCACAAAATATATAGAGCTTTTGTAGAACTGAGAAAAAAATATAATACATTGCTTACTTTTTAAAGATGGTAAATGCGGACTATTTTATTAAACAGTGTTAATAGTTATGGACGATGTTAAAAAAATTATATCGTTTAATATACGATACTTAAAATTATGAAAAATTATTAGTATAGGATTTTGGAATTTAATTTATGTATTGACAAAATTTAAGAAAATAGTAACAAATTATATTTTTCTTCAACAACGTCAAAATCTTGACAGAATCATTCAACCTTTCTGTATTTTTATTAATAAAAATTTTTAAATTAAAAAAATTAAAATAAAATAAAATAAATGGATCATTGTGCGCGCGGCAGCGCGCTACAATAATATGATTGAGCGGTAATGCTTAAGCAAAGGAAGCGCAAAAACACGGATTTTTCAATTTTTCTTTTTGCAATAACTAATTAAATACTTATCCAATTTTGATGATTTTTTTTTTAAATGTTCGTCTGACCAAGAAGCACAACAGAGCACAAAAATTATATTTTTTTTATGGCATACTGTAGGTGTACTGTAGAGTATTCTGAAAATCGGACAAAAATTTTGTGTCACAGCACTTTTCTCGAAAACTACTAAAGATAAAAACTTATTTTTTTTTTAAACAAAAGACAAACTTTTTATCCCGGGGTAGTCATCGAGAAAACGTTATTTCGCTGGGCGGTTTTTCTGAAATTGCGTATTTTCCAAACTTGGTCATAAATGGGTATATCTAACGTTCTATTGCAGATAGAATGTTGCGGTAAAGTTTATTTTAACGATTTTGCGATGCTAATTAATCCTGCAAAAATTCATAGCTTTACGTTAAACTGTTTTTTTACAAGATGAAATAAAAGAATGGCAGTCATCAATCTAAGGTACTTGTGATCATCGGAGAGAAAAACCAGTTACACCATTCGATTAAGCATAAAAAATACAGAATGCTTTTTTTTTCTCTTATTTTTAACTTAATTTTTTAACGAATTATGAATTTTTTTGAAATTTTTGACATGCCGATTTTTGTCATTTTTTAACACTAAGAACGCCCGGATGGAGTCGATCCGACTCCAATCATGTAACTAAATTTCAATTCGAACCAGAAAAATTTTCTTGAAATAATTTAAATCTAATCCACGCAAATTTACGTTAAATAAATCAATTAAATAATTTTGAATGAAAATTCTGGTGAGAAATATTATTTTCAAACTTGAGTAGAATTTCCGGGCGTTCTAGTGTTAATGAATCATTTACTGAGTAATTATGCACGGTGTCTAGCCCTGGTGGCTGTTAAATTTGATTTTTAATTTTAAATTAGGCAATTTTTTGCACCATACCAAATTTATATTTTATCTATTTTTTTCATTTATTTATATTTTGTTTTTAGCACAATGGCATCAATGGCAAAAATGCCTGGCATACCTGTCAAATATTGGGGCCCTGTACTTTAACAAAGTGTATTTACTATAAGTATATACCGTATTTATTCTAATAGAATGCGCCCTCTAATAGAGCGCGTCTTCTAATAAAGTGCGCACCTTGGTGCTGATTGAAAAAATAAATATACGGAAACGATATAGTAGATAAGTAGAAAACGATTACTTAAATGCATTATCGAGGATTCTCATCGATCACTATCAAAGCGATGGAGTGGCAATGCAACAAAAGTTTCAAATTTTGAACAATGTACCACTCCTGTAATTTATAGCGCCAAGGATATGCACACTGTTAAAAATCTGCTGCATTTTGCTGCAACGCACTCCCCTGCTTGTATAGAAAACGGTTACTTGGCCGTGAAATGGCGCTTTCTCATTGGTTGGAATCATTGTAAACGCGGCAGCGCGCAACAATAATATGATTGAGCAATAATATGTTTAAGCATAGGAAACCGCAAAAACACGGATTTTTCAATTTTTCTTTTTGCAATAACTAACTAAATACTTATCCAATTTTGATGATTTTTTTTAAATGTTCGTCTGACCAAGAAGCACAACATAGCACATTTTTTTTTTTTTTTTATGGCATACTGTAGGTGTACTGTAGAGTATTCTGAAAATCGGACATAAATTTTGTGTCACAGCACTTTTCTCGAAAACTACTAAAGATAAAAACTTATTTTTTTTTTAAACAAAAGACAAACTTTTTATCCCGGGAACATTTTTTATTTCTATATATATAAAATACAAAACAAGTTTTGCAGTATCCCAGTGGAATATGGAAAAATAGAAGGACTAGTGATAAATGCTGCAAGGAGCAGTGCAAAAGCAGAATATGATTTTAATTGAGCATTAAAAAGTAATGGACGAGTGCTTCTGTTTATTACTGAGCATGAGGAAGGATAAGGGATCCCTTCTTGGCTACAACTCACTTCAATGCCAACTTTGAAAAAATCATATTTGCGCTTTTTCCGTGAAAACAAATCAGTCGCAGTTACTATAAAAATGTATAGTGTAAAGACGTAACCAGTAAAGATGCAGCTTAATTAGACATAAATGTAAAGGAAGGCGACATAATGCCAGATACCTAGTTCCTGCAGGTATCACATTCATGCACTGTCACCAAGCATACCCTAAGTGTATAATTGCACAGAAAATTGATTTGTAGTATAGTGCAGAGTGAACAGTGCAGTTAACATCAGAGATGTAGTACAGGCTATACGCCGTACACCTTCTGGACTTTTTAATAGAACACCATATACCCTCTGTTTTTCAAGAAATCTTATAGTATGCACATTCTAGAATATCCCTCTGCTTAGAGCATATATCTTATGTTATTTTTATGACTACACCCCTGGTTAACATCTAAAGCACGGTGGAAAATTCTACTAAAGAACCGCAAATTTCTTTTGTATGGAAAAAGCGCAAATATGATTTTTTCAAAGTTGGCATTGAAGTGAGTTGTAGCCAAGAAGGAATCCCTTATCCTTCCTCATGCTCAGTAATTAACTGAAGCACTTGTCCATTACTTTTTAATGCTCAATTAAAATCATATTCTGCTTTTGCACTGCTCCTTGGAGCATTTTTCACTAGTTTAAATTATGCCTCATAAAAGATAGAAACTTTTATAGATGACTTATTTTTATTAGGAAAATTCCTTTTAAATGTTTATATTTTCTAAAAAGTAACAAAATGTTTACATCATATAAACACATAACGTAGAGGGCTTAGAGGGAATCCAGTCAAACAATTTCTATGTATTTTACTTTACTTTATGTATGCCTAGCAAAAACTTTGTACTAATAAATCCAATATCATTTTCTTTCTTAATCTTAAAAAGTTTATTTTCAGTAGCATTTTGATTCTAAAACGATGCATTTCTCTGTCTGTCTTCATGCTTTTCACCTCACTGGCTTTGATAGCCTGTGAGCTAATACTCCTACAGATTCTCATGTATGTATGTACGTAACTCGACAATTCTTAAAAGAAACATTAAATTTTTCAGAAATTTTACCGAATTTTGCATTTTAATCTCACAAAATGTATTTCAAATAAATCTGTGCATCCAATTTTTAATCCCTCATATAGTTAATATTAAGAGATTTTTTCTGAATTTCATATCGATTTTCATAAAAATTTGGCCTTTGAAATTTTGAAAAATATCTTTAATTATCGATTATTAAAATGAATCCACACTTTCTTTGTGAGCAATATCAGAGTTTTTCATTATCATATTGATGAAAATTATCGATATACAGTAAATATATACAGTAAATTGACTACATAAAAAATAAAATTAACATTAAAGGTACATTTCATTTTCATACAATACAACTATTTTTTACAATAGTAAATGAATTAATTTTCTTATTTTCTAGTTTTATGTTTGGTTTCGGACGTGATTTAGGGGTTCTGATATCATTTTCCTATAATTGATCGTGTCCGTATCGAGCGTCATCCGGACCCCTGAAGGACTCTAATATACAGGGTTAACAACATATCTTAATCGATGTTAATAATAATTCCTAACAAATTAGCCATTTATATAATAATATTAAATGCTGTATCATTGGATATGTCGGTTTTATTAGTTTTTTGACTAAAGTGTGGTCTTTTTTAGGTAATTTTATTTTATTTAATTAAAATTTGTAATAAATTATTTAGTAACGAAACATTTCCGGATCGGTGGATTTAAAGGGAAGAACAAACATCCTGGTTTCCGTGCTCTCTAGATATTACTGCTCTGGATTTGTTTTTCATTTGGACCTATTTCATAAACAGAGTCTTTGTCATAACAGTTGCTTACATCAAAGAATAAAAATTCCAGATTCCAAGTTTCTGTGTGTACTATAACAGAAGACATTTTCTAAAACAATGTGCGGAATCTAAATTACAGATTTGGCATTCTCTGAGCCACAAAGGGGTACACATTGAAATTTACTGAGGTACGTGGTTTTAGAAAAAATGTTATAGCAGTACTTACTATGTAGCCAAACAGGAATGTGTCTAATTATAATAGTTTAAGCAGAATAAATATTTGTAATCAAGGCAACACTTTTCATTCACCATATACAATACGGTAATTGCCATAAAACTTTAAAACAAAAAAAAATAATCCCTAAAAGTTTTTTTATTACTCTTGTAAAAATTACCAATTTAAAGTAAATTTTTATGAAAGAAAAAACTTTCTAAATTATAGAATTTTTTTTTTCATTCAAATTTTTTCTCTTCACTGGTGACATAGCGAATTATTAAGAATTTCTGTAACATTACCAAATCTTAAGTAAAAAAAAAGTAAAGTAGAAAAAGAATATAAGTGGATAAAAACATAAATTAAATTGTATCAAATTGGCTCGAACTTTCCATGCTGATAAATTTATTATAAAAAAAGAAGAATCCGTTAAAAAGATTGTAATAGCTAGAGTAAGAATGTAGTAGTTAAAGTAATAGTTAAACCTTATTTTTACTCATTATCATGATTATATATATTTGCTGTTGTGTTTATAAAACTATAAACTTAAGAATAAAAAAGAGTAAAATAAATATTCCAATTAATATAATACAGTGAAAAACTGTAGTGAAATTAAATGCGACAAGAAATGTACATTATTTCCAAACTAACATTTTATAAAAATGTACATCAAAAAATCAGATAAAAAATTGAAAAATATAAGTGAAATATTCTCTTATTTAAAATTCTATCTTTTCTAAAATGCTGAAAAAAACACACGAAAAGTATTTCTGAAAAATGCTACAGAAAAAGATGAGGGAATATTTCTTTCCATTTGATCATTTGTATCATTTAAAAAAATGAGAATTATTTTTTATTTATTGTGTTGATTAAATAGATTAAGAAAATAATTTTGTTTCATACAGTTGTCGAATACATCTACTGTCTAAATACATCTTTCATACAGTTGTCTACAGTTTATAATTATGAGATAAATTGGTGATTTAAAAAACTATAAGCCTACAAAAACATAAAATTTCAAATAAGAGCTAGCGAGAGAAATACATTTGTAGCATAGATTATGAAACACTTTCCAACAAATTACGTAGCAAAACTGAAACATTTATAAGTGAAATATTATGTCTGATTCAACCACATGAAAAAGCATGATACATTTGAAAATTCAAATTCCGTTGTTGCCATCTACTATCGAAAACTTATCCGAATTCTTTGATCAACTCTGTATGCTACATTTATGTAGCTATCAACTACTTACATGCCAAAATTTAGCTCAAGGGATGAGAGGGATGACCAACCAGAGAATTCAGGTTTCGTTTTATAGTATAAGTATAATACCGGGGGAAACACTCTATTCCACTGCATATGGTTAGATACATTAACAATGATTAGCTTTTATTATACAACATTATTCAACGGTGAATGAAACAGTGAAAAATAAATTCAATTTTCTAGTTTTGGCGTTGAAACTCATAAGAAATGTCATCTGTATATATATTGACAGTAATTGTACTATGTTCTTCAGATTCATTAACAATCACAAGAAATAATTTTTGAATTTTAGAGTTGGGAAATATTAAAAAGGGAATATGCTGATAATTATAATGAAATTACTAAATAAATCAATAAAACTGAACAAAGGAAGTAATAAAAATATTTACTGCGCAGCCCTGTATATAAAGTATATAATATAAATAAAACGAGTAAAATGCAAAAACATTAGTTACATTTAAAATCGCATACTTTATTTAAAAACGAAATTCCAGCAATTATTACACAAAGATGATATTATAACTGATTAATTTTGTGCTTTCTTAAGTAACATTTCTCAATTGACTGAAATTCCGAGAAACTTTACTGGAGTTGGACTGGAGCATGGACAAACTGACTGATTGGTATCTGAACCGAATCATTAATACTTTTCAACTGTAGTGAAAAGTGTTAAAAATATAAACTATTTCATTAAAAACCAGATTAATTTTAGGTATTTTTAAAGATAAAATTACATTTAAAAAACTGAACAGATACAAATTTTAGTAATGTTAAATTTGGTTAAAAACACTGATGATGAAAATTTGTTGAATTAAAAATAAAAATATACCTCAATAAATTTATTTTATTCTATCCCAAATAACCACATGTGTTGTACAATATTCACACATTGATGTACTTGGATTGATCATTTGACTTTAGAGGGTGACTAAATAATATTAAATTATCCTTCCATTGTTGGTATGTCCCTTAAATTGCCTCTCTTAATTTAAGTCTCTCATTTCTTACATTTTCCAAAGTTTCCAGACATATTCATCAACTATGGCTCTAGATTTTCATTAAAATGTGTAACGGCAGCCTCAATTTAAAAAAATTCCTTTTTTAGATAGTCACAGAAAAGCAATTCCTGAAAATGAAGAGTTTTTATTAATAATCATAATAAAACAAAAATTATCCATATTCACATCAACATGAGCAACAATCGTTTTCAAGTCAATGCTAGATGTATGTCTATTCAAAAATTTTCCTTTGCTTACAAACTAGCATAATAAGAGTTTTAAAGTGAAGCTTTTTTTTAAATTGTGAAATTAAAATTGGGCGGTGTGGGTAATTTGCTCTATCAGATCCTCATTCTCAGTTTAAAATATCTTTGGGAAATTTTAATATTTAACACAGCCAAAAGTTATAATACATTTCATAAAAACCTGAAAGTTTTGTATTTCTTCATTTTCCTTGAAAACATATTAAACGAACATATATTGTTAGTATTAAACTAATTTTAAAACATACTTTCAAAATCATTTCATTATACATTTGCAATAATATTATGTATAAAAAATACATGTTTCCTATACTGCCCCAATGACTTAAAAATGTTCAAAAATATATAATTTGGATAATTGTAAAACATAACCAAAACAAGAAAACTGTGATACATTTTACACTTCGTAAGAATATATATTTTATAAACAACACTTGAAGATGAAGAATAATAGTGAAAAATAGTTTATTATTACAATTTATAAGCATTAAAATACTATATATTTAACTGGTTTAAACTTTTTTTAAAACTATTTTAAATCTGTCTTATAAAAATAATTTAATCTAAGATTTTTAATTATCTTTATATTATCTAAAAACATATTTTTCGTTAAAAGGAAAGTAAAAGAAACTCTTACATGTGTTATGCAATTTTTGTGACATCCTTACTGTAAAATGTTCCCTCATTTTTACCCACGATACATTGGGGCACCGCAATTTCTCTAAAGCTTTCGCGCTTTTTGTTTCTAATGTATTGACTGCAATTTCCTATCGGCAGCATAACTTTATGAGCTTAAGAATTATGAATTCGAAGAGACGTGTGTTGCTGTTGACTGATAATACTTGAAATTATTTTATTCTTTAACGTTAAGGTGATTTCATTGTTAATATTGAAGAGTGATACAACATGTCCAGTATTCGGTTCAGGTATTGATTTTACGCCTAATGGTTTGCCGACATATGAAGATGTAATGTTGAGATTTGTAACTGTATATTGTAAAAAAAAAAGTTAAAAACTACACAGAATTCTTATTAGTGTCACGTGTGTAGAAATTATGGAGAAAACCGTGAAATTGTGGGATCTGTTTTCGATTACAGCTATAGACCATCGTTCAGTATTGCAAAAAAATAAAATCATATCATGATATGTATCTAAACAAAATAAACCGATATATGCAACTGTCGTGAGATAATAAAAATATCGCTAGAAGAAATAAGGTCCCTTTTTTTATATTACGTCATGCAAGTCCAATAGCCATACTCAGTACCAGTAAAAGCCAGATGGCTAAAAAAATCTCTATCTGAACCATATATAAGAATGAGTCATGT